>JAANDH010000588.1:0-74115 GCA_011799765.1 Nymphaea thermarum
ATTGTCTCTCAGGAAGCTTGAATTGGAATTTCTGAAGTTGTTCCAAATTCAGCTTAGTATCAATAGCGAAAGCAACCATGGTTTTCCTGTTCCGAAGAGTTCGAAGGAACTCATATTGAGCTGGAGGAGCCGCCAGCCCACGGACATTCCATGCTAGAAGATTCATGGACAGGGGTGACCGTGCTCCCTCCCTTCCCGGTTGGCGAGCTGGGTGTTAACGAGATCGCCAACCTGAACATCAGCTACATCCTGTGAACTAGTCTTCCCTTCATCGGTGATCGTTTCCATTTCATCTAATTGGAAGTCCTCCGGAGTCCCCTGATCTGCTCCCATCATGGGGATGTCTTGATATGCTTGTTGTCCCCCCCCCCCCTGTAAAATCCAATTGGACACTTAATATCGGAGGGCTAGTTCGCTTTTTGGTCTCATTTACCTCCCTGTGTTTAAGAGATCGTTTCTTGGCCTTCTCTACCGGCTTATCCATGCTATACCCGTCCGAAGAGTTGGGGTCGATCCCTCTGGAGGTCGGTTTGGGAGGGTTACATGCTTTGGGAACCAACCCCTCTGCCTTGCCATTCTGAACTTCATGACTGACTTGATTAATACTAGCATGCGCGTTGTGAGTAACCACAGACTCGGTGATGACCTGACCCTTCTCAGCAGGGGAGGCATTCTGCCTCTCAACATGAGAGCTAACCCCTTCAGCTCTCTCCTCAAGAAGCTGCGACAGGGCTTCAAATTTATTCAGCTTGAGCTGCAGATTCTCTTTAACCTTGTTAAATGGAGGTCTTCGTTTTGGGACTTTAACAAGATGCCACGCATTGGGAGCGACCTTCGCCCCATCCTTAGGCGCCTCCACGAACTGGCAGGAACCATCGAAGTGGCCTGTGGACCCGCACTTTTGACAGTATTTAACCTTTGTTTCATACTCAATGGATTGGGCAACAACCTTTCCCCCTGCTACCTCCAACTCAATCTCAAAGAGAGGGCAGAACCCCAACAGAATCTCGATTTTGATTCGGGCAAAACCTAACCTCTGTATATGCCTTGTGTACTCGTCTGCTTCGACAAAAGCACCACCGATCAATTCTGCAATATCAGTGAAAACCCTAAACCGCATAAGGTTACGGTACTAAAAAATTCACAGTTTGTTAAGTTATACAACATAATGTGCTATTATATCTCAATACATCCCATGTAGTTGGAAAGAACTAGACTTCTCCCTCTTTCTTATATTAGTGCCCCTCAATGCCAAATTTTATTACATATTAATGCCTTTCAAATCCAATATTTCTTATATTAGTGCCCCCACAATCCCTCAGCCACAAATTTCTAATCCTAACCTTCGTGTGAAGCCAGAAACTTTTTTTAAGCACCCATTTATGGTTTCCAAAACTTTAAATGGATCAGCAGAAAAGATTTTTCAAAATTTACTTGTTAAAATGACATTTTTGTCAAATCCAAGAGGCTTTGCCCTTATAGATCTCGTGCCTGCTGAAGGATTTAATAGGGTTTTGCTACTAATTTCAAGAAGGTTCAAAAATGAACTTCAATACTGAATTTGTGAGGAATTTAAGAGATTCCATGTTATGCAACTAACATGGCAAGACATGTTCCCACCTTTTTATATTAGGGAGAGGGTCTTCCATTTAACCAAGAGATGTATTTTGGTCATTTTTAACTCACAACATTGGTCCCTTGTTATCAGCCATAACAATAGCCAGCTCCTGAAATGAAATTTAATGGGTGCTGAGGCAATAAGCACCAACACCTGTGCAATGCTGTACAAAACTCTAAAACCGAGGCTTACTACTTACTAGCCTCCTCCCTCGAGAACAATATATAAGAACTAAATGGACGTGAAAAATTAACCAATTACCTGAAATAATCTAAGGAGCATTACTCACACTTACGTGCAAAACATGTTAAGAATACTCTGAAGAGCTCTTAAGAATACTCTTAAGAGCTCTTAAGTCACGTAAGAATACTCTTAAGTCACGCTTGTATAAATCACCCCCCTTGGGGTCGAGTGCAGCAGCAGCAGCAGCAACCTGCCTGTCAGCCATTGCAATCCCTCCCTCTCTCTTTCTCTTGGACATGACACGCTCTCTCTTCCTCTCCTCTATCCTCTGCATCCTCCTCTTGCATGAGTGCTATGTCTGTGATGCCCAGATCCTCTTCCAGGTAAACAAACCCCACCTCTCCATCTACACCCCAAATGCCTATGCCTGCCTCCCCTGCACTTTAATTCATTCCTTTCTTGTAGGGATTTAACTGGGAGTCATGGAAGAACCCGCAAGGGTGGTACAATGTGTTGAAGAACCTGGTGCCTCAACTAGCAGTAGCTGGTGTTACCCATGTGTGGCTGCCGCCTCCCTCTCAGTCCGTCTCTCCCGAAGGTACCCACCTCACTGCGAAATTATTTGTTCACAACATCTAAGGAAAAAGGAAAAGAAAACCTCACCCTTACATTGTCAGCGCACGGCCCTCTAGGAAGGTACACTCGGACTCCGAGTGAATAAAGTAATAAAGTGTTTTTTCTGCATTTTGGCGGTATGCTTTTGTTTCCCATCTTTCTTAAATCTTAGGTGACAAAATAAAAGTCTTCCTTCTCTTGAATGTACCTCTCCAATTTTTCGCCAAGTAGCCCCCAGTTACGCTCGTCTTTTCGAGAAATGAACGTAGAACAAAAGCCTAGGTGAGCCCGGCTCGGAGTCTATTAAACGTCCGTGTTTTAATTGCTCATGCCATCAAAGAAAGAAAGTTAGCTGCTAGGAATAATTTAAACTTTCAATCATGGCCGGTGGTGGACGACTTGTTTAAAGAACGAGCGGCCAACTTCACTCGAGCCCAGTCGGGGAGGGAGAGTCGGATTCAGCAGATTGACATTGCCTGCTAATGAAATGATTAATTTCTTTCCAAGTTGGAGCTTATCAAACTAAGAATAACAGGAAAAGAATTTTTGTTTGGGGGTGGGGGGGAGAAAAGGTTACATGCCGGGCAGGCTCTACGACCTAAACGTGTCCAAGTACGGGAACCAGGCGCAGCTGAGGGAGTTGATCCACACGCTGCGCCAATCCAACATGTATGCGGTGGCGGACATCGTGATCAACCACCGGACGGCAGAGCGGCAGGATGGGAGGGGGATATGGTGCATCTTCGAGGGTGGGACGCCCGACGACCGCCTGGATTGGGGTCCCTGGGCCATCTGCAAGGGAGACACCAAGTACTCGGACGGCACCGGCCACGACGACACCGGCGAGGACTTCGCTGCCGCGCCAGACATCGACCACCTCAACGACCGGGTCCAAAGGGAGCTCACCGATTGGCTTAACTGGCTCAAGTCTGACATCGGCTTCGACGGCTGGCGCCTCGACTTCGCCAAGGGTTACTCCGCTCAGATCGCTGGGGGCTACCTCGGCCGCACCTCGCCCGAGTTCGCCGTCGCAGAGATTTGGGGTGCCATGAGGTACGGCCAGGATGGGAAGCCGCTCTAAAGCCAGGACCCTAACCGGCAGGAACTGGCCAACTGGGTGAACGGTGTGGGAGGGGCATCGGGAGCATTCGATTTCACCACCAAGGGCATACTGCAGGCGGCGGTTGAGGGAGAGCTGTGGAGGATGATCGATCCCAACGGGAAGCCTCCTGCATTCATCGGGTGGATGCCGCAGAAGGCGGTCACTTTCGTCGACAACCATGACACGGGGTCGACGCAGAGACACTGGCCCTTCCCTTCCGATAAAGTCATGCAGGGCTACGCTTACATCCTCACCCACCCTGGAGTCCCTTGTATCGTAAGCACCTCTCCCCTTTTGTTTGAATTCTCCGCTCTCACTCACTCATCCATCTGCACTTCTTCTACATATAGAGAGCTCTCTCGTTGATCGGGAGAGCACCTAATTCGTCAAATTAAAAGGCAAAAGAAAAGAAACATGTTTTGCATAAATAGAAGTTAATGGTGGTTGCTGGTTCTCAAGAGTTGACGTTTTCTGTTGCGGTGCTGCAGTTTTATGATCACTACTTCGACTGGGGTCTGGGGAAAGAGATCAGCGCGCTGAGCACCGTCAGGAACAGAAACGGGATACATCCAGGAAGCAGTGTCCGGATAATCAAGGCAGAGGCGGACCTTTACCTGGCAGCCATCGACGAGAAGATGATGATGAAGATAGGCTCCAGGACAGACTTGTCCAACTTGATCCCCCCACAGTACAAAGTGGTGGCCTCAGGAAACAACTACGCCGTTTGGGANCGTTTGGGACAAACTGTAGTTCCACGTTTAAATATTTTCCGTCCCTCTCCCACTTATGTTTTTTCCTTTTCAAAGGATAAAGATGTATGTAGCCCAATAAGTTTATTCTTCTTGGATTATTACCTGAAAAACGGATTATATGATTATTAAATAACAATTCATAATTTATCCTTTTTTTGTTTCCAATTTGTCCAAGGCGCAGCGTTCTGTTTCATTGTCTCTTCTCTAAATTTCATTGACAAATAACTTATTTAAGAAATCACGATGCTTTTTAAGTTGACATATTCACCGACATAAAAGTGATTTGCCGCGGAATGTGATCGCCCTCCTGTAAGTGTAATGTATGTAATAAAGTATGCTATTAACCAATGAGTTGTCATGGCGAAGGGCATCGAGGGCACCGCCCCTTAATAATCTAATCTCCCCTCAAAAACAGGAACCCCTCCAGTTAGTTACAGTTGAATTAATTGGTATGGTTAGACACAGTTGTACAGCTCTTCACATACATAGAATAGAATAGAATAGAAGACTGTGAGTAAAAAAGAAAGAGACTGTAAAAAGGTGAAAATGACTAAGTGGTCCGCTTGTTGATAATAAAAAATTTTCAAAATATCCCCACCTTTTCCTTTTTTTTTTTAATTTTTATTTTGAAGTTGCATGCACCCAGGACCGGTTGGTGGTAATATGGGGATCACATCTGCATTGGGCTTTGGCTACAAATAAGAAGGGAAAATTAGTTATGTATTTAGAGTAGAGGCGATACAGGGTCAGTATGATTTCGCTCAGCCCCATTAGTTGGAAACCCATATTTCATCGTCGTGATTGTGGATGGTTATGAAAACAAGATTATTGATGTATTTTCGTTTACTTATTGGTATTCTTCTGAAACACAAACACTGATTTTGTTTCTCTAAAATATTAGCGGGTTGCGAGCTATTGGACTTGGAGCTCCCCCATCTCCCATCTTTGTGTTGAGTTGTACCTGGATGAAGCAAGGATTTGTTACTTACCGACGAGGGAAAGTTCAAGAAAAGAAGGTACATAAAATCTAAACATCTCAAAACTAAAATATTTGACTAATATATTAGAGCATGAAGGAGGGTCAGGGTTTCCAAAACTGGTGGCTTCCACTCACCAGGATAGTGGAGTGGGCTGCTAATTAAGTTGAATTAATTATATAGGTAAAGCCGTCAACACTGTTTACCCAGTTACCCTTCAAACTGTGTATGAAATCTGCATGATAAACAGGTGGAGGTTACTAGACAAGTATATGCTATAAAGCAAACAGGATGGAGATGTAATAATTTTAACTTTCAGATGAAGATATGGTGCATAGAATTTCTCTTAACAAGTCCGATGGGTGTAACGATTTTGGCAGACATTTGAACCACTACATGTAAAAAATTTGAATTTGCTCGCATTTTTTATGTTCAAATCCATACATCAGTTAATATTCAAATAGTTGGATATGGTAATAGCTGTATCCGCCGAGAATCTGGTCAGTCGACAGCCCTAGTAGATTAACTAATGAGATCAGAATAAGTTTATAATTCAGATTTTACTTTTCGTATGGAATAATCTCTCTCACATGATAACGAACTGGGTCAAATTTCGCTGTATGAGACTGAGCTTGCACGAGTTGCCTGAAAAATTGAGGAGCTATTTTTGAATGGGGCGACATGTCTACCAATCCATGACATTGATCTGGCTTTTAATGCATAATTCTGCCGTGCCACAAAACAAGGGGTTCTTGGAAAGCGTTTGATTTATTGTACACTTGGTCTCAATAGAGAGAGATATATATTGCTGGCGTCTTTTTCCTGCTAGCCTAGGGTTGTATGCAATTCAGGTTGCTTGCGCAATTAAATGACTGATTGGGGTCGATGACTGTCCGTGTAACAGCTGAAGCCCAACCAAAGGCGCTACTGCCACTGCCGCTGCCGCTGCCGCTGCCGTCGAAAAGGAGGAGCAAGGGTACCCCTACCCCCACACAAAGCGGGCCTATCAAGTCCAAAGTGCGGAAAGCGTCCCGCCTGCTAAGACTAAGAGTAAGAGGGCCTGCTCCAGCTGGCTAAGCTAGCTATGATGCCGCGTAAAATTGCCGCCGCTGTGACGTGGTGCGTGGTCCGCTAACCCATGTGTATTGTATAGGGACCCAGCTCATCTGCTCTGCCTGGGCCCAACTTACTTTCTGTATGCGTTGCTATCTAAGATGGCAAACCTAATCGCTAATTATAAAAAGTCGAATGATCAGACAAACTAGAAAAATGACAAAAACCTCGAACCAGATTCAGCCTAATTGCCTCTCTGGCGCAGCTTCGTTGGTTCACTTTTCGAACCTACTTCACCACCAGCTGGTGCGACTCAAAAAACTTTTTTAGTTTTCATTGTTCTTGAGAGTGATAATGTAACAACCCAACCCACTCTTGAACTCGAGCCCT
Organism: Nymphaea thermarum; assembly: GCA_011799765.1. Taxonomy (NCBI): domain Eukaryota; kingdom Viridiplantae; phylum Streptophyta; class Magnoliopsida; order Nymphaeales; family Nymphaeaceae; genus Nymphaea; species Nymphaea thermarum. The sequence continues at coordinate 6,691 of JAANDH010000588.1, forward strand.
TGATTCGGCGGATCTCAACCCGCCCCCTAACAGTTTCAACTCCAAGCCCAAAAAAGGTAGGAACGATGTAGTAACCCTCTTTATAAACCTTTGAAGATCTCTTTAATAAAAAAACTAAATTTTTAAGGTGCGTCAGTTAATGGATCGGATTGACCTGTCACTTATGTACTATATGATCTCACAAGGTGCCTGTATTGTGTGGATTAAAAAAAAAAAGGGAAAAATTCTGTCCAGCTATTTGAATTCATGGACCAGATGAGATGGGTCCTATTGGGAAGTACTATGGACTTGAGTTATTTTGCATTTACTTAGTTCGAGGAGCCTGAGATTTTCTTATGAATGATTCGACAGGATCCGTGCATGATTCTAATGATGCCACCTCTTAATTGGATCTAATATTAATTTGGGCCGTCTCATGGCCGCACCCCAAAAATCGTGTTTATTAGACTTTGCCTAGGCGGCTGACCTGGTTTTATATATTGCTACTAGTGTATTAGCTGTTGGATTTAGACTTTTAATCCCAATCAAGACAACGACTTTAACTAATTGAGGGGGGGAAATGACTAGCTCCACCTTGGTTTTCTTGATCAAGGAAAAGATTGACCAAGTTACCTTGGTTTGTTTTGCAAGCAATCGAAGAAATTTGATAAGAGTGGAGAAGATGGACCTGGAAGGAGTTTGAGATGCTTTGTGGATGCAACTCATAACTTAGTTGATGGACCTGGAAGGAGTTTGAGATGCATCCAACTCATAACTTAGTTGCCTGTACGTAACGCCTTTCAGCAGAATGTGCAGTAATTAATGGTCTCTGTTGTTGAATTATGACCCGCAGACTGGGCGAATAATTTGTTAAGCTGATCATCCAAACTAATGTTTGAGCAAATGCGTCCAACCTGCCAATTCATTCATATCAGTATGGATGGTGTGAGAGATTTGAGATCTCCACTGTCCAATTCATTCAGATACCGGCGGAAACCGAGATTCATCCTAGCTCTTCTCCTGACCGAGGGGAAAGCTGCTGATCAAAGGGCTGGGTGATCGTGGTCTAAGGTGCGCGTTTGGATGGAAAGAGGAAAGTCTTTGCTTGGTGGTCATTTTAGAAGGCTGTCCTGTCCTATCCCGCTATTTTCTCCTTGATTTCCTCAGAAAGCAAATGGGAAAAAGATAGGCCGTTATGTTTGCTTGCCATTCAAAGATGCCATCTACGGAGTTGTCCATATTCCTTTTCTTCATTATCGTCTCATTTTTCTTTGTCTTCACGTACCTACAGTAGGTTGAGTTGCATTCAATGACCGAATGAAATGATGTGCTCTCTGTGGCCCCTCCAAAACCCCAAGACAAATAAATAGAAACAATGAGTAAGAAGGGAAACTTTGGTTGCAAAAAATTAGTGGCTTACAAAATTAAACTCCTAGTCTTTTATTATGGTGATTTCGAAGTAAATCTTACAGCATATAAGGTCTGTCGAATCCTTTGGTACTATTAAATCGATAGCCAGCTTTCCTTGTTTTCTTTTTACCGTAGGGCACATGGATGCACGTCATCGAGTCGCTCTTTCTCTCTCTTCCTTTGTCTATACATATACATATATGTGTGTGTCTGTGTCTTTCAAGTTTTTTTTTCGTTAAAATCTAACTGGCTGGATATATATATAAATGAACTTGGCGAGTTCCAAAATGTGAAAAAAGTAAATGTTATTATCCTGTGAGCAGAAGAATATTGTCGATTTCTTGACTGTTATAATTTATAAAACCGGAAATCACGACTTACGCGTCAAATTCATGAGAGCGGATTTATGGAGAAGAAGATAAGAGTGGTTGGGAGATAGGATAGCGGTTAGTATGGGTAAATAAAAACAGAAGCCATAAATAATTGACAATACACAAATGGTACGATCGTAGATAGAAATGAATGTTGTAAATGGTTGCGTGCCAACTAGCAACGACTCTGCTGCTCCGTCATGATTGGCACTCCTTACCATCATCCTGCCTTCATCTTCATTTTCATTTGCAGCAGGAGGACATCACTTGTCATTCCTCTGTTGACCTCTGCCTCCTTACCATTAAACCCCCACCCCCTCCACCTCCACCTTCAAGAAGAAGAAGAAGAAGAAGAAAAAAAATCATCGTCTAAACATTCAAGTTAATCTTTTTCCTGATCTTGTTTCATCTACCTTTTTATCGAGTTTCTTAAAAACTTGGGTCATCAACAAGTTGGCAAATTAATCGGCCAATACTGCTGCAGTGAGATGGATGAATCATCCTCAAAAGGCAGCCTTTTACTTACAGAGTTGGGCTACCCATTCTTACAGTTAATAAATTGTTTGGTTTTTTATTTCTTTTTTGACAAGCGTTTACAAAACTTTATGTTTTTGTTTTCAAAAATTTAAAGCCATTCTTTCTATTTTATTTACTTTTAACTGAAAAAAAATCCAAAATTACTTCATGTTTTCTCAAATTAAAATATGACATTGTTCAACAATGCATTATATTATATGTTCCAAAAGCACCGTGTACTCAATAAGTGATGTGGAAACCAAGGGCCCAGATATCTCTCTTCACGTTGTGACGGAACCCCTTGCCTTTCATCGACGTAAACGTAGAGGAGAAGTTGCCACAACCGGTCGGTCAAGTCAGACGACAACTTTAAATATAGCCCTCTTAGCTGTTAGCCGTTGAAAAACTTGGTTGGTTCATAAGTAGAGTAGCGCCCAATTAATTCTACGTGGTTGCTCTTCGTTAAGATCATCAAATCGAATAAGGTGATCAGATTGCAAAAAAAATATGAACTTAGTTTACATAGTTTTGAGTCCGAACTCACATCATTAAATACATGAAGTAAAAAAAAACACACAAGGCATAAGAAAGCAGGAATAGTAATTCATACAAAAGCACAGTCAAATCTATGTGCGCCAGCAAATGGAGTGGCATGGCTGTTTTATGCTCATAAGCACATGGGGAGAACCGAAAGTTGAGGCGCACCAACGAGTGCTTCGCTCGCTTTCACACACCAATGTCATCTCTGCGTGACACTCTCGTATTCTTTTAGAGGAACTGCATGTGTTAATTATTCAAATGTCAATAATACATGCTTCTTTTCAACGCCCACACTAATAGTGAATATGAAGTCGTAGGCTCTCTGTTTTTCTGTTCGGCAAGGTCCTTGGAGAAATATGGCGCTTCACTTGACCCAGGATTAAACATGTATTTCCTATTTAAAAGAAAAATAATGCAAAAACAAGAATGATCACTTCTCTTGTAATTTTGCTTCTCATTATGTATAGACATTGACATGTTGCAAAGCAAAGTCCAAAAGAAAATTAATAATGATAATTGGTGGCTAGAACTTGCACTGGGTAGGGGTGTTTCACATTGACAAGTTACACTATCAAATTTGAGCACTGATTATGCTCTAAGTTTGACCCCTAAATTATGTAAATATACAGTTGTAAAAAAAAGCACAAGCAATTAATATACAACATGTAAAGAATGCATTCTCAAAAACCATTTTACACGTCCATTTACTGGTCATCCAATCATATCAATTGAATAGTTGGATCAGTGCAAATAAGTATTCATATTTTACTAGTGCTTATATATACACACACACACACATTTGTGTGTGTGAGTGTGTTTGGCAGAGAGAGAGAGTGTGTGTGAGTGAGAACAATGAGAAACCCCTAAAGCCCGACCACAGATAACACCATGTTAAAGCTCGGGCAGCAATATTTTTGTATAACAGATTTTTGGCCGAGATTCCTGATCTTCAACTTAGATCGCAACCTTCCCCTCCGGCCTCCTCTATCTACCACTAGTGGCGTCGATCATATTTTTGACTCCTAGGGGCATGCAGATGCTCAATTTTTTTAGTGATTATAAAGCACTGGTTTCAGCACCAAGTTGATACTAATCTGATGCACTTGGCATTGCATCCGTGCTCCAGTGCAGCTGCTTAAACAACAAAATGATGGACTGCCAAAGTTTTGAAAAAAAAAAAATCAATAATCTTTCGATCTATAAAAAGTTTATTTCCATGAATTAGTGTTTTGATCAATAAAAATGGCCTAATTAAGTCGCATCAAGTCTTAAGTTGGAATGAATTACTTTGGCCAATTATTGTTAAATAATGCACTGGCTAACCTGTTGCAGTCTGGTAGACCCTTCATCGCTTTAATTCCAATTAATTGATCGATTGCCAACTAGAAAAGGCCCAGCTAATCAAAAGAGTGCAGAAAGAAGCATTGATAAAGACATTATAGTCTACTTGTTGTTGCACGTAAGACCAAGAACCGTTTTCCTTATCTTAATCGTCTGGAATCTTGATAAACTCTTAACAAACTAGAAACTATATACAAAGAGAAAACTAAAATATACAAGCGCTAGCTCGAATCCTCCGGATAAGGACAAGGACTCAAGAGCTTCAATTCAATTCAGGTAGAAGAAAGAAACAAGAAGATGAGAACAATTCTACTCGATACTGCTGGCATAATCTGGCAGGGCTCTCATTGGTCCCAGCTCCCCCCTTGAATCTAAGATGCATCTCAAACCAATGGCGGAGCTAGCGTGGAGCAGGTGTGGGCACCTGCCCATGTCAAGTCCAAAATTTTCAAACAGCCCAAATATTATTTTCAAAATATGTGAATATCTCATAAGTAGGATACGGTAAATTTTAAAAATTTTTGGTTTCACCTGCGCCCAAAATATTTTCAAAAGCCTTATTCCTCCCTCTCACTACTCTGCCCACGCCAGCCTAATATCCTGCCCCTGCCAACCTTTTTTTTTTTTTTGGCTCCGCCACTGTCTCAAACTTAGCTGACTTGACCACAATTCTTAGTTCTTAGCTACGACTGGATCCCAGCATTAGTTCTCCGGACAAATGCTTGTTTAATATATTATATAATCTTTTATTTTCTTTGGGGTGAAGGAAATGGCAAAAGGCGCCGTTGGTTTCATTCCTCCTGCCCAACAGAATCCCATTCCCCGCTCTAGGGAACTACATGGAGAGTGGGGAAAAAGAAAAAGTTAATGGCACTGACTGAAAAAGACGAAAGAACCGGGGGTGAAACTGAAAGTTTTTCTTATAAAGAAAAAGCCACGATGGACTTCAGATCCATCTGCTTGCGCTTCGGTTTGACCCGGTCCACGTCGACATCAGATCTTCTTCATTAACTTAGTCCCCTTTAAATTAAACTAAATGATTAAAATACATATATATATATATATATATAAAGAATTCTTCTTACGGGGGACCACCTTCTGACTATAATCCTAGATACATGCCTCGCGCTTTTAGTTTTTCCGATACAGCCCTTGTTTTTGGTAGCAACTGTCAAACGAGAAAATGCCCACTTGTTCCTTTTTTTTATTACATTTTCTTAATTCCAATAAGAATAATATGAGACAAATTATTTATCACCCCTTTTGGAAAGCGAATATCACTTTTCTAACTTAAAAAAGCAGAAGCGTTTTCTCCCGCTGCTTATTTGAGGAGTTGTGTAAAGTTTGAGCAGCAAAACGTAGAGTAGACCATGTTTGGGAGATTTATAGAGTAAGATGTGGGCTCGAAGGAAATTTTTGGTGTCTGAAAACAAGGTCAAGTGTCTGTTTATCTGGCAATCCGTTTATTTTATGCTATTTTTCCCCGAGGGGGCGACGGTCCTTAAACGGACCCGAAATCCGCGCTAAATTCCGAGTCTTTCCTCTACTTCTTCTTCCTCCTCCGCCCCCTCCTGCCTCTTCTTCTTCTTCCAAATCGACTCCTTTCCTTTTTTTCTTTGTCAGAGGCTTTTTTGTGTTTGACATGTCACTGGAAAAGGAGGGAAGCTTTCCCTTCACGCGTTTCCCCGCTCACGCCTTTCCGCCAAACAGCGATCCAGGTTTCCCGGATCTCTCGATCCCTTCAAATCTCGGATCCCTCCGCCCGCTGTCGCGCCAACCATTTCTTTCCCTAGGGCACCTCGGATTTCCATGAAGATACTTTCCGCGGAATTCCCGCCCTCTCCGGTATTCTTCCATTGTCCGTCCTTTTTTCTTTTCTTCCCGATCGTTTTTCAAATTCCCGGCATTCCGTTCGGACGCGTTTTTTTTCTCATGTTTCTATTGGAAACGGATTCCAGGATCGGTTTCAGTTGTTGATCGATTGCTGCGACGTAAGGGGTAAGGAGTTCTTGGTTTCCTGTTCTCTCTTTTAGTTGAGCATTTGGGATCCGATCCCTAGACTTTAGCGTCAAATTTTACGCGGTTTTTATTTTTCTTTCATCTTTTTTTTTCCCCATTGTGCAGTGTTTTTTTGTTTTGCATTTGATCTGATCTTTACTCTTGATCGTAGCAGGAATTTTCGCAATTGCGCAGCGGGAACATATTGTTCAGGGCCAGACAGGCTGGGCGAGCTGGATATGGATGGTAATTATGGCAATGGCGAGCAATTCATAAGAATTCTAAGTAGAAGATCGTGAGTATATTGGCAACTAGGGGGTTCTGTTTTGAGGGGAAGCGATGAGCACTAAGGGTGATCATATGGTCCCTTTGGCTGTGCTGCTAAAGCGCGAAGTGACGAGCGAGAAAACTGAGAAGCCAGACATCTCTCATGGTCAGGCGAGCCAGAGCAAGAAGGGGGAAGACTTCACCCTGCTGAAGACTGAATGCCAGCGGATTCCTGGAGATGGGGTCTCGACGTTCGCGGTTTTTGCGGTGAGTGACGCACGTTACCCATTGCACTTTTTGCAACGCAGTCGATTGAATACTTAGTTGAGCACTTGATTCTCTACCATTCAGCTTTCGGTGCTGCTTCTTGTTATCTCTGATGTCCTTTCTTCCGTTGCTGCTCTTCTTTTAGATTGTGTCATAACACCTCCTTCATGCGGAGTAGTTGCCACAAAATACGCTCCTCGTGCAATGCCGCAGTGCTTGGTTGCAACTTGGGATCATTTGAGTCATGTAGAGTCTGACCAAGATGCAGAAGTGTCCGCATATAGAAACTCTAGCATCGGCTTCATCTTCATGGTGTAAACTCCACTACAGTCCTCATGGTTCTAGTTGATCTGTTAGGCTTCAATGTTCGTCGGTTCTTAATGTACTATCGATTAGCAGAACTGCAGTTGGTTTAAGCTGGTTTCCACCGTCCTTAGGTTGAACAGGAAGGGAGCTCATGGATCGTCTATTTTTCATAGTTTTCATGGAATTAAATAGCTGGTTCAGGCTGAGAACGTTAAAGAGACACTAACAGGAATAACTGTTTTAGCTTGGGGAATTCGGAAAATTCAAAAACTGTGTCAAAACAGCTACACATAGCATGCTGACTAGTCTGGCATGTAAAATGCATTTTCTTTATTTTCTCTTGCTTCATAAGGAATGCTGGCAAGAACTTGGTGCTAGGTATGAAAGATAGATGATAAAAATAAGGGGCCTATTCATACATCACCGAAATTGTGCACAGGAATGACATGTCAGCATCTTTCTGCTACTACATTTGTTCGTGAGATAGAAATGTTCAGGCAGCTATGCAGTTATCTATGAGTTGTTCAATAATTTAGCATGATTTAGTTATATTCATGACTATGTTGCCTCACGTTTTCCAAAGTTTATGATCTTGATCCATTCCCACTGACCATAGGATGTGCATTAAGAGGTACTAGTATTGCACACAATGAAACGATGAACCTGATTGGTCATTCACTTTTGCAGCTTGAATTTGGTTAACAATGACAAGTTTGTTCTTTCCTTAAAATTCTCAAACTTTATTAGTCTTCAGTGTTAATCTTTTGTTTACGCTTAAAGGTCTATGCACGATAACATATTTTATATAGAAACAACAAATGTGACAACTCAACACCTCCATCTAATTTCACTTCTTAACTTCGATTCTGTCTACAAATATAAGAATTTAGAACCCTTGTTTTTTCTAAGGTTTATGTTTGAGTTAACCTTTCTCTATGCAATGGGAGAATCCCTCAAGAACCCTATTGTGGAAGCATGTTTTAAGTCAGAATCAGAAGAGCTAAAATGGAGAACGGTGCAGGACAATTGTGTCTTGCTAATTGTGTTCTTCCTACCAATGTCCTGTATAGGTTCTTTGATATTGCAGGACACAGTGTTTTAGAAGTTTTAGCATTCGGCAAACGGTGGGGTCTGGATCTTTATGCGAACAATAGGCACACAGAATCCAACAGTTTATTCCTGAAGGACTGCCTCTTATGCTGTCTATGGTTCCTCTCCTCCCCATGGAATACATGGAATAAAATTCCCTCCTCTGGAACAGGTGTTCTCTTCTGCCAATCAAACAACTCATAGTCATAGATGCACAACTAAATCAAGAAACTAGCAGGATGTACGTTGGGATGTGTGTATGTCTGACTTATCCTTTTTTAGGTAGTGTGTGGCCTTCAAACTGCTTATTTTTTCATTCATGTATTTTGCCTCCTTGTTTACAGAAATTTTTCTCAGTAACACAAGTAGAATCTAACCCATGCCAATGTGTTCAATATATCCTGCTGTCCTTCCTTTCTGCACGTTATGTACTATACGTAAATGGTGTAAAATATAGAAACTGGAAATAGATGATCTTGAGATGGTTTCCTATTTGATTGAAATGTTTAGGGTGCTTGTGCAACAGATAATACTGCACTGTATTCTATGTGGATGACCTTTATTTGCTTATATAAAAACCTTCTGCTTATATGCTTGTCCAACAAGTTGTTTCCGGTCTTACATTTTCTCTCGTTAGTTTGATCTTGAAACGAGTTAGATTGCTCATGACAGCATATTATTTTTGAACAGCTTTTTGATGGTCATAATGGGTCAGCAGCAGCAATATACTCAAAGGAGAACCTCTTAAACAATATTTTATGTGCCATTCCTTCAGATCTTAGTAGGGATGAGTGGTTAGCAGCGCTACCAAGGGCTTTGGTTGCTGGGTTTGTTAAAACTGATAAAGATTTTCAGGAGAAGGGTATGTGTTTGATTTGATATTTATGTCTACGAAGTATGAATATTTAGAATGTTTTTTATTATGTTTGTAATTTTACTAGTCGAATTTTATCTCCCAACATAGGAACCTACACAGAAGTATCATTTCAGTTCCTTCCAGACAAGGCCTTTGATTTTTTAAGTCCTGGATACAGACGCTTAAGTCGTATGACTTTGTTAGTTAAATTATTTTTATGCACTCTGCCACCTACGACTCCGTGTGCTGTTAAGGCTCCAATCATTTTGAAAGGTACTGGAGTAAAATGGAAAGTCCAGATATGAAAATCCTAAATGGTGAAATTTCCTAATTGTAACTCAGAGCAGAACATTATTGTGGTCGAATGCAATAAAAGAAAGTAATATCATGCTAAGATGATGGTGGATAGCTTGTCATCAAGCGTCCTACCATGCTGGAAAAACCTAATATGATTTCACTTTGCTTTCCTACTTGACTAATGTTCTTTTGTTCTTCTTCTTAACGGGTATCCATGAGAGGATGGGATATATGTGGCTTGTATGTGGACATCTATGCCTCAGTCATGTGGATAGGACTGCAGATATGAGGATATAAGTATAACCATTTGTATGAGGCTAAGCACGATTTCCACTTAGTGAGACAAAATGGGTGTTAAAAAATGGAGTGATGATGTGATTTTGGTGGTCATGGAGGGTGCCAGTCTTTTGTTTGTTCAACCAAAGCTTAGGAGAATAAACAAATCGTTTCTTGCCCTGTGCTTCCATCTAACATGAAAGTGCTTTCTCTAATTTTAGCTCATGGGATAAATTATATAAGTTAAGTGGGTTTCTTTAATATTTAGTTCAATTGAGTGTGCCAGCACTTGTTCAAGCCTTCAAACTTTTCTGTGGGACATGAAATTTTGTGTTCTTTGTCATCAACAAGAAAAAAACTAGCTACTCCAAGAATTTGCCACAGCCTCAGCTTATTATACTAACATGTTTCTCTTTGTTTGATCCTAAATTTTTTTCCCACAGGAAACATGCAATTCAACATCTATTTCTGTGTGCTTGGCCTGATTAATACAAATAATTAGTGATTTTTTTTTTTCAAATACCACTTCATCATGCCCTAGTTGATCTATTCTTTTATTCGTTTTCAGCACAAACTTCAGGTACAACAGTAACTTTTGTAATCGTGGATGGATGGGTGGTAACTGTGGCCTCTGTAGGTGATTCTCGCTGTTTTCTTGAATCAGCAGAAGGTGTAATTTATTCTTTGTCAGCTGACCATCGACTAGAAGCTAATGAAGAAGAGTAAGTGATGGCTTAATATCCTCCTGTTTTGTCATTGAGTGTATCATGGTGGTGCTTGAATATGCTTACACTTCTTTATCTCTGAGTGATATATGTTTGCTTATCTTGTAGGAGAGAACGGATTACAGCTAGTGGAGGTGAAGTTGGTAGGCTTAACACAGTTGGTGGTGGGGAGGTATGCTTGGGGATTGTGTCCCTTTCTTCTGCACTGATTTTGGTTTGGTGCATTTTCTTCTCTCACAGCTTTCATCTCTATCCTCTTTCTTTTCATTTTTTTTTTCTTTAGCAATCTTTTTCTTTTCGGGATAGAGAAAGAGAATATTTGTTTCTCTTTCACTGTAGCAACCCGACCCACTCCTAAGCTCGGGCACTTGGTTAGGCGGTTCCCAACCCGCCCCCTAGTAGTTTTGGTTCCAACGCCAAAAAGGCTAGAAACCAGGACAATCATCTCATTAATGACCCTCCTTTAGAAGTCTTTAAAGATCCATCACAATCTTCAATACGAGACTAAATTTTTGAGGCGTTACAATCCACCCCCTTTAAGGTACACGCGTCCGCGTGTGTGGGACCCTAGGTCCGAGTGTTGAACCTACTCTGATACCACTATAACAACCCGACCCACTCTTGGGCTCGGGCCCCTGGTTCGACAGATCTTAACCCGCCCCCTAGCAGTTTCGGTTCCAACCCCAAAAAGGCTAGAAACCAGGACAATCATCTCATTAATGACCCCCTTTATAAGTATTTGAAGATCCATCACAATCTTCAATATGGCCCTAAATTTTTAGGGCCTTACATTCACAATAAGTCTTAGACTAAAAGATTAGGCTGATATTGATTTTGTCGTTATGTGTATGTACGTATGTGTATTATTTTTTGCTTTAGAATCTTTTTTTCTTCTTTCCTGGAGGGAGAAAAAGCGCATCCTTTCCTCCTTCACATTAAGCCTTAGAGTGAAAAATTCAGGTTATGTTGATTCTATCATGATGATTAGATGATCATCGGTAGACCAACCTGTGGCTGAGATTCTGTGGTTGGAACATTTCTAGCTTACTGTAGGACTATAAGGAGTAGTGACGTTTTTGGAGGTAAGTAGGTAACTTTCCTAATAGTGGCTTCTGATAGGATTGTTTCATTGGAATTAGGTGTAAATCTGAGCAGTTTTTTCACTTAGGTGTCTGTTTTGTGTCCTAATTTCCAACAAATTTACTGATGAGATAAAAATACTTAATCAACTGTTCATTTCTTACCGCTAATGTAAGTTTTTTAGAAACTCAAAGATCCAAATAACATGCATGTGAAAACAAAAAATCCAGTGAGGAAGCTCATATTCTAGTGTATGATGTGTGGTGCTTATACCAACTCATGATATGGACACGAACAAAGCAGCCTCTTTGTTCAACATATTGTCAAAATGATCAAGCTTGCTATGAATTTGTTGCTTCAGTTATTGATCCTTCATTTGCTAATTACGTCTAGTGACTTCCTGAGTCTAACTCATTGGATATGTTCTCCTTTCCAGATTGGGCCTCTAAGATGCTGGCCAGGTGGTCTATGTCTCTCAAGATCTATTGGGGATATGGATGTTGGCGAATTTATCGTCCCTATCCCATTTGTCAAGCAAGTCAAGGTTGCTTGAATGCTCTTCTCATTACTTCACCAATATGCTGTTACATGCAATGCATTTTATAAATTTCATAATCTATCTACTCATGCCAGTTGTTTCTAGTGGTTGGTGTAACATGGAAGACTTGGCAGTGTTGAAACTGTTGTGTTTATTTTACATACATTTGTGTTCAGTAAAAAATATTGCGTCATTGCTTATTCTTGAAGTTCTTTAAGAAAGAAAAGTTCCATGGCATATCAACTTAACTTCTGATGTTTGTTGGGGGTTATGCATACTATACTATTTACAGGGAAAGTATCCACCGCATAGGCTTGTTGGACCATGTTTACTGATTATTATGGGACCATTTATGGTCTTATGTTGGGTCTGTTGAGAGTATTACAAAAGTATAATGACAAAGAAGGAGATTTAATGCATTGAAATTCCAAAATATGTAACTTTAATATGCAGCATTTACTATTATCAGTTGGTGCATATATAAGTAGAAACCTAAGAAAGAAAATATTATGTTGATACTTATTACATAAGCGCCTTATATATATATATATATATATATATATATATATATATATATATATATATATATATAAAACTTCTCTGTTGCCAACAAATTTTATTTTTTAATTATTTATGCATCTTTTAGTATTGTTGGAACCCACCTTACCTTATAGATACATTTACAACTCACTGGTTTCTTTCCTGCTTAAAGGCCAGACCTAGATTAAGGCTGGTTGAAACACCATGCAATAAATGTAGTCTATTCCTTCTTTGACTTTCCATGTAATGTGATTTTTGAGTAACTTTTATTGAAAGTAGAACCTTTGGATGGCTTCGTAAAATTGTTTGGTGTCACGTAGTTTTGTGGATGGTATGCAAAATTCTACAAGTGAATAATATTGACTGCCGCAATGTTTCTGTGGATTTATTTGGGCATCATACCAACATATTGAACAGATACTTCATTTTGAGCATTGCTGTCGACTTGGTTACAAATTTCTTCTGTGACTTGAGTCCATCATATATGCAGCTAACTATTTATGGTGTTGTTGAGTTGTATATCGAGACCGCAAAGTTGCTTCCAAACTTCTTCCCTTATTGACGTCATATGTTTTCATTATTACAGTTGTCTACTGCTGGTGGCCGTCTAGTTATCTCAAGTGACGGTGTATGGGATGCCTTGACTTCTGAAAAGGCTTTGAGTTGTTGCCGTGGGTTACTGGCAGAAGATTCAGCCAAGCAAATAGTAGAGGTATCAAGAGTTGCATGTCCTCCCACGTTCTGTAATTGAGAACTAAGTTTTCGTATTGAACTACTTCCATTGAATATTTTTGTTAGGAAGCTGTCAAGGTTAAAGGACTTCGAGACGATACCACATGTATAGTTGTAGATATATCGCCACCAGAAAAGCCACCTGCTTTGCCACCACCCAAAAAGCAAGGGAAAGGAGTCTTCAAATCTATGTTCAAGAAGAAGTCTAGTGAATCATCATCGCATTCAGATAAAGAATACTGTGAGCCTGATGTTGTCGAAGAGATATACGAGGAAGGATCTGCAAAACTTGCTGAAAGGTTCGAACTTCACCTGCTAGTGTCTTCCATTTCACTACACTGAGGTGCCAGGTTTTAACTATTTTAACTGAGTCCTGCATCAGAGTCCTGTTTTGTGTCCATTACCATAAGTGGAGTGTCCAAAATTCCTGCTTTGTCTATATTAATATAGTAGACTGATTGGATCATTTTGAGCCTATCCTTAATGTATTTAAGTTTCACCTTCCGTATAGTTATAGCTTCAGTAAAGCAAAGGTTCTTGCTCTTTCTTGAACACTGTGGTAGCTTCTACACTGCAGCGGTTACTATTTGTTTAGTATTATCTTTTAGCCTTACTTTAAATTTTCCAACCAATATTTTTGACTGATGTTACGTCTTCTCAGGCTAGAAACAGAGTATCCCCTGCGCAACATGTTCAAGTTATTTGTATGCGCAGTTTGTCAGGTAGATATGAAGCCTGGTGAAGGCATTTCTGTACATTCTGGTTCCTCACATGGTGGAAGGGTACGGCCTTGGGAAGGTCCTTTCCTCTGTCCCAGTTGCCTTATGAAGAAGGATGCCATGGAAGGGAAAAGGCCTTTGGGAGGTACGCATCACATGTTTGATTTGTGTTAATATAACTACTTGGGCTCTTTTATGTGAAAAGTGAATTCTACTGCAGCTTCTAGAAACGCCTTGTCTTGAGTGAGATGCTCAGAAGAAAATTGATTTGTAGCTGCCTATTGGGAAATTTCAACTTGTCATTGCTTAATTGCAATGTTCCACCTTCAGTGCTTGCTTGATCTTGAAGATTTGGTAGGTGAAATTCAATATTCGGATATGCTTATGGCTGAAGGCTATTTGTTCAGATTCAGCATTCAACTACTATAGGATCTACATTCTCACAGTGATGGTGACGCTGCTTTGCTTCACTATTCGAAGTCTGGCTGAAAGCTGGATTGAATTGGGAGGGAGGTTATTAAGCACCACAATTGTTCAAATTAGAGATTCTCAGAAAGCTCCCTGTTGCTGTATCTATGCGCTGCAAGAACACAATCATTTCCTTGTACTGGCAAAAGGGAGCTTTCCATGTATTATGTTAGGTTTATGAGCTGAAATTTTTTCTCCTTAAATTCTTTCTGTGAAAATGAAAAATGCTTGTCTATTTCCTTGTTCAGTTGCCTGAACGCAATTGAATGCAACGCATATGCATGCATTGGCATCAGACTCATTCCACCACTGGAAGCATATGTTCTGAAGTATTTAGTGTTTGTCGAGATAAGCTTGTCCAGCTCATAAGCTATTGGGAAATGCATGACTGTAGGTCGAAATATGTTGTATCTCACTGATGTAAATGAAGAATGTTACTGATGCAAGAAGTTCCAACTATTAGAATCAAAGTGCCGATGTTAAGTTTCGAGCTTTCATTACTTGGTTCTTGAGACAATCTAATGAGAATCTCTTCTCTTACACTCATGGTTATTGTGTTGCTTTTATAACTTTAGCACATAAACAAAGCCCGAAATCGTTTGGTTTTGTCGCTTTGGCCTTTGGGTGCAATGAAAACGGTTACGAGTTCAAAACCGGTGAGACGGATTCCCTGAGTAACTCAAAGCATGCATATATGGGTGCTGCTTGTCCCGAGTTCCTACGCACACCAGCGGCAGTGGCGTTAGTCTCACAGTTCGGATGCAGTCTACTTTTGTAAGACGCAGACAGGGAACTATACAAATGCTGTTACCCATGAAATGCATTTAAGCTTCAAATGCCTGTTCAATTGCTTGGGAGTTGGGAACCTTTTCCTTCATCATGGTAACTAATCCATTCCTTCTAAAATTGGGCGCAGAAGAGACGGACGCCCGTGAGTCGATTGGGTGCTCGGTGCAACAAAGCCCGACTCAATAACTGACGAGTCAACCACAACTCCTCAACACCACCACCACCGGCCCACCACCCCCACCCCACCTCAAAAAAAAAAAAAAAAAAGGTTAAGGTGGAAAGAAAAAAATTATCACCAAACAATTAAATTGACATTGTACACGTTTACGTTATAATATAATACGAAGTGCAAATCCCGTATTCCTGTAAAGCAAAACGATCAAATACACATTCCTGTTCTTACATCCACTCGTTAAATTACGATTTTGTTGCTTTTCTCATGAAATTTGCCATAAAGCATAAATTAAGAAACCACCGTCAGTCCACATGGCTAGCCTGTCTTCGTTGTTTGTAATGTCATTAAACACCACAGGTTCAAGAGCTGGAGGCGGTGTTCTTGCCGAAGGGTCATGAAGCTGGATACATTCCTTTGTGGGCAGAAGCACAATCAAAATTGCATTTTCAGTTTTGCCTGCCTCGTTGATTGGACTTCACGATCACCTTTAAGTCAGAAGGTCAAAAGTTCCAACTTCAAGTCGTCTCTGTTGGCATAATCTAGCAGGAATCTTCTGATTTACCGACATTTGGAAAAAGAGCACCTCCCTCTCTCATTCTCTCTCTCTCTCTCTCTCACAGACGCACGCACGCACGCACGCACGCATAGAGACACACGCACAGACACACAGATAAGGTTGATTTTGATTTAAATCCTGCATTATTTTCTTTCCTTGCAAGCGGTTGTGTATTCTAGGTGTCCAGCGAAAAGTCGGTAATAATTAGTCCAGCAAGACCCCAAGCTCCCTTTCGTCCTTGTCTCCTCTCTGTATTGTCTTTAGCTTCAAAAAGAAAAAGCAATAAGTTCTCAAGAGGCATGTTCAGTTCCCTCTTTTCTGCCCCCCGCCAAACGTGTGGGTTGTCCACCCTATACCACCTAACTAGTGGACCCTGGATACCGCGACCTTCGTATGGACAAGGCAGTGCCGTAAACTCACAAGAATTACCAAAGGCAAGAGCGTGCAGCCCCATGTCCAGCCACCCTGTCCGGGTCCTTTCAGTCAGGATGGAGATTAAGAAAAACCGAAAAAGTTCTTTATATACTTCATTTTTTACGGTACCAAAATTTTATCTCCTAAGCGTTTTGCAAGTGAATTTGTCAGTTACTCACCGCCCGCGTGGACCAGCGCTCTCATTCCAGAACACGATGCATGATCAACCATGGAATAGAAATACTCAGTATATTTTGTTTCCTTGCGATCTTGCTTTGGTGGAACCACAAGGTTGCCATCTTCAAAACCACAGCGGCCGGGAATGAAAAGAAGAAAAAAACAGGAGATAAGATCCAAGTGGTGCAAGTGCGTGTACAGTCCTCATAATACACAGCCTCTGAGACGTCAACGTGCAAGAAAAAACACACTTGTGTGGACCACCGTCACCGGCATCACATGTCGTGTGGATTGGGACGTCTATGGCTGCTTTCTTCCTCCTCTTCTTTAGCCCATCGATTCTTAGAAGCCAAGACACAATTCAATACCTAAATTTCTGTTGCAGAAAGATTTGTTTGGTCTTTTCAAGCCTTCTGCATTTTTAAGGAAATGGAACGAAAAATACCTGCTCTCGCACATCCAAGTGCAATCAGAATTTAGATATTGTTTCTCACATGGATTAGGTGTGTCTTTCTGGACATGATCAGAAAGATTGCTAGCTTTTTAGTTCTCAAGTTATTTTTATTAATGACTAGTTGTGCTCTCCTGGTTTTCCACTTGTCCCATGGGTCTGGTTTTTTGTGTGGAATGAAGATCTAGATTGGTATCAAACTTTAGATCATCAAAGAAGAAGAATACACACACTCATAACATGGTTCAACTCTTTAAAATTGACATTCACGGTGGTTAGTGTCAACAAGGTTTTGAGAAGTAAAAAGAGGGTTGAAACTCACGTTCCAATGGAAAGGCTTGAAACTCATGTTTCATTGCTTTCTTCCATTTAGTGCTCTTGATAGCCTAAGAGAATGTAGTGGGTTCGGTTTCCTCCCTTAAATAAGATATGTAGATGGAATGTATCGGATGCTTGGACAAGGTATAAGTTTTGGGTTTTAAATACTCGGTTTGAGAGCATGTCACCATACAGTGAGTTCTAGGAGGGTTGATGGGCAGTCCGGTTGAGGATCGGAGAGATGGTGTCGGACTTGGTGGGTTTGGTATTGGACGAGTTATAGGTTCAATGGTTGAAGGGGTAGGTTCATGTGCATCTGGTGGTAATGTGTTAAGACTGGATATAACTAATGGATAAGGAAGATCAATAGGAACAGGTGATGTTTCACTAAGAGTAGAGTTTGGGTGTCAAGGAGTCTTGGAAAAGAAATGAGCTTTCATCAAAGACAACATGGCGACTAACCAAGAGCTTCTTAGAGGTTCGGTTCAAACATAAGTATCCTTTGTGCTAACTGTCGTACCCCAAAAACACATGTTGTGTGGATCTACATTGCAGATTGTGATCATTAAAAGGCCTCAAACAAGGATAGCAACCACAACTAAAAGTTCTCAAGAAACCATAGTCAAGCCTTTTTCTATAAAGAGCTTCAAAGGGATTTTTCATCTCTAAATATTGATAAACCATAGTTTTTAATCACATGATTGACAACTTTATATGAAGGGCGACCCAGCCTTTCATGCTAGTGAGCTCTCTTCACGCACTTCCCAATGCACTCTCCTGGTTTAGCTCTTTGCAAGTCAATATGGTGTAAACCATTTTTATTGACATTCTGCAAGATTACACGCTGTCTTGTTGTCCTTTACATAACACCCATCAGAATAGAACTCAAAGTAAGTATTATTATCTCTAGAGAATCGGGAAACAAAAAGCAAACTTTGACATATAGAATGAACATAAAGAATATTTTTCATGAAATCTTTGAATCAGAAATATGGTAAACAGATTTACCGATGGAAGAAAAATTTAGTCCACTGCCACTTCCAACATAAACTTGTTCACTGCCCTAGTACTCGGTATGAGAAGCAAGACTATTTAGATCACTTATCACAATGTGAGTGGCACCCAAATCTGGATACCAACCACCTTCTTGGGTTGATGTAGAAGCCATGCTATTAACTTCAAGAGTGTAAGATTTTTTTTTGGGATCGATAAGCTTTACAATATAGTGCTCCATGCCCCTGCCCTTTACACGCTTGACATACGATTCTACATGCTGCTGCAATATGACATGAATTTCCACAAAAGAAGCAAATACAATTACCTCGGATGCGATTATTACTTCATCTTTCTTGAAACGTACCTCCTCGATCATGAGAGCTGAAGGATCGGTTTTGATAGTTTCTTCTAGCACCTGTTGATTTGAAGTCTTAAAGGATAAATTCACCATAGAGTTCTCCAAGCTACTGGAATCACTAACATTTACCTGGGCTTTCTGAATCAAAAGAAGGCTAAACAACAATTCAAAGCCGACTGGTTCCACGCTAGTGGTCAGGGAGGTTCTGAGAGCAGCATACTCTAGTGGTAATCCAAACAAAATATGCATAAAAAGATCATCATCTTCAACTGGTTTAAATGCCATAGCAAGCTGGTGTGCAATGCCTCTTGCTTTACATAAGCATTCAACAATAGAATCAGATCCTTTCTTAAGGTTGAAGTGGATGTCTCAATTGTTGGACACAAGCTCTAGAGTATGAAGCATACATCCTTTTGAGAGCAGTCCAGACAGAGAATGAAGTACTGAAACCCATAACTTGACTATGAATAGTATCAGTTAAAGAACATAGAATCCAGCTTAGTAGAAGCTGGTGAAGCACTTAAACCCACAACTTGACTATGAATAATATCAGTTAAAGAAGATAGAATCCAGCTTAGTAGAAGCTGGTTCATCCCCTGCCATTCTATGGACTTGGGACTGATCATGACTTTTTTTCCTTTTTCAATGGGAAGAGTAGCTAAGGACATGGTAGAGTATCATCAATGTAGCCAATCAAACTATAGCTCTTCAAAGTAGGAACAAATTGAGACTCCCATAGAGAATAATTATAAGTTTGAAAGTTTTACCAATAAAAAGTATTAAAAGTTTGTTGGAGCAGGAAGTATAGGTGGGGGCATGATCACCCATGCACTGATGTTGCCATTGGTACTATTGATGTTGAAATCGTTGTCCGCCATCACCACATATTACACTCAAAGCTCTGATATCATGTCAAAATTCATATCCTTAAAAAAGAAGAAGACACACACTCATAACGTGGTTCAACACTTTAGAGTTTACATCCACGGTGGTCAATGTTTTTCTCTCTTGTATGGTATTGAGAGAGGCTCCTTTAAATCAGTATAAGGACTGCTGCCCAATATCATAAAATCTGTCTGATTCACATATCTGATCCTCTTTCCTTACATTTGATTCATCACAAATTATTTTATCATTATCTCTTATTAGTTTGTGTTCATTCTTGACATTTGGCCTGCTGGTCTTTTAGCCCCTTATTTATCTCCTTCCTTATCAGTGGGCGATAGTCTTTCCTTATTAGCAGGAGATAATCATTGAACGCCTTAACAATATGAAAAGTTAGAAATGTTCTGCTCCAAAAGAGAAACAAAAATTAAAAAGACAAAGGAATCTTTGCACTGGCATTGAAAGAGACGGCCAACTTAACACCCATCATATTATATTCTGGTAGTTTTGTGGGATATTGACATATCTGACTGTGTAATCTTCTAACTAATATTTGACGTCTGGAAAATAGAAGTTTACTAGACGGATAGTTGAACAGAAGATGGAGAATCTTCCTTTAAAGCCCAGTTCCTACTACGATTATAACATTAATCGCATCGCTGTACAGCAGTATTCATGGATGATCGTTGTGATTATTAAGATCGTCATGATCATAGAAATCTTAGGTTTAGCAGTAACCTTTTTCTTCGTTTATTTTCTTCATCTTTGTCATGTTTACTTGCTTCTTGGAGCGACATCAAGGTACAAGACCCATATGGGACTTTGTTTTGCGTGTCATGGTAGGGTCCAAAGGTTTCAGTTTTATGCTGCGCTCATTGGCTTTCACCTGAAGACATCCCATGGATTCTGTTGAAGTATAAGTCTTCCCTATTCCTTTTCTACCCAGTTTGCCAGATTTCGTTCTAGATACTGGCATACATATGTTACCTGCATGGTCATATCTTCCTTAGTTTGTCAACTGCGCTTTCACCATATACCTATACCAGTGACTCGTACTATTCTTTACCCGTCTCAGACTGATCATTGTTTCATACTGCTAATTAACGGTGATCAAGTTGCCATTGCGAAAGAATATGCCTCAGGTGAGATGCTGGATTCATATATTTTATGTTTTGATTACTGGTTTCTAAAGGTGTCGACGATTTGATTACCTATATTTTGGATTTTTTCACTACTCCATGTTCAGCTGGCAACGTGGATCGAGATATAAACCTTAAAACCACCAGAACTTCAGATGATGCAATTTGCATTTTAAAACCATATATATGCAACAACACATGAAAATCAGGTTTTAGATACTGTCGAGCTTCAATCTCGAATGATCCGGTAGGCCAACATACTGGAAAGGTGATTGGTTCTTAATATAATTTCCAGATAGTTGTTATTTTTTCTTAAAAATTCTGATAGTAAACATGACGTACGCGCTTTTAAGCTGGAATTATCTGCCAACAACATTGTATTCTAGCAGGCCGTATTTGAATTACCTACTTAAATACTACCATGAAATTCGGACCTTATGCTAAATAGATATATTTTTAGCAGACCAAAATCGCCTCTTTTGGCTTACTCAGGAGAAGAAAATCCTCTATTAGGAATTTTAGACTCTTGATTCATGCCCTTATCGGTCGACCGTCCAACGCATATGCACCAGTATATCCATAGACATATCTACCAAAAACCACCCACTCTCCAAGCTGCCCCCTTCTCCCCTCTCCAGCATCTCTCTCTCTCTCTCTCTCTCTCTCTCTCTCCCCCTCTGTGTGTGCGTGTGTGTGTGTGTGGGTGGGTGTGATTTGCAGCGCCATGGAAGCCCAAAATCTCAAAAAACAGGAGCAAGAAGGAAAAAGTACTAGTGCTGCCAGTAGCCCAAGTCGAACTGCGGCAAACTCTTCAGCAGAGTCTCCACCGTCACCATCTTCATCCCCCACCCACGACTTCGAATTCACCATCTCCTTGTGCCCTTCCTTGTCCCTCGACAAGCACCGGTCGCCGTCCTACGAGATCGATCTCTGCCCAGCCGACGACCTCTTCTACCAGGGCCACCTCCTTCCCCTCCACTATCACCATCTCTTCAGCACCCCTCGCTCTTCCTGCACTTCCAAGGACGAGAGCAGCCATCACCACCACGACCACCGGCCGCAGCAGCCCCGCCACCAAGAGTCAAAGGACCAGAACGACAAGAAGAGCAGTGCGGATGAGAGATCGAGCTCGGAGGATGCCGAGAATTCGAGGAAGACGAAACAAAAGTCCTTCTCATTGTTCACAATGAAGAAGGGGTCTAAGTTGGGATTGAGATCGGCCAAGGAGGTGATTGAGAGGTACGTGAGGATGGTGAAGCCTTTCTTTGCGAGGAAGAGCAAGGAGGCAGAGGACCAGAGGTTTGGATACTATGGAAGGAACAGGCAGAAATGGAGCGGGCATGCTTCTCAGTCCTTCTCCAACCAGCGGTGCCGATCTTCCGCGCCGTGCTCCACCATGACATCCCCGGGCAATAGTGGAATACTCTGTGCCATACCATCTTCAAGTGACAGCACCATGGAGGATCTCCAGAATGCTATACAGGCGGCCATCGCCCACTGCAAGAATTCCATCGCTATCAAGGAAGAGAAGAGTTAGGCAGAAGGAGAAGGTTAATTTTTTTCTCTTTTCCAGTTTTCTTCTCTTTCCTTCTTTATTTCTATTTCTCTTCGGTTTGTTCTGCATGAAGCGTGCAACTAATGGAGAGACGCGCTACCAATATTCATTATTTATCTCTGTATGTTCAATAAAATGAGACGATACCATAAATCTCAATCTCCTTTTTCTCTCTCTCTCTCTCTCTCTCTCTCTCTCTCTCTCTCTCTCTCTCTCTCTCTGGTGTATGCGTATCCCGTGCAGGCAGAGAGAGTGGGGGTGGGGAAGAGAGATGGAGAAGGTGGTGATTTTAGTTAAAGTTCACCCCTGACTCCTTGACCGTTAATCAACACATGGCATACCGAAATCAACGGCCCTCAGTTGCGGTATATGTACTTTGCTTTAGCCTTTAGGTGAGAGGCTGTTGAAAGAAGCATCGGATGCCGCTCATCCAGGAGGTGGACAGCCCGTCCCTGGACCTCCTGTCTGGTGATGCTCTTTGCTCACCTCATCCCCTTCACGTGCCTGCAGCGCCAGCAACTAGCGAGAATTGAGAGGCTGCTGTTATATTGCTTCCAAGAGACGTACCTCAGGCATTTTCATCACCAACCTCAACCTTACTGTACTCTTCAACCAATTATTGCCGCATAATGCATTTCTTGAATAATGTGCCCCGTGTTCATGTGAAGATGAAACGATCGATTTCTTTTTCAGCAACTCTGAGTCAGTCACCCATCTCTTTCAAGTGTAAGTTCTCCCGTGCCACCATGGCTAAAGTACCCAGATGCTGAATCATTTGGGCTTTGACTGCACGATGCCAACTGGCTGCCTCGACGTTGCTTCCTGCTAATGGCTGCGTTATGAACTTACCGCACAGATCCTGATAAAAAGTAATTAGGTCCTTGAGGATTTTATGGTTCATATATGCAAGAAGTGGTCACGATTCGAAACAAGAGGGTGCAACAAAAAAGTCGCTCTCTTACTTTATGTCACGGTTTCATTCTTAATACACATTGGTTTTTTAGAAAGAGAAACCAAGATAGGACAACCGCAATTACCTTAGAGGATAGCTCTAACACTTGCATAATAATGCAAAGTGAAAGAGAATTACAATTTAACCAACCGAAGTTGGTCGATATATCACCTACAGGCTGGAGTTACTTTCTTGGTTGATGACCTCAGTCAGAAAGCAGGGGAAAAATATAAAAAGGCAAAGAAAATGCCCCGATTAATTGTTCTCATCCTATTAAAGCAATTTGGAGTTCAATAACGGCTTCTGATCCAAATGTAGGTGCTGGGTTGCACCGATTTGTTTGCTTGATGATTTGATTCTTGATGCAGATGATCTATCAGTGCTTGCATGGTTTCCAATGGTTCACATGCTATATGGGAGGTAAAATTGAACCAAGAGTTAGTGAAGTTAAAGGAGTACGGTGGCCCTGAGCTTTGAGTTGCATACATTTATCAACTTATTTTCTCAAATATACCTACAAGAAGAAAAGGGATCGTGCTCCGGCTCTCTACAGCAATCAAGAGGTAGAACTGTAATTAACATAGCGATACTAAAGCTACTTTTACATCCCCTTTAATCTTAATGTGTAAAAAATTTCATTCTCTACCTTTCTCCTTCCCATTTCGAGCCTTCTTCTGTTACCTTTATTGTTTGACGTGGTGGCGATTTTAACGATATTTTTTTATTTTTGTACACTGGTCCCAAATCGGGCCCATTGGGAGATTTCGGATTTGTCTTTCTGCTACAGTTACATATTCTCTGCTTTCTTTTATGATTTTCGTATCTTTTTCGACTTTTTAACCTTCTCCCCATGACTTTGTCTATAAGCGCGAAAGGGAGCCCTTTTTTCACAAATCTAATCATATTATAGAAAATGAAAAATATGAAACTTCATTGAATTTTAAAGTCGGATACGAAAATTATATTTTCAAATCATAGTTGTAATGGCGTTGCCTTATTAAGCTTACACAAACCGCTAAATCGATATCGGATTTTCATGATCTTTTATTTTTTTGTGTTTTTTTTTTTTCAAATATTAATCTGCTCATCGTTGAAGTTAGATTTATCAGGAAGCAAAAAAACTAGAAAACACCAACAAGCACTGGTTGCCGGCCGGGAGGAATGTAATATTATCTACGCGTGTGAATGTATGCGCAGTCATTAGGATCGTGAAAACAATTGGCCTCTCTTTATGAAGGAACCACTTAACCGTAATGCTGCCCTCTCGAGATAGTGAAATCGTTGTCGTCACAAGTCTCACCACCCAAGGTCGTATATATAAGATATATAGGCTTGTAGTCATCTGCTTCTTTTGCTTCCCTCTCGTAGCACCTACCACTTTGATATATTCAAAGGGCCATCTGCTCTGGTCGATGAATTCTTAGGGTCTTCTTCTAGACGTGTACACAGTACACCAATTAATTATTCTGCTCACTTGCAGCCCATATGTGTTATATATATATAGACGGCCATGAATT
This sequence comes from Nymphaea thermarum, assembly GCA_011799765.1. Classification (NCBI taxonomy): domain Eukaryota; kingdom Viridiplantae; phylum Streptophyta; class Magnoliopsida; order Nymphaeales; family Nymphaeaceae; genus Nymphaea; species Nymphaea thermarum. The sequence goes on from JAANDH010000588.1 coordinate 31,288, forward strand.
TTTGACTGAGCAAGCACCGGTCATTGCTCGACGGATAAACTCAGTCATATGTAGTCACAGTGAATAAACACTTCTGGTTCTCCCAGAGCACCAACTCGAGTACAAGCCAAAAAATTGATGTTTCCGGTTCATGAGAATATAGTTATTTATTCACCTGCCCGGTACAAGTATTTCTTCTGCCAAGGTGCAAATTTGTGTGAAGTTGATCACTTGGGAAAATGCGTAAATAGATATGAAGCTGGTAGCAAATATTTCGAAAGGCAATCTACTCTTAGAAAAAGCAGCACTTGGGGAATATGAGAATATAAATCACCGGGTTCGGAGGGAGGTAGATATATAGAAGATCCAGCTGAAAGTACTGATAATCTGTGGTGGAAGGAGCCCAAACTCTTGTTTACATGTGTTACTTCATTTTTCATGATCCAGCCGAACAATGCACCGAGTTCATACTACAACTCCAATATTTGAATCTGGCGATCGTGCTGGCCCTGCCAAACTTGGCTGGGGCTCCGGTTTTTTGTTAGATTAACGTCTGGGCTCTTTTCTGCTGGGTATGTTGGTCGATTGATCGGTTGAATCAAAGTGACTAAATGCGTGACTGTATATACATAGGGTCCAGTTCAAGCTCATTTAGGAAATCTGATCCTCCAAAACTTTTCACAACATGTCACAAACGAACTTCCAAGGGTCAGGATCTACTGCAGAGGCACTCATGCATCCAATCCAAAACCGTGTCCAGAATTTTCGTCAAATGGGGATGAGGTTGGAGACGAGCTTACTTTTCTCTTCGACGCGAACCTGAAAGGGATTCCAAGGAAAGTTCCCACTCTCCGAATAATGTAATTACGATCGGCGGTATCAAGAAAGAAAAACATAGGCACTGTCCACAGTTGAGCCGAGTTAGAGGCAGTCACCTGTAACTTAACCCACCTATTTATACTTTGCCCCGGGACATTGATGACAATGGGTACTGCACATGAGTTAAGCTTGAGTCAAGTATCCAATTCATTGTCCTTTTGTCATCTCTTGACTAAAAACAAGGGATGTCGCATATCAGATATTCACATATTAGGATTTGAAGATGAATAAAAAAAGTTATATCCAAATCCGAATATGAAATCCAACTTCACCATCCAAATCTGATTTCTATTAAATCCAAATCCCTTATCCCAATTGTATGGCGAAAAGGAGCATTGGAATGGTCTTAGCTCCTGAATATTCTAGCGAACAAGCAAGGAAGGAGCAAGGTCGGACGGCCGATAGAGTGAAGGGTGCTTTTTTTATCAATCTCTTTTCCCCAAGAGCACAATCCAAAGATCCACACCCAAGGGTTACGCACCAAGTTGTAGAAGCGAAACAGTAGACGCGAATCTGAACTTTAAATTGAATCGGGTCAATTTTTAAAATGTTTGACCATTGGATATAGGATATTTATTTAAAATTAATCTTATCCGATATGTATATTTGAACCTGATTAATGTCAATATATCCTACATTAATTTTTTTTTTTTTTCCTTATCTAAATTTCCTGAAACAGTTCGATTGGATATATCCATACAAATCAGATATATTAGCGCCCCTATTAAAAACTAGTCAGTCAATTACCATGCATAAGACTAGCTGTAAATGACTATATCACCGTGCAATATGTATTTTACATTTTGTTCCTTGTTACCTTTCGTGTGAAAGGCGCACACTTATATCTACATATATGTTCCTTCCTAGAGAAATTACTTATCATTAACAACACTTCCAATTAAAATGTGAGCTATATATTTCAGTTAACTTTAGTTAAAATGTGAGGCTGTTACACTTGGGGCGTTCCACGATTTTGTTTCTCTCTCTCTCTCTCTCTCTCTCTCTCTCTCTCTCTCTATATATATATATATATATATATATATATATATTATATAACTTTCTCTGGCCTTTACTTTTTCATTGATTACGACCATACCAGCATTTTATATACCAGCTTTTGCAGGTTTATTTGGGACAGGTAAACTCATGAGTGAGTATTTTATTATCAACCCAAATAATAGCCCAAAAATTTATTTATAGCAATTGATTCCGCGATTACTATACATTGGCTGGAAATTACAAAATGACCAATATATAAAAGTTTCGTGCAAATCATATTTCAACATAACCAGCCCCAGTGCATGTATGCATTAGAAAGAACAAAATCCATGCTCGAACGCGCCCCTCGGGGCAGGTGCACTGATTTTACTTTTGGAACTAATTTAATTAGTATATATTTATTTTAAAAATGAAAACGAATGGACAGCGAACCTTCATTTCGGTACTGTTGCAAAATCTGTGTGAATCGACCCGAATGAGCCGATTTGGATCGAACAAGAATCTTCGTTATTCAATACACCATATGACTCACTGGAGATTAAAGATTTTCAAAAATGCGCTTAAATACTTAGGAATATTCGTAAACATACCTGATCTTTTCATATTGTTAAAAAAACACAGGCTCATCCGATTAATTGAAAAAGAAAAAAAAGACGTATCTGCCACTTAACCGCAGGTTCGTGCTACCTTATAAGTCTTGGGTTACTGTAACATATAAAGACTAAAATACTCTTAATAAAGACAAATTGCATGTTCACCAGCTTTCTTAACTGGATATAATGATACATTAGTGCATGAGTTATTGTATCCTGATAACTATATTTTTATATTGGTATTCAAAATAATCACCGAAACTTAGGTGTGGTTTTTTACATTAAAAAAAGTCAGGTGTGTTTTTAAGAGTTTCCCCACTGTTAAGTCTCTTCCGACTCTGATCCAATTCAGCTGATCGTCTGAATCCCTACTCATGTTGAAACCCGAGTTCTTTTATTTTTTGTTTTTGACAACATTACCAACAAAAACAATCGATTTTCTTATATATCTGACCTTTTTTGAATGAGTTGTCTCAAATCTCGATGCTGGCGGTAAAATGGAAACACCGATCCTTTGGCAAATTCTCCTTGCCTTGTGGACGTACCTGATTGTAAGTCAAATAGCATGTATTAATTTTGCAGTTAGTCCTGGCCATTTGCAACGTCAGTGCGTATGCATATGGCCTTGTGTTAAAAAAGAGTCAAGGAACTGTAAGCAATGTGATTTGTCATTGTTAGAGAAGTAAGGTTATGCACAACTATTTCTTAAATAAAATAAAACGTTTGTTTCTCATCTTGTTTGAAATTCCGAAGCTGGAATTCATCTTTCAAAGTTATGTATGCCTAAGAAAACAAATAGATGGATGTGATATTCATTCCAAACATTTAAGAAGCAATAAAAAAAAAAACACACACACATGTTATGTATAATACACATGTATCTATATCTATAAGAGCTCTAAATGACAGACAAATATGAGTTTTAATTGTAAAATGTTAGAGCAATACCACCATGTGCAACTTGGTCATTTGGAAGGACAAAAAGCCACAAATTTTGTGAAGAATGATAGCAGTTTTTCCTTTTTTTTCTTGAAAAAGTGTTTCGCAAAAGTTGCTACAAAGAAAGAAAAAATGCAACTGAGAGTGTGGGCTGGGAGGTTTTACTTTGGAATATTTGACAGAGGTAAAGAATGAGAAAGGAATCCAACATGAGCTTGAACACTCCACAGTTCATAGTGGCAGGTGGGACCCAACCTCAATGATGAAATTGGGAAGTATACGATCTACAGTCGTATACGACGCTCAATAATGAATTCCAATTCCCTCCCCCGAAACCAAAAGAACAACTTTCCTTTCCTCCTGCCATGACATGGCTACCAAGACGGACCCGAGGAAAGGTGTACCACCGTACCAATGCTTAGACTTCCCTTGGTCCAAAACAGTCAACATAATTTCCTCATGCAATGGATAAAATGACCTCGGCGCACACATAATTTCATTATGTTATGTGCATGATAGCTGGTGGATTGACAAAAACAACACCGGTTAAATAAAAAAAATTAAAAACATCTGCCCAATAGTAATATAACTGCTCATAGCAGAAACCTGGGGACCTTAGAGATACCGACCCAGGTGAATGGTACACTCCTAGATTCGAATCCCCGACCACTGATCCTCCACTGTGTTGGAAGCGTGTAACCGGAGTTGAGGATCACTCTTCCTTGCGATATTGAGCTTTCAAACGAGGTTTCTCTTAGGAAAATAATTCTCTAACTGAAATTTTAATCTGGTATCTTTTTTCCTTCTTCTTTGGCGTAACTGCTCTCTCTCTCTCTCTCTCTCTCTCTCTGCCTTTTATGGGTGCAATCTCTTTGATCACCATGGCGACGCGAGATCGTTCTCTATGTAGCAATGTACAACGGCTCTCCGGACCAGTCACTTAGAACTCATTCTGTGGTTTTCTTTCCTTTCATTTAGAGGAAAGGAGTTAAAGAGGAGGAGGAAAAGCACTTTGCTTACTTGCCATTCTTTCGATTGCGGATCTTTCTTCTCCACTAGTAGTTGCAGTCTGAAAGTCAAGTTACTGAACTGAGAGAGGTACGTTGCAGAGAAAAAACGACGCCTTACATTTCATGGAACATTGTACAAGGAACTGACCAAATTCCCAATGTCAAGAAATTAGAAACCAAGAAGAAAGAGAAGATTGAAAAGGTCTAAAAAAAAAACAACCCACAACCATCAAAAAGAAAAGGTAAACAAAAAGCAAAAACATTTATAAAATAGGTATCAACCGAGTGTAAAACAATCAGCAGGTCAATTTCTCTACACCACCCCGATCTACAAAATGCAGGCAGCTGCTTAATCATCTTCCTGTTGTTCTTGCTCCCCTTCTCCCTCTTCTTCTTCTTCTTCTAGATCTCTCTTGTCCCTTACATACCATCTATAAGAAGACTGCCCATTCTCTTCTCTCCAACCCCATATCTTACTTTCATCTCTTATATCAATATCTGGTCGATAAGGGGCTCTCTCTTCAACCCTTTCAAGGTGGGATGTTGGTTTCTTTGGTGGAACATTATGCGCCTTTTTCAACCCCAAGATCTTCTTCCACCGTCTGCATCCTTTCGGTGGTCTGCTCGGCAACGCCTCCTGATCATCAGCGGCACACAGTTCATCCCTGAGTGTTGTCACTTTCTTCCCAGAGCTCCTGCCGCCGTGCTCACCCTTGAAGGGAAGCATCCTCCCCTGATGGAAAAGCTGGTCTGCTGTTAGCATGTTGTAGTTGGCCACTGAGAACTCGAAGTCTGCATCCCCCGGTGAGGAGGAAGATGCCGCTAGAGTCCTGTCTGAGCGCTTGATGCACCCACGGCTCAACTCATCTACTACCTCCACAAAATCACTAGAGAATGATATCCTTGGGCTCAAGGGTGCACAGAATGGTTGATGGTCTGTGTTGAACATGGCTATGCAAGCCATCAACACATCCTCTCTCTCTCTCTCTCTCTCTCTCTCTCTCTCCTCGCAGCTGCCCTAGCTTGGTGGGCATCTGAGGTTTGAGCCTGCACATATTTATATGTGAACATGCATGTTGGTTGCGCATGCATGTGTATGCCATGCACTCATGCACCATACCATCATGAGAAATGGCCGATTAATTATTAAACAGCATGTCAGTGAATCGGCAGATGACATTTATGTGTCATTGATTTTGTCAATAGTACAGCTACAAGGGGTCGTACAGCTATACTGGTCTATGTTGAACACAGAGACACTGCAACTAATGCAATGCCTGGTTCATGGGCAGTATAGTCTTTCTACGTCAGGTCAAAGACCAGGTCTTCTTTTCTTATGTTGGTGTCAGCGTATGTGTCCCTCTTAACTCACATTAATCTAATAAACAAATAAATAATGCACCACAATGTCAGTCTTCTTGCGAACATATCATGCTCAAAGAAATGAACTTTATCAAATTAAATAACTGCTATGATATATTATCCTTATCCTACATCTTTCTTTTTCTTTTTTTTTCCCATTACTTGTCAGCCACAGGTTTTTATTATTATTATTATTATTTGGGTGGAGTGGGGGTGTTTGATATCCACAAATGAAGATACATTTTGCTTGAGCACGATTTCCAGAATTTCTACGGTAAGAACTGCAATAGTGAGATTCTAAAGCGGATCTGTCGCGAATTGTTGAAGGTAGCGAGTAGAGAAGCACCTCTAAAACTAGGAACCCTCGAGTACATGCATCAGCGTTTTGGAGCAACACCAACCACCGCATAAAAGAAAGCGGGTGGTGGTTAGTTTTCTTCTTTCTTTCTGCTTTAGTGATCGCTTGTGACAGGACAGAAGACAAAAGTGATGTTTGCTTCATTATTGTTGAGATGAGCAAAGATCCAACAGAAAGAACACCAATGCACAGGATAGGCCATTAGGTGCAAATATAAAACCAGAGGTTGTTCGAATGGAGATGGGTGTGGTGATCGAGGAAACTGCAGAATTGTGGTCTGATGGGACAGAAACAGGCAAGCTAAGCACAGGCAGATTGGTCACAGAGAGCTGCGGCACTGGTTAATTTAGCTGGCGGAAGACCACCTACAAGCGAAGACAAAAGAACAAAAGCGTAACAATAGTTTGTGTGTGTGTGAATGAAACAATATATAATATGTAACAAGGCAATGGTAACAATAATAGTTAATTATGGGAAGCTGCCAAAGTTTTTACTGCGGGTGGGTGTGGAGGTGGGCTTTGTTTGACCGAGCTTTGACTTGTTTTTTGAACGTTGTACGGGCCAGTGGTGAGCTGGAGCCTGGAGGGTGCAGACGCCTTGGAAGCATCACGTGACCTTCATGTCCCTCTTCCTCGCTCTTTATTTTGAGACCTCGTTTTGCTCTGACCACGTGTTCCCCTGTGCCGTTTGGTCCCTCCCCATTTTTCTTCTTCTCCCTCTATCCGCCATTCCTAGGCAGCGGCAACCTATGGTTCCATGAATTTTCTCCGTTTGGGGCTCGACGCCAGAGCTGCTGCTCAATTCGATCTTGCTTTGGTAGGTCGTCCTTCATGGAGGACAATGTAGGCCATTGCAACCAAGTAATTGAGCGACTGTTTCCACATGAAAATGCTATCAGCTATATAAGAAATTAAGCTCTGTGTCTCAGATTCTTGTTTTAATTAGATTGGTTTCTTGAATTGGGCAGATCCAGGGGTAGACCGAAGATGCTTCGGATCCATTTGAAGCAACATCCCTTTCCGGCATCCTGCAACTTAATTTCTGTGTCCCCGGGCATTTATTTACCAAAATTTTTGAATGGGTTTGCCGTGACTGCTGGGCCTCAAGTCTTTTTTGCAAAGCAATGCAACGTATATGCTTTAAAAAGTATTGATTTTCAAATCGTGCTTCCCCATACTAATGATATGCAGTTTTTCACTGTGACGAACAGTTTCTTAATTAATTGTTCGGGCCTCCCCTTTGCTGGCAATCAGATGCTTTTAATCTTTCATTATCGAAGCTGCGCGGGTACAGATTAAGATTCTCAATAAAGATGAAACGAGACCCACTTTCACTGGAATTGCTAGTGAGGACTGAGGACAATGGTAATTTATATATGTGTGTGGCTGATCTTTTTACGCTGATGATATAAGAATAAAGCTGAAGGAGGGAGGGAGGGTACTTTTTATGGCTTGGCGGGGTGTGGCTTATTTATAGGACAAAAGATTCCGGCTAGGCTAGCTTTAGGATTAAGCATCATCGTAGGAATAGAGGGTTAGGGTTAAGGTTTTCACTGCTCAACACAGAAAAACTGTGTCTGCCACATGATTTGCTTTCTTGGCTGCTCACCGCCAATGAATGCATGCTATTCTTATATACTATATTAAAATCCACAGTCGTGTCACTGAGTCGATCGACTGTAGAAATTAATTCCACTAATGGGTTTAAGAATGTCAGGAGTATGAAGTTCCTTGTCCTTAATTTGCTGCAAAGCCAAAGCTGGCCTGGTATTCTTTCTTTCTGGTGCAAGATCAACGAGTTTAGAAGCGAGTTGGATTAATTGAATGTTCCCGTACGTAGATGCGAGTTCTATGACGGGGCTGCTTTGAATTAATCAGTGCACTCAGGTTGGATTCCCTCTCAAGCTGGCTAAGAATTTTTAATTTATTCATGGAAGACTTGGGCATCATCGCCATCGGTAGCTGAGTTGGAGCCCTTCTTTTTAGCAATGTCTAGGATTTTGAACTATCTGCGCTCAAAAGCCAGAAATCTTGGTTTATAGATTTGCGAAACGCGAACTCCCAAAAATTTGAGTCCATCTCAAGATTGGAACAACAGTGTGAAGGGAGCCAAGAAATCTGAAAGTTCACAGTCCACCGGGGCTACCAGACTAGGTACGTAAACTCCGGCTGATGCCGAAACCCGTACTGACAAAATCTTAAACCAAAATTTGGACCCCCCCCCCCCCTTTTTTTTTCGCTCGTCATATTTTAAGAAAAAAAAAAAAACAGAATTACGGAAAAAGAAATAATTCACTACATCACATGCGAATTAGATGATCCCTCCAACATTATTGATGAACAGAGGTTCAAAGTTTTCTCTTTTTAATGGCGACCGTTTGGTTTTGGGTGATCCGCCCAGTTTAATGAAAGAGATGGAGGAGTCGGTTGATTGTGATTTGATTGGACGTGGTTGGGGGTTATGAGTTGGAGGCATTGAAGACTGCAGGTTCAAATAATAGACTCATGATTTGACTACAACGCCTTCCTTAAAAAGGGCCTGTAACTGTTCGACTTAAAGCAGTAAACCCTGTCAAATTCATTGAACCTTCATTATGATTGAATGACATTGACCACATCTGACACTGTTGACAATATTTAAACACAAAGCACTTATCCTTCTTTTTTCTTCAAGAGAACAAATAAAGCGCTAGTGTTTCATATCGGTTTATCACCGACAGGCTTGTGTCGGTTAATCTGCATTATTGTGGGCCTCTCACTTTAAACAATATTGGGCTAATACATGTTTTCAATAAAAAAAAAAAAAAAAGATATGTGTTTTAGTTTAAAATTATTATCATTAAAAAAAAACAGATAAGAAATAAGCTGCCACTGGCCAATGTTTTGGTCAACAGACCAAGACCATTGCCGGTGTCGATACAACCAAACACCGTCCTTAAATATACCTCTCCAAAACTTCTCCATCCCTCTAATGCTAATCTCAGATCCTCCTCGGTCATCACAAACTTAGACTGGCACGCAAGTTCAGTGTTGGGTGTTATACCAAGGCTAAAATAAATTTAGGTATAAGAAACCATTGACCTCTTCTTTGCTCTTCTTCTGTGCTAATTAAAAATAATGGAAGCGTGGCTCCCAGAAAACAACAGCCCAAGGACAAAAGAAAACATGGTGAAAAGTCTTCACCTCGTTTTGACGATCTTAATTAATGACCAAGAAAAAGGAGATAGCTAATGTATGTGTCCATTTATTTATTATTTAACTAGGAAAACGGAACCGAAAGGCGAGAGGGTTAGATTGGCATCAGTGCCCCGCGCGCATTCAATGCAGTGCACCATCGGGACAAAAGAACGAAGCACAAGTGATGTCTTTGTAACAAAGTTAGGCTGTCTCCATTGCGCTAGCATGCGCCTTTTGAAAATCCTGCACAAAATTTGTCCTCCAGTCCTTGGCTGAACTGCTTATAAATGTGGTGTTGGGACGTCGGTTATGTTTCCTAGAGATGGGTTGCCACAGTTTGCAGGTTTGCAGGCATCAGTACAGATGGCACTCTTTGTTCAGACAGGTGGTGGGTGCATCTCCATATGGACAGACACGCAGCATATTAAACGCGCAGAGCCACACACCACCAACACAAAAAAGAGAAAACAATCAACCGAATGTTGGTGACAATCAAAGTTACAAGATATGTGTTCTGCTTTGTTGATGAGAACGGCTCAAAGGAGTTGCTTGAATCTAAAACATCCAGCTTTTCTAAATTTGTTGCGTGAAAGGTTAATCAATTACTTCAATAATGTAGTCAAACTTGGTTGCGCTACCAGTTGCATAAGAACTAATCTTGAGGATCTCCTCATCCTTATGCTTGCACCATCATACTTGGAAGATCCATTAATAACAGAGGAAGTGAGATTCGGAGAAAAGAGTATATCTCAATCTTCGAGTTTAATTTGACCTCTTTATAATAAAAAAATCCCATAGCGCCCTTTCTTAATGATTTGCACGGCATCTTTTGGAAGACGACACCGAGACTTGTCCAAAGTTGCACGCTTCTAGAGGGAATTTCATCAAAGTAGCGACCTTGTGAACTTGTAATAGAGATGTATATCCGAAAAGCTGAATGTTTGTCATTGAATAGAAAGATTTTTGCAGGTGGCCCATCAATTATAGTGGCAGCTTTGGCTTGCATTAAATGTGGATGTAATGGGCTCTGTAGCAGCAGGAGAGCACAGTTGAAAAACTTTCACACCGAGTTGCCACTAGTCCTCACCCAATTGCGTTTTTCCCGCAACTAGGAGCTTCCACAAGTTGGCCAGGTTGATTTTACATGATATGACCAATTCCGATCAATATACAGATGCTGGTAGTTTCTTACTGTCAACAGTCATTTAAGTGGACACCGGACTATTAAACATGTTGCCAGTTAACGGAAACAGAAATCATCCAAGTTTTTCAGTGAATTAGAACATTAATTATGGCACCCAGAAAACCTTCACAAACTTGGCTACAATGTCGAATTAAGGCGCCCCAGTCGTCAAAAGGTTGACACATTGAATCACAGCGCTCAACTCATTGCATGGCTGAACCGCACGCAGGAAACTGACCTTGTGACTTGTGAGCTCTGAGGGACGGAAGGGTAAACAGAAGTTTTTCACTGGCGAGGTGTGTCCAGCTATTAGTCTCTGAATTCATCTTAGTCATCTTGTAAAGAAAAAGAGGAACGAGAACACAAAGATTGTCATTCCATTGTTCTGTTTTGAAATTTCCTGCGGAAATATGTGAGCTGTTTGTCAGCCTTTTTGCGTAATTTTTTTTCAAATATGATTCCGTCAACTCTTCGGAAATTGAATTTGCTTGCTTTAGAAATACACTTAAAGAGTACTAGATCGAGCAAAGTTTGGGGTTCTGGATATTGATTATGCTTAGAATGACAGACCTCCAGAATGATGTCCTTGGAGTAACGATGTGACAATATATAAATTTATCTTGTAACCAGCTAGGTTCTGCCCAACCGCAACTTATTCCCAAATTAATGAGAAGAAGATGCCGTTATTCAATTTCTCTAACTATGTATACTTCAATGATTCAATCCTCACTTACAACCATGTCGCAGAGATGCTTGCTGCATCACCCGTACACAAGCAGGCACACACGCCACTCACCCCCCTTTAACATAAGATGGGATCTTACATCTTCATCTCAAGCTATATAAATTAACAAAGGAAGAGAGATGGTGCAACAAGGATCTCTGCTTTTTAATGAGTAGACGTGTAAAATTTGCTTGTTAAATAATATAATCCCCTTGCCCTGCCGTATGAAATAAACAAAAGACAAAATGACCTACCACTGTCTTATTTAGGATGGAAACTTTGATTTTGATTAATGGACACAAGGTGAACAGCAGGACCCACTTTGTTCGAACGCATTCACATTCACACAAACGGTATTCAATTCCCACTGTTAAGTAGCCATGCAATTTTATCTTAACAGTTAGATCTGAAATTCCAGTCCAGGTGAAACCACATGCACGGGAAAGTAACATTAAGCGTATAAATCCATGATCTTATTGCAAAGGAGGCCAGACACGATCTGAATGGAGCAACAAGCGAGGCCATAGCAAATCCCTCGACATCACGAGAGGTCCCACGCAGATCCTTGCGGGATATGAGGTCTTGTCCCATATAACCAGCAATTTTCACAACTATGGGTTTCTTAGAAAACAATGCCAAATATCTTTCAACATACAATCAGTGAAACTATCTCTTTCTACAATCCAACTACAGATTCAGGACTGACAAAACAAATAGACAACCTCATGTGAAGCTTTCAGGTCTATCTCCTCTGTGAGTAGCAGAAGTCAACAGAAGGAGGGCTGCAGGTTGTCATTGTATGTACTGTTAGGGATGCACATGGCGCTGTAGAAAGCAGAACTTATTATAAACAGGTAATGCAACACTAGTCTCTGCCCATGTATCTATCTTGTATGGCAGCCTCCTCCGTGTAGGGTACTTGCGGAAAAAATTCTGTTTGCGGCAGCTAAACCCAAATTATCACAATATTTTTCTTGCTATAAATAAATCACAGTTAGAAAATTATGCAATCTCTCCGGGAATAAACAAGTAGCCAGCCAGTAATACAGATAAACAAGAAAACGAAGTCTCTTTCACTCTCTATCCTAGAAGATCTACCAAGTTCAATATCTTTTCTCCTACCTTAGCCTGTTCGCCTAAGAAGTGTTAGAGAACTCCAAATATAGCTTGGTGATCTCCATTTTTTGCTGCTCTAAACATGTCTAAAGTCTCTAACGACTGTTCAAGTAAACTATTCAGCAGAAGAAAGGCCAGCAAGGCCTAATGAAGCAGAGGAAAAAGCCAAGAATTGCTGCAACCAAAGGCCTCTGGGATCACAAATACCGCACTGTCCTAGGACAGAGGAGATGCAAAAAAAAAAAAAAAAGGAAAGCTGATCGATGAAGTTGATCCTTAGCAGAAAACGAAAAAGGAAAGAAAAAGGTTAAGCTGAAATCGGATTGTCAAACACGTCCACAAGTTCAGAGGAACGGGAAAGTGGCCCAAATCAGGTGATGGTTATAACCGAAATTGTGGCATATCAAGGATCTTTAAGTCAATAGCTTCCACCATTCAGCAGATAGAATATCTGGTGGTGAAACCTTTGAACAAACAACAAAAGAATCGGCAATATTCAATACAAAAATGGAAAATGTGAGCAGCTCGCCGATCATAAAGGCAGGTGAGGAACTAGAGCACGTCTAGAGCTCCGGCAATTAGATCATATTTTGACCCATCAAATGCATTGTCGACCTCAGAGATAAATTGGAAACATATTTGTTATGACAGCGCATCTAACGCAACTAAAGTGACGTGTATATATATATATATGTGTGTGTGTGTGTGTGTGTGTGTGTGTGTGTGTGTATAAATGCACACGCGGATATATGACAAGTTGGCAGCCTTTCTCACATGGATTGCTCTCCTTGCTCAGCTGGTTGATTTAAGCATTCAAGTTGAAGGAGATTTAGAGTTCAACCCTCAGCATAGAGCGTGCATATATGGTATAAAACGCGAAAGCAATAATATGGCGATTAGCAGCATAAGTGATTCAGAATAATGAATATTGATATTATACTTTGATATGGATGAAGTCTGCATCTTAAAATTGAAGAAAAACGGGCTTCTTTCGGAACTGTATGCAGCAACAAGGTTTCCGGTGTAAAAATCCTCAGAATAAGATGGTGCATCGATCTCCATGGTATTGCTCAGCTGCTGGCTGCTGCTTATAACTAGCTACGCCAAATCGTACATTAAAATATTATAGCCTTTTAGGTATATAATCAAATAAATAAATAGCGTTTGTGGATAGAGAAAATAAAAGAAGTACATAAATTTTATTTATAAGCCATCTTTATAATCTGTTTGATGCTTCACAAGGCGACACAGGCAAGGTTATTTTTTCAAAGTCAATTTCAACATTGACATTTATTTTTTAAAAAATAATTGTACGCATGATACCTCAGGGGAGGCAGCCGGCTGCCCGCTGGTGATGATGGGGGAGGCACGACATCTTCTTTGGGTGTCTTTTTTTTTTTTTTTTTTTGGCTAAAGAACCAAAACTGAAAAATAAGGGGAGGTCGTCGCCTCCCCCAATTGCTGCTGGCCTTCCCCTGTTGTTCGATCATTCGCTAGAGGAAGCAGGCTGCAGTCCAGAAGCGAAGATGGGGAAGGCAACGGCCTCCTCCGCCCTCAACGCTCAACATTGAGCATCTGTTTTTTCTTTTCTAATAAAATGAGGTTGAGTCGTCTGAATATATGTATATATATATATCCTCTTGTTATCACCTCTGTTAAAATACCAAAGACATTTTGTCATGGTTCATTCAACTCTTGAATCCTGATCAAGAAAACAACCAGCCGTGGCCCGTGTCCATGGGAGACGACTTAATTAAGAGATATAAGTTAAAAAGGAGCTCGGTTTCAATCACTCCATCGTGTCTCCGTTTGGCACGCAAAGGATAGAAGGCGTGATTATTCTCATCCTTTTGCCTTTTTGAAAATGACTTGGAATGTAAAACTTTAAGGTCAAACAGAAGTTTTCAACCATGCAAATTTAGTACTGCCTATTGTCCGGCCACGTTAATGGAGCTTCAGCTAATAGCGACCTTCTACATATGGTAATAAACTGGCCAGAGTGAGTCAACTGTTTAAGTACTGGCCGCCGCTTCTTCCAAGCTTGCGCTAATCTCTTGTGTTCTTTGGGTGTACTCGCATCTGTAGACCCATCTTCTTGAAATACTGAGGGAACCCTTCTTTTTCATTTCGCCATATACATGTCATTTCGCTTTGAGGTCATGGCCTGTTCAGAAGAAGTCTCACAGGATCATAATTACTTAGCTACAGTGTGATGGGCAGTCGGTCTGAGACCAGAGATATAAGTTCCTCTGGATATCAGTCTTTCAATGCCGTTACTTTTTTATATTTGTTGACTTCCATTATTCCATATCCTGTTGTAACAGCTTAGGCAGTGGATTATGGGCACCGATATTTTTTCCAAACTGAGAGATCTTCTCCCTCTCGCGCTGTATAAAATTTGACGTTAATACAAAGGAAAATATTGTTTTTTGCTGCTCCGCTTTCCCTTCGCAGCCTCTCCTTAACTCTTTCCATCGACCGTTCACATGTGACGCTCAGGCCTCTTCATCTTCAACCCAGCTAGAATGCTTTTAAGTCTGGCCTAACCTTCTTCACCCATGGTTAATGTCACACGACCGGCACTCCTAAAGATCCAAGCTATATGCATCCGCGAAAGATTCACTGGGGTTTGCTCGCTCAGTCGGTTCAAAAAGAAAAAGCTTCAGAGTACCAGAGACAACATGCTACAACAACTTATATATTGCAAACTCTATTAGGCAACAACTTCGAAGAGAACGGAAAGTCTTAGTACATTAGGGTATAGAAAACACTTGATGGAAAAAAAAAACAAAAAAATCGACAAAGAACAGCATACACAAGGAACGTAAATATAAATCATATGGTAGATACAAGATCAGTTTAGCAGTCGCAGATCATATAATAGCGAAACAACAAGCTTCTAGAGAAGCTTTACGTGTTTGCATGCGCGCACGTGTATGTGAATAGATGATGGCGGTGGCATGCTTGATCAAGCTACTATTTTCATGCCCAGCCTGTTCTGAGCAAACGCAACCAGATTCTCCATCTCCTCGTCATCAAGAAGACCGTCCCCATTGGCGTCGGCCTCCCGCATGGCTTCTTCGCTCTTGAACCAGCTGAGCCTCACGCTGGCGCTGCGCATGGCAGCCCGCAGCTCCCTCTTGCTTATGAGGCCGTCGCCGTTGCGATCGAACTGCTTTAACCACCTCTTGAAGTCCTCCAGGGACAGGCTTGGTTGACAGTGAGCACACTTCAGCACGATCGTCATCTTTCTCTGTCTCTCAGTAATTTGTTTCACTCCTGCTTGCTCTGTCTTCTCCTAACCAAAGCCACGTTCACTTTGTTTATCACGATCAGATGGCCAAGAGGATCAGCAATCATTTATAATCATCTCTCTTTCTCTCTCCCTTTCGAAAATATTCTATTTTGTTCAAAACAAAGTTGCCATCCATGGTTCGTCCTTATCAAGCCGAAGAATCGTATAAAGGTGTTAGGCAGCACCATCTTCATGACCAAGGGACTGCCTTTGCTAACTTTACGTTTCCTTTCGTTGTTGCAGACGTGGAATGCAGCTGACCATCATTGCCAATTATTTGACACCGCAGCTACCGTCGTTAATCAAAGACTTTGACTGACCAATAATTGAAACTGATATATACGCTCTTGTTCGTGGCTTTTCGTGTCACGAGTCATCGTCGTGCTCATGGCGTTTGAAGTGATTCGTACTGTACCGTTGTCAAACCCAAGAAAGATGCGTGGATTCACCAGGAATCATGCACAACCATCTTCGTGGAGGTGGAGTTCAGTTTTCTTTGCACTCCGTTGCAAGAAACCACCTTTTCGTAGCTAAAGTGCTTCAAAAGAATATCAATAACTTTCTTGCAGTATTCCTTTAGATAATGTAGTTCCTGACTTTCACCCGCGAGTTGATCGTTGTGCGTCATCTCTACGTGAAAAAATTTTAACGAAGAAATATTCGTCATAAAGGGCGGCGGCCACCGATGAAGGGGCATGCATGGTCACCGGTAGTGCCGCCTGCTTGACCGCGGCCATAACGACGACCTACATTATCAATCTAAAGTTGCTTCCAATCTGACACAACGGGACCTAGCATGACTTCAATCGGAACGTTGAGTTTGTTTTCCAAGATTTAATCTTCATTTTTCCTTTCTACACTCAATCAGTCCTCAAAAAACTTGAAGAAGCACGCCGGAAACTGCCTATGGCCAGGGCATATGCACGCACCGCGGCTTCTCTATGCGCGCGTGTGTGTGTGTGTGTAAGAGAGAGAGAGAGAGAGAGAGAAAAGCCGGAGCTCTTTTTTGCAAAACTTGGACATATAGAATAGTTTTAATATGAAAACACATAGAATTTGTACGCAGATAGTCTAATTGACTTGGATTCAATTTTTTGAAGAATGCATCAGATCACCTTTAGCAAGGCGATCTGATTGCTAATGGAGAACCGAAAAGGTTTTGATTGTTCAGATGGCGCTGCCAATGTAGAAAGTCCTATATTTCAGAGTTCCCATGTGCTAAAAGCCTTATGTATTCGATTTGTTTATATTCTTGAAGAAAAATACAACTAAAGCATAGTTGCCCACGAAAACCACTAAATTCGCTGCAACTGTGGAACTTGAGAATCCAAGAGGCACATATTTTCTTGCCCCTTAAGAAAAGTAATCGTTGCTATTATTGAACGAGCCTACAAAGTCACCGGCGTGCTGCAACCTTATCGAAGACACGACTTCATCAACATTGCTTTTCTGAATCATTGTCCTGGATTTTCTATCAAAGATGATGACAGCAGTTAGGTTATGAAGCTTTCAAGTCATTTGTTGTTTCTTTTTGGACATTACGGAGAATCTGGAACGTTCATGATGAGTTTCTTTTTTTCTTTTCTTTTTTTCGAAAGAAAAACAATCTACCCTGCATCTTCATTGATACACGCACGCAGGCAGGACATAACCCAAGTTAATGGGCCATGATTATTACTGTCTACTCCGTTTTTCACCTTCCACGATCCGGCCAAACTGTTTCTCTACTCTGCCCACAGCCTTGCTGAACTGGACATATGAAATGCGCCTTTCTAGCACTTTTTATTCCTGCTTTTGCCATGTCGGCCTTAGTTAATGGCTTGAAAAATCACAGAGCCAAATACAACCTGCAGCATCAAAGTTTGCATCAAGTTCGCCACCTGATGATTGATTGAAATAATCAATTGGGACACGAAACCATGTCTTCCTTGACTGTAAGATATTCTTTCACTCTTTTTGTGTTGGCAAGATGCACACACTTGGGTGTGAATTCCTCCAACTTGAAGGTCTAGTGAGGGGCCTGTCATGTGGGCAGCTACCTCTTGGTATTAAACATCCGTCTGTTCTTCTAACCTGCTTAGTGGTCCATAGTCCTCAAGGTAGAATCGTGGTCTTGATGATGAAAGGCTATCAAATCTTCCCGTCCAGATTACTGTTTCATGGATGGTTTTACCATCCTTTTTTTTTTTTTCCAAAAAAGCACATAAAACTAGGGGCCCGTTGTTTTGCTGCAGGCAGGCGAAAAGCTTTGATGCATTTGTAGAGTTCTGCCTCAATCTTACTCAATATGATTCTACTAAGGTTGTTGCTCATGCCACCCCTTAGAGGCATAAATTGAGTGATGAACCTCCCTGCCAGAACCAATAATCCACAACGTATTTTATCAAAATAGTCAACCCAAGTACAACAGAAAAGACTAAGGCAACATGGTGATGTACGCCAAAAATTGCTTATGAAATATTATCTTATTAAATTAGAGCTAAAACATCACAGAGGCATTTACTGTTAGATTTTGCCCATTACGTTGTTGTAATTGGATGGACACAATCAAGCAAGCAAAAAGTTGCTCATATCGAGCCACACCTCAAAGTGGCTTTCCATTGTCTAAATCCTCCATAACATCTATGTCTTTCCTTGCAGTAATTTTCTGCACATATCCTGCAAGCATGAAAGCTACAGATAAGTTCATTTGCAAATTATGAGGTTGAGAAAACGAAAAGTTGAGATCAATATAATGAACCTTGTAATATAGCACTTAAGCAGGCCATTTATATTGCTTTCTTTATGTGAGACTGAAAAAAAAAAAGCTGAAAATTTTTGCATGAAATATGACCAAATTGTTTATTCTTTTCACATATTTTCATGAATAATTCCAACTTACGACGTATCAGTATCACAATGGTTTCTTACAAGCAAATTGTATCATATCATTCACTCAAAAGGGTAACATCAAGAATAGAATCATACACAATTACCAAACTTTACTGCATCAATGCCCAAAGGAACCACATGTTCTGTATTTCAGCAGAGAAAAGCTGCTTCGCAGTAACCAACTTTCATATTGCAATCCAGCACAAAAAGAACATATCATTCACAATCCACAAACGTTCAGTGCCTGACAGATGCCACAGCATCAATCCACATGTACAAATATTTGCAGGATATTGCTCTTCAGTATGAGCAATAAAGACTGCCAATGCAAGCTATATAAAAGAGGGTATCTGTCCCAAAATTGTATCTTAAATCACAAGCAAGACCGGTGTAATGATCTCAATTACCACTATGCCTCTCGCCTAGCAACTAATTCTCCAAACCATTGTTGCTTCCCGCCTCAACATTGAAATTGGAGGCAGGCAGTGCATGATGACCAGGAGAATCAGAAAGGCATCAATATGATGATGTCAAGTGGGGAGATGCCTACAGCCACATGCCTACAGCCACAAGGCATTAGCAGAATTATGGTAGCTGCTATGCAGCAGCCAAAAGACAAATGCTTGGGGCATGATAGCTGGGAGGTACAAATTAAAATTAGATGATAAAGAACCTCCAGGTTGTAGTAGCAGAAACATGCTAACCATTAATATCAAGAAAAATCTTGCAATCCGACTCTTCAAGAATACTCATCAGGCACAATGGAGTGGCACACATTCTTTCCACATCTAGAGCAAGATGAGGTCTTGACATGAACCGAAAGCAGCAGGTAACAAGATATGTATTTCTATACTTTAACATGTACGATGATGATATCTTGAGATAAGCATTTACCAAACTATAAACTGGGTGTGCAATCCTTGGTATGCCAATGTCTGAAAACCATTAAAAAGAAAAGGGACAACATTTTCCCAGACTGATAAATAAGACATTATACTACCACGTATTATATGCCTCTGATGGTTGTATTTAGAATGTTGATAATATGAGTTTGGCACAGTCAGATCCTGGACAAAGGGAAAAAGGGATTATGGAAAAGAAAAATTCCTCGTAGTTGCTGTTTCCACCTACACAACAATTCACTTTCCCAAAGGAAGATTTTCATACATGTATGGAAAATCTTTCAGCCAGCAGGAAATGCTATTTCTTTCGCATTGCTCAGAAAGTATAAGAAATTTGCACACAGTTGACTTGTATTTCTCAGCCAGCAGGAATTGCTGTTTCTTTCTCATTGTTCAGAAAGCATAAGAATTTGCAGACAGTTGACTTATACTAGCCTTCTGTTTCAATTTCAAAATGAAAAGGCGAACACGAGATCCAAGACAAAACCCAAATCAGTGTGTTTTCCTAAAAAAATAAGGAAATAATATTTTAGCCATAAAAATAGCTAATTGATTGAAGAGAAACAGGGAAGGGGGGAAGAAAAGGCTCTACCGTTTCAGCACCTTTGTTTAGCAAATCACCAAATTAAATAGTTTGATGCAGCCAAAAAAAAATGGGGTCTAAACAAGCAAAAATGGCCATCGTCTGTAAGTTTACATGATGCCAAGCATCTTCCTCGACGTTGACACCTTCTGCATCAGTGTGACATAAGACTAACTATTGCTTTCATGTCTTCTCACTCGTATCTGTATTCAACTTTATCCAGAATAAATTATCAAAAGTGGAAATCATTGCCCAAAATGGAATGGATTACGATAGTTTCCTACACTAAGCAATAATACGTAGCATCTAAAAAACAGTTAAATATTCCTGCAATGATCAATCAAGACATTAATCACACATTCAAACTGAAAGTAGATTGCAACAATTCAGCTTCAGTGATTTTTCTTTGCACAAGATAACAAAAAGAGAAATTTATTGAGGGTAAGCAAAAGGTGGTGAAAGATGGAACCTCAATAATACAGCAGTCAACAGGTTAGATCAAGCAAGGAATAAGTTGTTTTTACTTTTTAGTCTATACTGTTAGCCTTCAAATTGAATGGCAGTTGACTTCTTTCGAGACTGCAAAACATGTATCTCTAGCAGAAGCGCTGACAACTAAAGATCTCATAGTCCACAAAAACCTGTAAGCTCCGATCAAGCAACAAGCAAGCTATTTTTCAGTCTATATTGTTATTCTAATAGATTTTCAAATTGGATTCCCTTCAAATACATTATTTATCAGTAGAGTATCAAAAGATGTACTTCAGCAAGTCTTTAAACATTTGCTAATTAGGCTGGAATCCTTTAAGATTTAACTTTATGATCCCTTACTAGGCTGAAATCCTTTAAGATTTAACTTAAGGGTCCCCTCAGTCTTCACGGAGAGATTTCATTTAGTGGTTATATCCCCATTTCATTTACAACTTTTTTTTTAGTAACCACAATGATTTCCCATTAAAGTTAGGCCTGTCTTCTTTCTGACTGTTGTTTGTATATAATCCATCTCTAAATATGTATCCATTGTTTATTATTTTACTGGGAGAAGATGGAGTGAAAAAGAATGGCTGAACCACATAAATCTTATTAAAGTCATTCCCAGCTACCCTGCACTCTTCCCTCTCCACCCCCTCCCCTCCCCCCCACCCCACCCCCCCCAAAACCCCACCCAAAAAAACAAGAACAACAACAATAACAACAAAACAAAACGATTCAACCGCCCACAGCGCAAAGAAGGAAAACAATGAAGGAAGAAAATGATTGTACGTAGATTGAGATTTAAATTATACTGCTTAAGATCATGAATTTTAGGTGCATATCCATTGTTGCCGGCCGACTTTGTCTGGCCGGCCAAGTAGTATAAGGTTCTGCTACTTGGCCAGCTTAGGCTTAGAAGGCATGTTGGTTTCAATCGGGCGCCAAGTCAAGCAGAAAGCTTTGCACGTGGAATGTGCAACGCGGCGGTGCAGCGACAAGGCGGCGAAATGCATCAAGATCGGCGGGTCCCTTTGGAAGTGCAAGTNCGTCAACTGGCTTCGGCTGGGGGACTTTCCTTTCCCAAGGGAAGTCTACCACATTCAGGTTTTGTTGGTAGTAGATAGGCACTTGGAGAATGGCCAAGTTCTGACAGGGCCTCATGGCCACAGGCTTGCCGGTGGCTTACAAATGGGATAAATCCTGAGTGATGGTGTGCCGAGTGCTTTGCACTCCTCGTCTAGTCCATAACTTCCGAAAACGATGGTGAAACGCTTCCGCTAAAACAAGAGATGTCAGGCTGGCCGAAGGTTTTGGTGATGGCCTTCGGCGCCGCACGGGTTGAACAAGTCGGCCCGTGACAAGTGGTATCAGAGCAGTCGATTCTCGGAAAGAACTCAGAAAGTCGAGAATGCTGTCTGATCAAGGCAACAAGTTGTTCTGAATATGTTGGCTTGTTGCTGGTTGCCCTATGGTTTGGGCATGTTCGTCGGCACTGGTTCAGGTGACCGCGTTGGTGTTGGCCGGATGGAAATCACACGTTCCGAAGATGGTGTCTGGGCGTCAGGAGCTGAAGGGCCAAGAGAGCCGCTCGCTGAGACAGATAGGGTTAGAATCCCGACGTGGAAAAGGATTGTCCAGGAGGGTGAAGTGCCCTCAGTGGTGTCATGACTCGCGGAAAGGTCATGCACTTGTTGGCAACACAATTGTTGGAAATTTGTACTTAGTGGTCGTCGGGTATGTTCCGGACCTTACTAAGTGAAAAGAAAGTTAGAAAAAGTGGGAAGTAATAAGTGGGACTAGAGGTGAAAACGCCTGATAGGCAGTTAGCCGCGACGTGACGGGTGCGTCAGTGAAGACGGATTTGGGCTCAAGTTAAAGAAACAAAGGGAACAGTAGCTGAACTTCTATCGCTCGGGGCGAAGTCACTGAGGACAGTGACGATTTTGGCGGTGGGAGAGTGTTGCCGACCGACTTTGTCTGGCCGGCCAAGTAGTATAAGGTTCTGCTACTTGGCCAGCTTAGGCTTAGAAGGCATGTTGGTTTCAATCGGGCGCCAAGTCAAGCAGAAAGCTTTGCACGTGGAATGTGCAACGCGGCGGTGCAGCGACAAGGCGGCGAAATGCATCAAGATCGGCGGGTCCCTTTGGAAGTGCAAGTTCGTTGGGGNGTGCTTGGCCGCACAAGGGGGTGCGCATGGGTTAGGGGCAATTCCCCCAGTGGACGCATATGCTGCGTGCCACAACCGCGTAGAGTTACGCGGGGGCAAGTAAGTGAATGCTTGCCGTCGAGCAGGGCGATGGGCGGCCGCCTTGCTTAATGACATCTAGTCGTCAACTGGCTTCGGCTGGGGGACTTTCCTTTCCCAAAGGAAGTCTACCACATTCAGGTTTCGTTGGTAGTAGATAGGCACTTGGAGAATGGCCAAGTTCTGACAAGGCCTCATGGCCACAGGCTTGCCGGTGGCTTACAAATGGGATAAATCCTGAGTGATGGTGTGCCGAGTGCTTTGCACTCCTCGTCTAGTCCATAACTTCCGAAAACGATGGTGAAACGCTTCCGCTAAAACAAGAGATGTCAGGCTGGCCGAAGGTTTTGGTGATGGCCTTCGGCGCCGCACGGGTTGAACAAGTCGGCCCGTGACACCATGTACCTATAAGAAAGCAGATGCACGTCTATACCATTCATCAACTCATTCTCTCTGGTATAAAATGGTTGTATTGAGAGACTAGTCAAAAATTAGGTGGTAAAAGATATGTTATGGCCTCCCCATCAGTATTTCTGAATGAATGTTTTCTTGTAAACCCCATTCCGTCTACATTCTGCCTGTTAGCTTGCTTTGCCAACTCACTCCTAAGTAAAAAACCTACCCTGCACTTAGGCCATCTGTCTGAAATCACCGAGTGATGCCCCATCTCACAACCAGCACCTCCAGGGGTTCAACAGAAAACATGAGATATCAATACATTTTATAAGCCCTTTGGTGGAGGGTGTCATGTCATGAGACACCCTCCACAAGGTGTGAATGGGGGTCACATGGACAAGATAAGCAGTCTTTCTTAAACCATTTCATCCACCATTCATATACGTCCTTAATAACTAAAAGAATTTCAGATGTGAATCTGTTGCCCCGACAAGATAATGTATACATGCACTACTTTATAAACATCTTTAACTTATTTTGAAATAAGCTTTCTTAATACATGACACGGGCATATATGAATAGAAGTTCCTCCAGGTGTTCATATTCTGCACTTCACTTTGTTCCACTTTTTCACGATTTCCTTTCCATCGTTTTGCATGGCATTTCAGATGTTTCTCATACCATCTCGAAAATTTTAAGAAGACAGGTTTCTGTAACAGCAGCATAATCTTAGCAAGGTGCTATCATCTATAAAGCATTTTGGTACCCTGGCATTATGACCATTATGTTATCAAGAAAAAATAAAAGCACAAATCTGATTAAAAAATTTGCGTGGTGCTGCAGTGGCTACTCCTTTTCTATAGGTCATGCACTTACAAATTTTAAAAGCAAAATCAGTATCCTGAAACGACCTTGCTTTGTATTTACTCAAAAGAAAAAATGCATGTATCTTCCCAAATCCCAAGTTCTCAATGGATAAGCTTAACGGTATATATTGCAGGAAACCTGATTCCCAATTTGACACATTTCATCGGGCCGTTAAGGTACTAGCATCTACAGCATATCCTTTCATTATTTTATTTAACCTGTTTCTGAAGTATCCTCGGTAATGGAACATGTCATTGTCAGCATCTAATTTTCTACATATCCTTATCACGCCTCATCTTCTTGTTCATCAAAATCTATATATATATATATATATATATATATATATATATATATATATATATATATATATATATATATATAGAGAGAGAGAGAGAGAGAGAGAGAGAGAGAGAGAGAGACGCACACTCCATGTAATAGGACCATATGAAGCTATGAACTATTATTGTCCATCCTCCATTGCATGAGATCTAATGGAAAATATCTCATGAATTATGAATACTTGAATTTATAGCATGCCTGAACTGCACATACCTTTTTATTTTTATCTTTTACTCCAGAGACAGTGGCAGTTTGGGCATGCTGTTAATTTGAACTCCTATAGCTTTTTTCATCTTCCACCCCTGAGATCCTCTTTAGTACATCTCATGCAATGAACGATAGACAATGGTTTATACAGTTGATAGTTGATACCTTTCTTCAGTCCATATAGAATAAGTAGACACTATATATAGCATTGGTGCTTATGTACAGTTTGGCAAGCCAGTCAAAGAGTAGCTGATTTTCACAGCAGAATAGAAAACCACAAGCTGTACTCATTCCAAACAAACTGTAGACGGCATACAAAAGCTAATAACAAAGAGAAGTTTTATTTACAAAAGCTACCTATTCCGAGGCAAGGAATGCATTTGCAAACAGTTTCTTTCCCTTTCTTATTGTAGTAGCTCACATAGCCTGATCCTTGACAGCTTCTACACTTCCCTGTCCATTCATAAACAACTGGCTTGCAATCCTGTAAAAAGCAAAAAACCGAAATCAACATGAAGCAAAATTAGCTAAATTAAAAAAAAAAAAAAAGGACAAAAAACAGCACAGGTTCTCCATTCTAACAAAAGGAAAAGTAAAAAATAAAAGCAGAAAGCACAGTACCAGCAAACCATCTTTTTTACGTTTTGGAATCCATTTGCAAAGACGCTTCACCACATTCTACCGTCAACTCCAGTTTCGTTAAGTACGAGATTCCGCGTAAAGGTGGAGATTCGAATCATTAAGACTCACCATATCCTTAATTTCGGATACAACAACGAGAATCATCTGAGAAAAGCAAGCAATTCTTGACCCTAAGTTGGGAACCTTTTTCTCTGCCTAGATTCCACCCAAAGAATGATTTTTCAATTCGAGCAACCTTTAGCTCATCAATTGTCCAGTCTCTTAACCAAAACCAATTGGAAATATACTCGAAGCAATGCACTTAATAAAACAAGTAGGAACACAAATGAACACGTTTATATTAAGAAAAGGATAATTGTCCAACATCCTGCCTCGAAAGGAAAAGGAAGTTATTTGTATAGGAGGAAAAAAACAGCTCCTCCTCATCGTGTTCACCTTATGAGAAGAATGAGTTGCCTCAAAATATATTCACCAATTCGAAGATAGAAAAAAAGGAAACAGAGAAAGGGAACCGCACTCGTTGAGCTAGAAAGAGATGAGACATCAACAAAGGAAGGGCAGATAGAAGGAAATGGAGTCGGACCTGAGTTTGGGGATCGCAGGCGACCCGCCTGTCGATCTCTTCAGGCGAGACGGGGGAGGAGTCGGGGTACGTCATCGGCAGAGGAAGCGCGTCCTCTCTGCTCAGGTAGCTCTCCCCGTCGCGCGCCCATTTTTCCCTGGCATTCGCTCTCACCCATCCCCGCCTCGGAACGTCGGCCGGCGGCGGCCCCACGGCGGCTTCGGGTTCCGGCGGGAATCGCAGGCCCTGGTCGGCGGGTGCGGGGACGGACCAGGAGGCAGCACCGGAGTATTCAGCGTAGCAGGGTAACGCGACGGCACGATAGGTGGTCTGAAAGAGACGAGACGGTCGAAGAGAGTAGGGGCCCGGACGCGGAAAGGGAGGAAGAAGAGTGGGGAGTCTCAACATTTGCTCGAGCACGTCTCGGGACGGCTACAGACCATGCTCCTCGATCATAATGGGGCGGTTCAGCTTCAGCCCCCTTGAGGAGCAACTTCAACTTGGAACTAAACGGCCTTGGGTGGAGCCGCATATAACGAGAACGAGGGGGGGAGGCAAATCCTGGTAAAAAAGAGGAACAATACGGAACGGACACCCTCAGCGAAAGCGTTGCATGCAAGACGTTTCTTTTTGCTGCTGCTGCTGCTGCTGCTTTCAAGGCTCGTAGACTGAAGAAATCTGTTTTGAATCCGCATCCATCTGAGAGAGAGGCTTCGCAGGGGATTGCTGGCCTGCTCTCTTCTTCTTTTTATAGACTGCAGCACCCTTGCTTTCTTCTTTGGCATATTGCCGGATGGCCAAAAACGTAGACAAGACAAAACTTGCTGCTCGGTGATTGTGTAGGTTGTCTACCGCTAGCAATAGGCGGGTAAACAACGAGACTGAGTTTCACGTTTTACTTTACTACGTACGTAGGTAATGTCAAAATCAATGGCTCTATCTCCCTCCTAAACCTCCACAACAATCTTTTCCATACATAGTTAACTTTTGCCTTTGTAATTATGTTATGTGTCCCAATACAATACTATCGCCCTGCCATCTTAAAAGTTGGATTGTAATTGTGCATTTCTTGAATTTAAACTTTCTTAATTTGAAGTGCCACGGCATCCTACATTGTGTTTCCCTACAAAGGTGAAAAAGTAATCTTGATATTATTCATCATGAACCCGCGGGCAGCTTGCAGCCAGCCAACATTAACGGCCATATTAAACTGTGTCCGCCCTTAGCCTTCACATGGTAGTCACCTTTGTCCTTTACCTCTCCTTCTTAGGGTTGCTGCATTAGATTTCTCTCCACTATCGTCCCCTCCTTTTTTATTTTGTTTTTCTTTTCTTTTCCTTTGCTTGAAAAAGAGGAAACCCAACTCCTCTTCCAAATCAAGAATTAAAACTCTACGAGGTCATTAGAGACTTTCATGATCATGGGACACTAGAGAACAAGTGTTTTGTAAATTTTATCCAATCTTTAGAGTAGATTCATGAAACACTTGGAATGTCTCTACAACCAAACAACCCTTACAGAAGGCAAAGGTATGTCTAAGAGGGTAAAGATTTCGAACTGGGCAGGGGAGATGGTAAAAAATATATTATGTTGAGTTCCTAATTAAAGGTTTGCTGGAAAAAAAAATAATGTAAATCGTGGCTCCGCCACTCAATTGAGGTGTCTAACGGCAGCCATAGCCCAGGTCTTATCGAGGATAAGGAGCACTGCATTAGCAACCACCATAAACTGTCGCGTCCCTTTCAAGACTTTGGCATTAAACGAGCAATAAAAATCATTGCTACGTATCCACATGGAATGAGAGTTCAAACTGACGTCTTAATCCTTCCAAATACCACCTTTGGGCAAAGTTCATTGATGCTTTAGTTTTCCTTTCCCCCTCTCTTTGGTTTTGGGGAGGGGTGAGTTCGAAATTGCATTGTCACCTCTACAATATCTTTGTCCAAACAACACAAGTGCACCACAAAAGCAAAAACAAGCAGTGACATTTATACAAGATTCCCAATCATAACCACATGCAGGGATATCAATAGACCAAAATTGATTTATCGGATGTTCACTTATGGTTTGCACCATATCTAAATCCAACTTATAAATTCAGAACATGAATCCCATCCAAATTTGTCCTTCAACTTCACCACCATCCAAACAGTACTTATTTTCAAAGTGTTTGGATATCGGATATAGAAAATTTTTTCTGGCTTTATTGATCCTTATTATCCAATTGTATATTCATTTAAGACAGAGCACCAAACCCAATCGTATTTGATTTTTTTAAAGTAGTTCGATTCGAATTCAATTCATTGGCATCCCTAACCACATGGGAGGAAATAAAATGAATTTAGACTTCAAATGCATATCATATGTGGGTGAGCTATGAAATACTGAGCTTTTGAATATGACCATATATGGTTCGATGACCTAAGTATGTAACTATGTAGGAAATTGGTCGGGCAGATGTGGTGCAGCCAAAAGAAGACACCGACAACCGACCCTCTTGCAACCCTACCCGCCACCGAGCATCTGACTCTCCAACAGCTCAGCTCATCACTAATGGTCTTTTTTTGTGAACAAAATTTTCGAAATCAACTTCGAATTTAATCATTTCCCGGGTCCTATATCCTTCCCTTCTGCTTAACCATTGTAATTAAATGGGTTCTAATTAAGATTATTCACCATCATAACTTTTTGGACAAAAATTAAAGGTAAATTAAATATACGCTTCTTCCTTATACACATGCTGAGGTCTGGGAGAACACATACCTGTTCGTTAGCGTATTAACCATATCTTCTCCTCATTTCCTCACCACTTAATTATATTACGGCCTCAAACTGAATTTTGTTCCTTTCTTTCCATATATGAATCCATACATACAACTAATTGGGAGCACGCAATCCACCTCTACTTGATCCCTTTTTTGTTTTTTCTTCTTCACGAAACCTGCGGCCATCTCCTACCGGTTTGTTGGATACTGTTCCCTTTTATGAATCTGTCACCAAACCACAGTAAGATCTTAGACAAGAATCAAGTAAAAATATGATTTTAGTTTGAAAAATAAACAATTAGAATTAGAATAAGAGGAGCAGGGAGGGAGGGAGAGTGAATCAATCGATAAGGTGTTCTGAAATGCAAGTAAACTTTTCTTCTCTTTAATGTTGACTTCTTCGCCAGGTTGGGCTACGTGGATGTATAGTTCACACAAGGATGTATTTTGAAGCAACATGGAATGGAAGAAGATATATGCCAGAAATACTTGAAAAAATGGCCTGTTATGAAAAATTAATAGGAAAATGATTATTTCGGAAAACCGGTTCATGCATAGGATTAATATATAAAATGAAGAGGAAGGAGAAGAAATCACATGGCGTGCCATGGACAAGTCAACCCTTTGATCTGCATCTGGGGCTATTTTCATTCGCAAATTAACCTCTACCTTTCATTATAAAATATATAACAATCAATAATGCGCGGCGTGAACAACAAACTAAAACAAAATATACCAAGCGAGAACTCCATCTCACTGTTGTCATCAATCGATACCCCTTGTTTTTCCCTCGACATTTTGCTTTCACTTTGATTATATTGCACGCAATTAAAAAACGAAAACATGAAAATGAAAAATCTGAAACAGCACTGAGCCCTTGCTTTATAATTCGCTTCATTTTCACATTGAGTCTTTCAAAAGAAGTAAGATTTTGACATGTACCAAACCGGTTGGTAGGTGATGCGATCGATCGACTCAATAACCATTGTCACCAATTTGTTAAACAAAAACAAATACTTCATGAATGCAGTGCATGTTATTATTTCCTTTTCTTTTGCTTTCGATTACTCCACTACCCTTACCAACCTAAACGAATGAAAAGAAGCCAAACGAGTTTCTTATATCGTATATAAGGAGAGATCCAATCCAAGTAATTGGCTTGATTGCTTCAGTTTACTGTTGTTGATAAACAAAGATGATGAAGACGCTGGCTTCCAAGATACTAACCGTGAAGGCCAACATGGTTCTGATCGCCATTCTTCTCTTTGTCTACGCCGTGCTGTTGCTCAAACCATCTTTCTTGTTTCCTCTAAATGGTGAGACATTCATCACATGTCTGTCAGAACGTTGCCAAATGAAGAAGGTAAGGTGAGTACGCGGCGATCTCTTGAGACAATTAGAAATTATTTTGCACAGTTTTTCTCTTTCACAAACTCGCAGCATTCTTTGGTTTATCTGTGTTTTTTCACCCCTTTTTGCGAACTTTTAGTTACTAATGTAGGCAATTCGGTTCGGATTCGAAATTGGTGATTCATAATGATTTTATGCGTGTGTGTGGGTGGCTGGGTGTATATATATATATTGGTTCACAGAAAAGGAATGAAATGGTTACCTTGGCAAGAAACGTTAAATGGATCAATGATAATAAATTTGGGTTGACATATTCTTCCTTTTTGGTATACTCATGAAGCTAATAGTAGATATGTCTATCAAGCTAGTGCATATTACACCGTTGCCTTATGAAGCGTGTTTTGAGATTCAGATGGAAAACAAGAGTGAGACAGCAGAATCCTCAACTGGAGGGATCACAAAACCAAAGGCCGGCCACACCAAAATGAAACAATTAGAGGGATTAATGGCGTCAAGACCAAGAATGAAGATAGCGTTGATAAATCTAGACGACTACGAAATCCACGAATGGGTAGACGAAGGGGAGACGACGGTGGTCCAGTTCGAAAAAGTGTCTGAACTCCTCAAATGGGAGGACTTGTTCCCGGAGTGGGTGGACGAGGAGGAAGACGACGGCGTGCCATCCTGTCCCGAAATCCCGATGCCAGATTTTGGGAGGTACCCCAGGGACTTCGACATCGTGGTGGCCGGACTGCCGTGCAAGTCGCCGCAGGAAGGGTGGAAGAGGGACGTCTTCAGGCTGCAGGTTCACCTAATCTCCGCAAATTTCGCGGTGAAGAACGGGAGGGACGAGCTGCAGAAGTTGAGGTTCGTGTTTCTCAGCGAGTGCATGCCAATGGTGGAGCTGTTCAAGTGCGAGGAGATGGTGATGCATGAGAAGAGCGCGTGGGTTTACGACTCGAATCTGCTCAGACTTGAAGAGAAGATCCATTTGCCTTTTGGAGCTTGCAGATTGGCACTGCCCCTCTGGAAAGAAGGTATGGAATTCTGTCAAATCATTTGCAACTGCAAGATCGTAGGGACATATATATGGATGATGCCTTAGCTTCACGCACCGTCGATTTTGTAGGTCAACGACCACCATCTAATAAAAGCAGAACGTACATTGGATACTTTTATTTATATCTTTATTATAGACCGTGAAACATGCTAGATCAAAATTTCGAGCGACATTAAATTGCAGCCATTATTTTCCATCCACGAGCTAACAGAAACTACGGATGCTGGGCAATGAATTAGGAACGTCGAACGAGGTGTCGGATGTCTGGAGGATGAGGAAGGGCCTCAACCGGACACTGCCGGATCAAACCCGACCGCCGGGGACCGGACGCAGTCGCCGGGAGGCATACGTGACGGTCCTCCACTCGTCGGAGCAGTACGTGTGCGGCGCCATCACGCTGGCCCACACCCTCCACCACACCAACACAACCCGGGATCTGGTCATCCTCGTCGATAACACCATCACCCCTTCGACCCGCCTCGCCCTCCGATCCGCAGGCTGGAAGATCCGAGACATCAGGCGCATCCGAAACCCCTATGCGGAGCGGGGGACGTACAATGAATACAACTACAGCAAACTCAGGCTCTGGCAGCTCGCCGACTACGACCGAGTCGTCTTCGTCGACTCGGACGTACTAATCCTGGGAAACGTTGACCTCCTGTTTGACTTCCCGGAGCTGTCGGCAACCGGCGACGACGGCATGATCTTCAATTCAGGCCTGATGGTCATCGAGCCGTCGGCGTGCATGTTCAAGATGTTGATGGGCGAGACGAGCAGGATAGTGCCCTACAACGGCGGGGATCAAGGGTTCCTCAACGAGATGTTTGTGTGGTGGCACAGGTTGCCGAGAAGGTTGAACTGCCTGAAACTCAGGCAGACCAACCACAGCATGGAAATGGAGATCAAGAACCAACTGTTTGGGTCGGACCCGCCGGAGCTGTACGGGATACACTTCCTGGGCATCAAGCCATGGATGTGCTACAGGGACTATGACTGCAACTGGGACACTCGTAACCAAATCCGATTTGCAAGCGACGTGGCACACCGGGTGTGGTGGAAGGTGCACGACGCCATGGCCGGGGAGCTGCAGAGGCCTTGCTTGCTCACACCGACGAGGAAGATCGAGTTAGCCTGGGAGCGGAGACAGGCTCGAATTGCTGAGCTCGCTAACGAGCATTGGAGGATTAACGTTACTGACCCTCGACAGTTTTTATGACTAAATCATCGTAATCCGATCGACAACAGCTTCATGCCCTTGACAAGGAAGGACGGAGGCTTGAATTTCAAACCTTTTATCTTGGAAAAGGCTATATAAAGTTATTTTTTGCATCTTTGGGCATAATTGAACTGTGGAGGTCACCAGATCTAGCGTGATTATCTTATCCAGGAAGGAAAAAAAATTCGCCTTTTCTTTTGTTTATACCATCTTATCAGAATCTGGTTTGTTCTCCACTCCAGTTTAACTAGAGGCAATGAAACATAGTGTTTCCTATTTTACTTTCGCACAGCCAGAGCCAGCGCAATGAGAAAAGGAAGGAAAGCGCTGTGAAACCAAAATCAATTTTTGCTGTTCCGTTCTCCAACTCCATATCTTCTTTATTAAAAGCCTAATAATATTTATTTCACAAGTTGAAAATAATAAAGTATAGAAAGCTAGATTAAAATGAAGTTTGAAATTCCTCCAAGCCTTCCCATTTTGGGAGTCAACTCGGGTTAGCTAAGCTGCTAGCATAAATTTTCAAAAAGAAAAAACACGCACATGCAGCTAAGCAAAATATGCGGTAGCCCTCTCAGTCGTCTCGCATACATATATATATATATATATATATATATATATATATAATTCAGGAAAACAAGATATGGCCCACTCAACTCAACCAGCCCAAAATTGGCAGGATAAGAGAAGTAATAACAAACTGCCATGTGTAAAGCATAGGTTCCCTCAAACGCCATCATCCCGGAATCACAACGAAACGAAACGGTGAGGGCACCAAATTTCAGAACTTCCTTCGCGAGCAAGGAAGTCAAGCTACCCGTTTCGCTGGCGACCACGTGGACGAGAATCTCCCAATTCTCTTCGTCCTTTTGCGCAGCCGCATAAGCATCAAAGTTGAACCCAAGCAAAATTTTAAAAAAATTGAAAAGAAAAAATGGGGAGAAAAGAATTCATCAGACAGAGTCTCGTTCGGGAACCTGAAAAAGATAGTTCCGGTTCCTCAATCATATCGTCGACTCCGCAGAGAATCCGGTTCCTTTGTTCTTCTTTTCTGTTTTTTTTTTTCTTTTCCTCCTTTCTTGCTCGATCTCTGTCTTCGTCCGCAAAAACCGGCCGGTTCCTTCTTCAGACGTTGAGGCCCAAGCCGCACTGCTTGTACGTCACCGACTGCTTCCTGGGGCTCACCACGATCACGCAGTCCACCGACACCTGCGTCTCCGGGGAGAAAAAGAAAATCAGGAAAAGGAAAACTCAACCCAACCAGAACCCCGCAATTCCCTTTCTAAAACTCGTCTCGTTTCCCCGCAGCGCACCCGATTCGCTTTTCTGGCTCTCGTGGCTTATCCTGCTGCGCCTTTTCCTTTCGTAAATCTCTCCCTTGTAGTGGTCAAACAAGGACAAGAAAGGTTACCTTACCCGACTCGCTTTTTCCCCTTTCTTCTTTCGCCCCTTTTTACTGCTCCTTCCCTTTCTTCCTCTCTTATTTTATATGTGTCTATTTGAATGGCTATCGGCCAAAATAAAGAGAAGCCGGCAAAACTAAAAGCACGCAACAAGGAGGGGCAGAAAGTGTTGCTTAAAATGCACGGACTTGGAAGTGCGGAGCGACCTGCTTTCAGTTCGCCGAGGGAGAGAGAGATTTGAGACAAAGCAATGTTTGTGAGACAGGACAATTTGGGACAGAATGTCTTACAAACGCATCGTATTCAATAAAAGGTGAAACATTCTAGTCAGTCAACAGAATTCCATCCACCCAGTCGCCTTTGCCCAACTCTACCTTCCTTGAGGTTGTTGAATTGAAGGAGGTTAAATGCAATTGATTTCTTTCAATATTGAAGAAACCCACTGTTGGGGTGGGGAAGCATGATAATAAACTCACACCAACCACCAAACCAGGCTTCTTGTCAATATTAGGATTCACCAATTTTGATTATCATTATGTGTCGCTTGTCATCATCTCCGATAAGGGTCAAAAAGAGTTGAGACTCTAGCACTTTCCAGGGAGATCAAATAAAGAAATAAGAAGAGAGAAAAGGTAGTAAAATCTCGAACACCGTTGTTGTCTAACCAATATCGACATATGGACTGCAACTAAGTCTCGCAGCCTGGTGAAAAGTTCCTCACGTGAAAAAAAAAACGTACAAGTAAACAAATAAGACAGCAGATCCGAGTATGTAACCGCGTCCACGGGCAATCAATCGTGTTCGCACATTTGCGACCTGGGTTTCCCATGCCATTCTTTAATCTTACTTTCTTGCCTAGAGCTACAAGCACAATCAGATTGCCAACATTTTCTTCGTAGCTACTGACTGAACAGGCCTGGTCTTTCCTACACGCATCGTCTGGATTGTTGGTCTTGAGATGAATATGGAAAAGCAAGTACCGAGCAAGGAGTTGCTAATTCGATGAAAACGTGATTCAAAAATAACTGAAGAAAACCCACGTCCTGCCCCTCCTCTTCCCCAACACGCCTCGTACAAGACATTAAGAAGGTCGCCCAATGAAAATGAGACCACTGTTTACCAAGAGTTGGACCGATGAAGATGAAGCCTCAACATAGGTTTCCTTCTTCTCTTCATCGTTTTACGGACATTATAGAGCATAATTCACCATCCCCACATACCTACCTGAGATGTCGAGTTTGATCCTAATCCAACCACACCAACGGCTATAATTATTGCAGAAGATTTCCCGTCCTCCCCCTTTACCAAACTCGGAAGGAAATCTTCACCCAAATCACAAACGCAGAAGATCCTATTCTGGAAGACGGCGCTACAATGGACTCAAAACAACCACTAGCCCCAGTCCCCAACCAAAGTTCTAGCTACGCTAAGGATTTTTAAAGGTCCCCATTGGTTCGATACCAAGATCTTGAACCTTCATCCCTGATATACGAATGTGGGGAGTCGTCTCGCCAACAATTCAAAAGGAAAAGGGGGAAAATCGCGAAAAGGAAAGGAAAATCAAGAATTTGGTTGGCCGGCCTACCTCGACGTTGGGGAGGGTGATGCCGAGGGCCCGGATCCTGGCGCCCACGTCGCCCTTAACGGAGAACTCGACTCGGTCGGTGACGGTGGCGTCGCGGACAAGGTCCGCGGCGGCCGCCTGCATCACGTTGACCCTCTGAACGCTGACCCTTGTCTCCACCGGAGTCCGGCTGTAGGCAGGCTGGTAAAAACCGGGGAACTCGGCGACGCCGAGCGGCACGCCCTCGTACATCACGTAGAACGTAGAGGGCGCATACTTGATGCCCACCCGGTTGGGGTTGGAGGCGGAGAAGAGCATGGAGATGTTGAGGGAGAGATAGGCGACGCCGGAGCCCGGCCCCCCCGGCGGCGTCTCAACTAGGAGGTACTGCACGGTGGCCGCCTGAAGGTCTAGCTGCGGCTTGCGGGGCTTGACTGCCAGGACCACTACCACCACGACCGCCACCACCACCAGCGCCAGGAATGTCAGCAGGAGGAAGAAGCAGCAGCAGCAGCCCTTCAGCGTCGCCGACGACGACGACGACATCGATGAGGGCCGCGGGGTACCAGTAATACCGCTGTTCGTCTCGATTCGTCGCCACCGTCACCGTTCCCTTTAGCTATCTCCGCCGGTATGCCTCATTGCACCAGGAATTCAGCCCCCGCTCACTCTCTCCCTCTCGCCCAAAAGAAAAAAAAGAAACGCGAGAATCCAACCCACTCTTCTTTCCGGGCAGTAGTTCCCAAAGGAAAAAGGTCCTGTCAGCAAAGCGTCAACTCCAGTCTTAACATGCTAATCGGGCTGGTAATGTTCTACAAGCTAAATTGCCGTGTTGCCCTGTCTCTTGGTACATCATCGGAAAAAGAAACTTCCGATCCAGGAGGGCCTTTTCGTCATTTGGTATTGAAATGGAGAGGGTTTCTGTGATTTAAAAGGATTAGGTTGCTTTTGATTCTCACTTATCTCTTGGATCTCAAATCAATGCACTCCCAATCGATTTTAAATCTACACGTTTTACATTAAAAATGTAGATTTGATATCAATGTTGGTTGGGGATAGAAGCTAAAATCTACATTTGATACAACTTTTGGATCTGAGCGGTCACGGATTTAAGATTCCCTCATATTTGAAATCAGTGTGCAATCAAACGCACCCTTGGATGAATTTAGAGAACCCTATCTCTCTCCTCTGTGAAATTCGGAATGAAACATGTTGGCCTGCCCAATTACAGCTCATGAGGGTAAAGGTTCATGCCCCTTCATTCAGTACGCTGTCTAAGATGAAATGAAAATTTTCATATTAGAGTGCCTCTCGTGACTTAATGTTCTAGATCTTCCGCTACTACTGGAGGCCCATGTGACTGCTTGCCTTACCCCCATCAATAGGCATGAAGACTAAGGCCCTAAAGTCTAGAATATTCACATATAATGGACATAGATTGAAGATCAACCAGGTTTCACATCTGCAAAGTGGGTAACCCCATGGCGCAAAGAGAAGATTGTTGAACATATTAACCGTCCTTTTGCTTCTTCCCCTTTCTCGTCACCATTGACCAACCATCCTTCAAAGCCAGACCACTACTTAATGGGCATGCCTCTAAACCTCTCGCTTGGCTTGGCTTGGCTTTAATCAATAGCATTATCATTCTTGGAGTTCATATAGAACCTGACCGTTGTCAAGAACTAGCCGTTGCTTCGAGCGTCAAAGCGCATCACTTGAAATATTTCTGAAAGTATGAGCCGCTGCCACAGCCAAGCAGCAATTTATGGGGCTTTTTTGGTCGGCTGCTCTCTTGTAGCCCTCAGTGAACTTTTTATCTTGCAGTATGCTTTTATAAATTGGAACATCTTTACTGCAAATCTAAAACCGCGCAGGAACCCCTCTGCCTTTCTTGGCTTTTCCAACACTTTCCACGCACGACAAGGGGGGGGCCTACGAAACTTCCGGGACGTTCGGCTATTTCCAAATTTCCAATAATTAAATGACAAAAGAATACCCATGTTCCCAAAAAATAATAAATATGCAGTGACCTGCGAAAATTTTAATTTCATGATATTATCCGGTTATTTGGCAACACCCAACGTTCATGTTGCCACATTTAACTGATTAAGCTCAAAACTTACTTACAGTAGGTAGCTTGATTTTCAGATGTCCTGTCCCCCTTTTTTTCTCTCATCCATTTGCACTTCATGTCACAAATAGGTGGTATATGATGAGAAGGTCGTTTTGTCATTTTCTGTTGTACCAGTCCTGATTCCAACCTGACCTCCAATGTATTTTTCTACTCTGGCGCGACACTTTTTGCATCCCTTACCCCACCCCACTTAAAAGGAATGTCTAGCCACCAAAAAAAGAGACATGTACCTCTAAAAGGTCCTTAATGGTGTCTTTCATCCACACAAAAATAATTGTCACAGCGATTATGAAAAGCAATGAGAATCAACCGCAAACTTTGCCCTTGCCCATGCCCATGTGCAATCCCTTGAAAAGGATCGTGATGTTTCTCAATCGACTACTAAATTTGAGGTTTTGAGTATAAAAATTTGATCGACCTCTAAAAAGTGTGTAACCCACCGCTCATCAAGTTTTATGAGACGTTCTGGCATATTTCCACTTCTTGCACTTGGTAAAAGAAAGCAATTACGTTTGATCTTTAAGCTCATCATAACAAATACATCCAGTCATTTTCCTTACTCTTATCATATGAGCCATGGTGGTCGAGGCTTGCCTCTCATGCAGGCCAAAAATAGAAGCTAAATGAACATATCTATATAAAGCAAGAAGTGGATGAATGTAATGACCACAAGAGTTGGGCAAATTTCTGCTACTGTGCTTAAAAGTTGAATTGGCTTTTTGTACTGCCACATGCAAAGATGAGTGCTCGGTTGGAAACCATGATCCGCATCAGAACCATGTCCTTCTGTCTCTCTTTTCGCTTTTCTTCTCCTTTGAATCCAAAACGATAAGCAGCCAACAGCAGATCTGCCCCCAACCCCTACTTGGGAGGTCTGACACACCCTCTTAGCCGGATAAAGTGAACAAAAAGCTTATGCAAAATACTGCATCAGTGCCCAACTTCTTGAGGCCTTTTTTTGTCCCACAAAATTTAGCCATTCGGATGCGATTTATTTACATGTTTCATTTCCTCTGCAGGAGGACCCCTAATCACGTACGCAATTTTTCTGCTTTAACATCTCGAATTTTATATTTCTTGCAACGATTGTTTAACACTTGCAAGTGTTGTAAAAACCCGCTTTTTTTATCTGAGCCTTGGGAAGTGGGAACCTACAACAAAACGGCTTCGTAAGTGGGGAGAAGTGTGCGCATTGCGGCCTGCGAGGCGCACGCCGCATGCCTCGCAAGCCCAGGTGCGTATATTCCATTTGTGGCAGCGCTTCTAAAATCTCTTTGTACGTTTCATGCTTTCGCTTGTTATGCGTCTCATTCAGTTCAGTTGGCACCGTGTGGGTTTTTTTTTTTTTTTTTTTTCCTATAATGCCACTTTTCTCTACGATTTTTTTTTAATACACTGTTCGTGCATGGTTTTCCCATATGTCAAATAAATAGAATATTGCAGAAACAAAAATAACAACAAACGATGTATGGACACTGCTGGGATACGGATAATCAACATTTTTTTCATCTTAAATTGCTACCCATCGTGTATGAACTTGTACAGTTAGATGATTGTGTGCGTGAATGTATGTCCACATATATAGATTCCAATTGCTCGGAATCTGTCTGAATGTTTATTTGTGCTAGACAAACACACATACATATATATAATAGTCTTACCTTCTTCGAGCTATGGTTTATTTGTTCACAGACCGTCCTTTTCTTCTTTTTTCCACATGACACTTGTCAGTCAAAAGAGAGAAATATGACAATTGAAGATTGGTGTCCCTCGATCTATTGCATACGGAAGATACAGTTTGACCCTCTCCAACTGATAACAAATAAGCTCGCTAACATGGAAACGTTGATGCTCACAGACAATTCTTTTGAAATAAAATTAACTTTCAGTACTTCATCATCACACGTAACGGAATCTCTCTGTTAGTTTTATATAAAATAACAAAAGCACTTGTTTTTCAATTACCAGAGCATAAAACGATTCATAACCTTCATCCTAGTTTCCAATCGATTTGGTACTGGAAGATAAAACTGATCTGCTTCCTGCATGTATGATTAGAAGAAGACTCATAAATTGAGCATCAATTTTTCACAATTTTTGCTTTCCATGTATTTCAACGATCCAAGTTATTCAATTTGACGCCCTATGGTAACACGGTGGTTAGCTCATTCATTCAAAAGGACACCATCCGAAGGTTATCGCCAAAAGGGTGGGCTATTGATGTACTTTTTCCTTTTAGTTTCATTTAACAATAGAGAATGAAAGTATCAGTTCTCAATCATCCCAGTCAGCAAACTTTGACCTTCAGCGCTGTAAATCCAACTCATCCGACCAAAGAAAATAATCACGAATTCCATAATCACGGATCTGCTTGGCATGGAGAATCTTGCAGGATATTCCAATTAAGGAATTTAAAAGGTCGAAATTAAATTAGTTAATTAGCATAAGTAAAACAAGAAAAAATAGCACCGTTACCCAAAAAATCCACAATATTTTAAGTAAAGAAACGATGAACTCCAATCAGAATTTTCCACGAGTTGAATTTTTCTTAGCAAAATCATCTAAATTTTGATCAATATACTTGAGTACTCGAGGCCAAAAGACACCCACGCTAAAGGCCCTGACTTAAAGCCAATTTCCATTGGATTCCTCCCATAAGTGAGCTGTTGGATCTGTTTGTCCTACCTTCTGACAACAGTAGTTCTGCATGTTCAGTAGAAAAGATTTCTCCAAATAGAAGCTTGATCATATTCATATGCATTTTGGCCGACAGAGAAAAAGGGAGACAAATTTATGTACACGAAGTGCTACAGCATAAACAATTAAAGCATGAAAGCTGTCAGTAAACCTGCAAGCACAACACCCACAAAGACCGCTGAGCATCCAGATCCAGCCAACAAGAAGTTCACCGTGAAACCAGATCTCATAAATTACTCAGAGTGAGAAGTCCAGTAGATCAGGCCGCTGCAGACAAAACACCACAAAGTAAATTCAGAAATGGTGAAAGATATTGCAGGACTAAAAACATTCTAAACCCAGAAGCACAGAGATGACACTGCCCGGCAATTAATCAGCCTGAAATAACAAAAAAATGGACCGCATCACAGTCTTTAAGCAACAATCGACTCAGCTTTAGTTGAAGAACTGGATGGTTATTAAGTTTTTCAACTCATGGCTCTTGCCAGCATTAAAAGTTCAAATAAGCTGTCCCATGTACCTGATTAACACGAAGACACACTGCAATACACCAGCTGCGCCTGTCCATGCTGAAGGACCAGATGTTGTGAGTGCATCTTGTACAAGCAGACCAACTGAAGCAGCTAATGAGACGAACGAGACCACGTATGCAAGAAAAAGCCAAAGTTTCA
The DNA here is from genome assembly GCA_011799765.1 of Nymphaea thermarum. Lineage (NCBI taxonomy): Eukaryota > Viridiplantae > Streptophyta > Magnoliopsida > Nymphaeales > Nymphaeaceae > Nymphaea > Nymphaea thermarum. Next base: position 71,849 of record JAANDH010000588.1, read on the forward strand.
CTCTGCAGAAACCATGTGAAATAAATTTCTCAGCTGCATTTTTTATATTAGCTCCATACACAGAATTATGTCATCGAACAACTATTCATTGAGTTGATATCCTTACAAACAACAAAACGCTTTTAGTCATTTTTCACTAACAGCACGAGCAACTGAAGTTATACAAGATAGACCTTTCCACAAATGTGGCAACTGCAAACAGTGACTAAGAGTCAAAGACTGCAAATCCATTTTCCCAACCAGAAATAGTAATCCAGATAACCAGCAATTTACTGATCTTAAGTGTAGGCAAGGTGCTTATCTCAAATGGCAGGTATACCTCCACTGCCAAATAAATTCTGCCCAAAACAAAAGCAAACATGAACAGCAGGAAAGGCCTTTCTTTTTTTCTTCTTCTTCTGTTGAGACGAGCAATCTGAACTTGAGAACTTAAGGCTCAAATTATACAGGTTTGGTTCCCAACTGTCAACCCAGATCAAAGCCTACGGTTAACAGTTCGAAGCTAGGACATAGAATTGGACAGGCCTTGGTTTGGTATCCTGGTGCCTAAACCTAGTCAATTCTCGACTCGATGCTTTCATCCTAATTTAATCCAAGCACATATGCTCCATCACACCCTTCTCATCTAAGCACCATAGGCTCAAAGCAGCACAATGACAATGTGATCTTTAATCAATGCTCGAGGAAAAACAGGCCTGACACAGCCCATTTCACAAAAGAGATGGACTAGGTCAGCTCCAAGGGCCCATTTAAAGGACATGGTAATTTTTAGGTTAAAAAGGATCTTACTCCATTTTCCCTCTTCTTCTTCTTCTTCTTCTTCTTCTTCTTCTTCTTCTTCTTCTCTCTCTCTCTCTCTCCCTTTATGAGAGGGATTGCATTTGTTGGATTGGAACAGGATCCAATCCAATCAATTCAAACTGGGGCATGTATCAGCCCATGGACCAGACCAGGACCCGATTTGGCCCATCTAGAAATGGCCCAGGGGGCAGTTTGTGGCTCAGGCATGCCTGCCTGTCAATACACCATCCAAAGTACAAGGACAAGGTTGTGAAAGAGCAAAACTGTGGCCCTTACTGCAAGCCTGAAGGTGCATGAAGCACCAGATAACTTGATCCAAATTCATGTGACTGTCCTCACAAGAACAACCAAATGTGTGCGCATGTGTGTGTGTGTGTATGTAGAATACATAGTACAATCTACTGTTTGTGAATACTCTTTCTCTACTTTTATTAATTATGAGATTTATCTTCACCAAGCTATAGGCAAATCCAATTTTTGTATAAAAGGTCATCTAAACTTGCAGTTTTAGAACAGGATGTAGTGAAGAAAATAAGATCAACGGTAATATAGATGTCAAGCAACATGTTCCCACCTCCCGGAATAATTGGCACAGGAGACAAAGAGACAGAGACTGTTAGCATTCGGCTAACACAGCAGCAAGCAACACACAACTCACACACCCGTGGCCTAATCTCCCAGAGAATCAAGGTAAGCCCTCTAGGGGAGGGATGATTCCATTTCATTAACAATAATCCACAACATCAGTACTTCCTCTTTTAAGAGGTAAGCAGCATGGGTAGACTGGGTCGCTACTTTAAGAGGTCGTTTGATGGCTGTACCATAGGACAGAACAGACAGGACGTCCTGTCCATTACACTGCTGTTCTGTCCATCCTGTCAATGGTGTTCCATGTCCATCGTTTGACAGTTTTAGGAACAGAACGCTATGTTCTTCTTGTCCGGTGTTTGTTTCGTGTGTGTCTGTTCTGTCTGTCCTGTCTTAACTTCTTAAAATTCATAAGTTTGAATATTTTACAATTCTTGATTCTCTCTCTCTCTCTCTCTCTCTCTCTCTATCTATCTATCTATATATATATATATATATATATATATATATATATATATATATATATATATATATATATATATATATATATATATATATAAAAGGTAGATATTTTAAAAGGCATGAAAAATTAACTGGTTTAAGATCTAAAAGTACTAAGATGGTGTACAGTGCAAAGATGGGGCTGCAAATTAAGGACGACTATTGTTGAAGAGCCTTGACCAAATTTCATCTTTGCCCATTCCCCAACCTGATCCAGTGTTGCTCCGTATCTGCCGATGTGTATTGTATCGGTTTTTTACCTTTATAATGTTCTATGGTCGATACAAGTTTATGTATGTTGCATTTTAAACATTAATTTAAAGGAAAAATAAGAATACGCTGATATGGACCGACATACAATATGTATCGCCAATAAA
>JAANDH010000588.1:74592-127560 GCA_011799765.1 Nymphaea thermarum
ATATATATATATATATATATATATATATATATATATATATCAAAAAAATTTAAACAATAACAAAATGCTAAGGGTGTTCCTTTAAATACATTTTTCTTGAATTTTTCTGATCTTTACTAGTTTTTTCTGATTTTTTGGATTTTTTTTAGATTTTTTCTGAATTTTTTTGATTTTTTATAATTTCCCGCCGTACCCAACCCCGTACCCGTACCGATAGGGTACGGGGTCCTCCTAGCCGTACCCATGTTACTTAAATTTTATATATTACAAAAGCTTCAATTCACCTCTTGATTGTTCTCTCTTTCTTGAAATGTTCCTAAAAACATTAAGCCAAAGTTTATTACTTTGGAGCCACATAGAGAATTGGATGTTTTTCCAGAACCAACTAATCCTCAGGATTATGGTCATAGGCGACAATAGTGCAAGTTATCTTGGACATGATGCAACATTGAATTCATTGTAATGCTTAATACAAAGTTTCAGTAAAAACCTTGCTTCACATGCATCCTCCCATTTTATTTGACTATTATGCTGACCATCATGGGAACTTAATGATTGTATGTTCCAGGTGAGAGATCACCCAGCTGGGGAGCTTGAAGCATAGCCTAGAAGGAGGCGAGCATCTAAATGGTAAGAAATAACTAAATGACTAGCCCCATCAACAGGAGAGCACCAAAATTAGCTTTCCAACTCCTATGGTAGGGTTGCTATAGAGCAGAAATTCTGGAAGTAAAAGAGCCACTAAAATCAGCCATCCTGAAAATGACATTACATTCAATAGGGCAGATGTCCTTCTTGTAGCTCATGTCAGCTGCTTGTCATGCCCATCTACACAATAATATTTCAAGGGCAGCCAGGTTTTAGTATTACAAACTTACAACCCTGAAAGGTTCTATACACATGTTATAGCATGGCAAAAGCATAAGCAAGTGGGTGCACAAAACCCATAAGCAGGTCCAGAACCAAAAAAGCAAAACATATGTTGCTGAGGCACTCTAGTGGTAAAAAATCCTAGTTCTCTAGATTAGACTACATGAACTACAACAAATGTAGCTAACAGAAGGTAAAAATGACCTCAGTAACACAAAAAATACTAAAAGACAGTATCTAATTGACCATATGCAGCGACTGTGATACGCAAGCAACGGCTGACCATGTGCTTTTATAAGTTACAACAACCAACTCACTACTTTCACGCACTATACCTTGCACAACAATACAAAGATCAGATACGTTGCATTTGCAAGTAAATTATTAGAACATCCCAGCTTAGGTTACACAGCTAAGGATGTCACAACAGTCCTTCCAAGATTCGTCTTCATATAGGTGACTATATGGCGATCCCTCACATGTTTTAAGAACTTTTGTTTTCTATTCCATTCTAGAAACCCTTCCCTTAACATGGCTTCCTAACAGCCGTATTCACGCCCCTCATTTGATCAAGCGCGGGCCTACATAAAGTACCAAAGGCCGGGGTTACTGAGGCTGTTGTTGCATGATATAGTCAACGGAAACAGTCAAGTCCACAGGAGAAGCTCAGGTATTACAGTAAATGTTACATTTCCTATCCCACTTCACGAACTATTGCTGAAAGTTTCAGAAAATTGGACTCCAAAACATATATCTCCTAATATTTAGCCATAATTTTGAACGAATTGTCTATGCCAGTTCAAAAAACAGCGAAACTCGTAAAGGTTAAGTGATATGTCGACTGCATGTTTAAAACAATGTGATCTTACCGTTCATTGGTTTTTATCCAACCACAAGTTCTACAGGTAAACCTATACATCGAGACTTGATGAATCAAGGCGTTAAGTACGGTGTATAAGAGCCCTAGATTCCAAACGCAAAGGGAAATCTATATACCGCACACTGAAAGAAAATGAAAAGAAAAGGATCTCATATGTTCTCACCTTCAGACAACAATGAGAGGGGGAAAAGCTTAAAACACCAAAAGAACAAAAAGGATCGTCACAGAAAGCTAGGGAGAGTTCACGTCAAGTGAATTAAGGGTTAAGGAAAGAGAGAAGAACGTAACCTCCATTCTCCGTCATCGTAGGGGGAATAATCAATGTCCTCCCTCCGGACCCCGTTGAACATCAAAGCCGCCAAAGATGCAAATATTCCTGATTTTTGTCAGAAAACAAGAGGTGTGCAATTCTCAATTGTCAATTAATATTGCAACCGAATTGCTAAGCAGAAGAAAATAACTGCATAGACGCTCGTAAGGGGAGAGAGAAAGATACCAGGAAGATAATGGAGGAACGAAATCTTGACGGAGCTGCAAACGACGGCGTCGACCCAAATCCACCATCCCGTCCCAAAGACCGCTCCGGCGATGCCTGGACCGAAGATCGCCCACAGCTCCCCCAATTCCATCTCTCTCTCTCCCTCTCCCTCTCTCTCTCGCGCCGAGTGCCCAAGGAAAAGAGGAAGGAAACCTTTTTCCCCCTTTTCAAAGCCCCTCTCTCAAGCTGTTGCTCTGTCCCGTCACACGGCAGCCGCAGTTGTTTTAAATTATAGCCTCCGAGTCTTCCCGTCAGTTTTCCCAGTCTGACGCTGAGAGGAACTTGAGAAAATGGGTGATTAGTGTGTTATTTTTTCGACATGGGTGTTCTCAGCATTTTTTGAGAAAATGGGTGATTAGTGTGTTATCTTTTCGACATGGGTGTTCTCAGCATTTTTCCTCTTATTCACTTGTAGTGGATGAGACCCTTCTTTATAGCATTGAGATAAAAGTTTAGAAGGGTCCTACCATAACTGGTGCTGGAAGGCCCTTCCAGTGAAAATTTGATTGTTAGTTTGATTTTCACACATTTCTAAATGGTTGATATGTGATATTCTTGTTGACAAGTATATTGTTCTCCATTTAGATCTCGAAACAACCAGGATCCCGAGAACCGGACGAGGAGAAAGAGCTTCGATGCCCTTGAATATTCATAACTTCAGCATATTTGTGAGTCCATGACATTGAGTGCCACTCCTTTCTCAAGTCCAAGCTGATCTGGATGTCTAGTCGACGACTTAGGAGACTTTGACAGCCATTTTCTTACAAGTAATTGCGTTGTTCATTTATATATAGGCACTGCAACTAAGAAAACCACCAGGAAATTCTGTCAAAATTAATCGTATAAATCAGTACAATTAACATTTACAATTTATATGTAAAGTAATGTGACAGCTATTCATTCACCACATTCAAAATGGTGGAACAACTTATTGTCATAAAATTTAGTAATTGTTAATTAATTAGAAAATCTGTCCATCCCTGCAAGTTGAACATGACACAATGAATTCAATGGCGTGATGCATGAAGTACACAGGTTTTTTTGTTTTTTGGGTCTAAAGCAAGCGTATCACATGGCAGCCCTTCACATGCTGGTTCCGCACAAGTTGGTGTAACGCGTTATATTTTACGTTTTTTTTTTTTTGTTGAAAAAAGCTTCATAATGTAGCAGTTAATTGTCTGTTTTTAAGACACAGGCTGGACTAGAGAAGCTAAGGCGTGATGAATTTTGTCCGTTCAAGGAAGTTATGACACAAAAAAGGGCATTTAATTATTTAACATCTTCAAGTAACTGTAAATTTTTCAAGATGGATTGGAGCGAAACCTTTGGTTCTTGATGTGTGTGCTTGTTCCGTGTCTAACGAGGCCAAATCAATGATGCGTTCCTTATGCGCGAAGCATTTGATTGGAAGTTTCAGCGGACCTATGATCTCAAATTAATTGCAATATAAACACGAAGTCAGTACATGGGAATACTTCATACATGTATTCACAACATTTGAAGCACGCAGGCTGGATTTGAAATTCATTTTGCTTGACTCGAAGTCATCAAAGGAGAAGGAGAGGTTGAGTGATTGTCATTTGGGTTTGTCATTTGGGTTTGTCGGAGCTGAACTGAGAAATTCTTGAACCAATTATCTAAACTCAATCATTTTACTATTCGAAACTCAGTTCTCTATTCAACGTAAATATGCAAACGTGGATCCACATGCAGTTACCACTCACATACCGGTTGTCCTATGCGACCAAAACTAAATGGTTCATTGGATAGATCGGAGTGTTTTATGAACAACGTCCGGCCAGTTCGATCCATGTAGGAATATACAACGAGACTGCGATTGGGCTCGACCCAAACTCGCTGGTATACTCTCGGCCCGAGCTTGACTCCAAACTCGAGTTATAAACAAGTCAAGTTGGAGTTACATTCATTTGTTTTTCGTTTTTCTTCATAAGTATTGTGATTTTTTTTAATTTCTCCCTCCCTCTCTCTCTCTCTCTCTCTCCACTTTTTTTCTTCTTCTTTTTCCTAATCCTCTTTCTATCAAGTTGCAACAGCAAGTCGCCAACCAAGTGATAGTTTTTTGGTTTCAACACTACGTTAGATGAATGAGTGTATAATTGATTTTTGATGGAAAGAATGAAGTTTAGGTTGACACTTTTCACACATTGTTCTCTGATAAACAATTAATTTATGTTTTAGAGAAGAATAACGAGATAATATTATAGTTGCTCTTTTTTTTTTCTTCAATAACATGAAGAAGATAAATGATTATTATTTGTTGACAAACTTAAACGAGTTTAGCTCAAGTCCACACTCAGTTAACCAGTCTCAAGCTTGCCTCATAAATCTCAGCTCAAGCTAGAGTCAAGCTGAGTTCGAGTCCGTTTAGCTCAAGCTCGACCGAGTCATTAAACATTTCTAAATCCAATTTCCAGTTGACAAACCTTATTTTGATGAATATCTTTGATAAAAAAAATCTTTTATTTGTTTAGCGATAACCATTATTTGTACGCTTATTTTTTTTTTTCCCTTTTAGAGGATTTTTGGTTTGGAGGACTACCATTTGGCCATAATACTCTATACGAGCCTCGTATTTGTGATATTTCTAACTGGGGTGTCTCTTTGTCGGCAATTGTAAAACAAGGGCCTTTTACGATCAGTCCCCGACTCCCGTTAAAATATTCGTCGACAGAAAACGGGAATCTATATAAATTATTTATTTCAAAAATTCGATATTCATCGTTTCTAAATCTTTTGTGACTAATTCGAAAAGCCTGAACTGAAGGGGCGTTTATATAGATACCCTACCAAGGTCCCCTAGTCCGGGACGCTCCCTTCCCTTCCCGTCCGGTCCCGCGCCACTAGGTCGGTCAGTGGGCCAGTCTTAACCGGGCCAGGCGTTTACCTTCGCCGCGCGGAGGGGCGTTTCCGTCCAACGCGAACCATATAAAAGAAAAGAAGAAGAGGGAGCTCGATCTCGATACGTCAAAAACCGATCCCAAAATTAACGCCATTTCCCGAACTCGAAAGAAGTCTGCCCCGCAATAACCTCTCTCTCTCTCTAAAGTCTAAACACGACGTCAGTCACATGCATCCTTCCTCATATTTTTCTTTTCCCTCGCTGAAATCCGAAATTTGAAAAATCCGAGGAATTTAGAAATCCCAACATTTTGCGCGTCCTTATGACTGGGGAGCCCTTGTTTTCGAGACTTCCGGCCAGGTGATATCACGATTTGCCAAACGCGCACCGGTCTGCCCGCCTCGACGCAACTCCTGTTGGAGCAGGGGGAAAAGGGGGGGGGGGGGGGGGAAAAGAGAGGGAAAAAGTGAGAAAAAGAACCCTAGAAATTTCCGTCCGTCGATACCGTCGGACGTTCGAACGCCACTCGACGAGGTCCCCGGCCGGGGGAAGGGTGCCCTGCCCGTCCTTCTTCCTTCCCTCGCTGCTTGAGGCTCGCGAGGCGCGTGGAAACAAGGGTTAGGGTTTGTGGGACGTAAGGTTTGGGGAAAGGGGTTGAGATGGAGGCGGTCTATGGTCAGTGCTGGGGATGAACGGATGTCATCGGGAGGAGGCGATGCCTCGGGGCGCCGGTGGCGGGGCGGCCTCGGAGATGTCGGGCCGCTCGGCCGGGATGGACTTGTATGCGCAGGCGCGGAAGGCGCTCTCTGAGAGGTCGCCGTTCGAGACGCCCGAGGAGGCCGCTAGGATCCCCTCGCTGCCAGTCCGACTCTCGGCCTTCTTGTCGAGGTTCGCGGGCGAGAACAGTCGGCGGAAGCATCGGAGGTCGCATCACAAAGCGGAAGCTGGCGAGGGCCCTCATGGGCCGAACCCGACGGCCAAGAGCATTTGGCCAACGATGGATGACTATTTCCGTCCTCTTACGTTCGGGGACATTGAGACGCTCGTGCCCCTCTCGAGGATTGATTTATTGCTTGGGGACGGCCCCGTTGATCAATGCTTCCTGAATCCTTCGCCTGACATTGGCACCAGAGGCCAGGAAATTGATCGAGAGTGCAGTGCGAGCACTTCGTTCCAAGCTGTGGGGAGTGGTGCTGGCACGGAGGAAGAGGAGAATAAGCGCGTTCTGGCTGCGGAAGAGTTGGGCCCGACTGTTTCCGTTGAAGCCGACACGGAAGAGAAGCCGATGACTCTGATTTCTAATTCTGATGCGAATGGAACGGGATTGGAACAGGCGAACGATCATCATCCCTTGGAAATTGATACACCAGTTCCAGTTAGAGTATTGGAGAATGGCAATGTCGACTCGCACTGTAAAAGTGGGGGCGAGGGTGGTTTGCCCACCGAAGTCGAACAGGAGCCTTTGTTGGAAAAAGGAAAAGGAAGGGGAGGAAGGGTAAGCAAGAGGAAGCTCAGGGGTGATCAGGCCAGTGTGCCTCGAGGGCAGCGGGTTCTGACTCGCTCTATGTTCCCTCAAGTGGGTTTCGTTACTCCTGGTCGCATTGAAGACGCTGTGGTTGGTGGTTTCAGCTCTGGTGCTGGCTGCCGAGTGCGGTTGTTCCAGTCGAGTGATGTCGCTCAGCTAGTGAGCTCTACGAGTAAGGTCATCCCACCGAAGCGGAGTATTAAGAAGAGGGGTCTTTCAGAAAATGACCCCGAAGTGGAGAAGTTGGTGGTTTCTCATCCGAAGAGTGGGGATGATGTCCGTACCCGTTGCCACGTCTGCTGTATCAGCACCGGCGAGGAAACTAATCGGATTCTATCGTGTGCTTCATGCCACCTTGCAGTTCATCAGAAATGCTATGGAGTGAGTGAAGTTCCGGCCGGGCGGTGGTTGTGTTCTTGGTGTTCACATAACACCAGTTTACGCGTGAAGCATGGTGAGAGGCTAAAATCCAGTCTGGCTGGCAGGCTGTCGGTCGAAGATGGTGCAGCGAAGCCTTGCGTTCTTTGTCCGAATAGTGGAGGCGCCTTAAAACCCATTACCTTGGCCGACGGTGAGCATGACAACTCTGTACCAAGGTTCTCTCACTTGTTCTGCTGTTTGTGGATGCCCGAGGTACATGCTGAGGACCCAGAGACTCTGGAGCCGATTGTGAATATTGAGAGGATAAAGGAGAGCTACAAGAAACTGCCTTGTGCTGTGTGCAAGGTTAAATATGGAGCTTGCATTCTCTGCAATAATGGTATGCTTGACAGTTAATGAATGATTAAATTCTCTAGTTGTTAATTCTTGTTTCCTTGTTGGATCGATCTGAGCGTCTAGGCTTTGAAGTTTTCCTTGTAACATACTTCATTTTGTGTTGTACCGAGCTGGTCACATAAAAGTCAACATGCACGTACGCTTGTCTGTTATGTGCACTAGCGCATGCATGTGAGTGTTCATTTTTCTTCATTGATTTTGATACAAATAAATTGCTTGAAACTAAGCACTTCTCAAATTCCGATAATTTTTTTTTTGTTTACATGCGTTTAAGATGGCTCATCTAAATGACTAGCAATGGAAAATCAAAAAAACCAAAAATGTATTGTTGCAGTAGTAGAAGCTGGAATCTGGTGAAAATTCTTCGTTACAGTACAAACGTACTGCTTGCGCTGAAGTTGAAAAATTGTATATCCGAAATTTCTATTGCATGATAATGATTTTATAAGCCTATTAATTTTTTGAGCAGAGGTTCTGGTTTTTGCCCCAAGTTATCTTTACTGTTATTTATTTTTTTTCACAACATGCAGCTTCATGCAGAACATCTTTTCATCCTTTATGTGCTCGTGAAGCAAAACAAGGGCTTGAGATACGGCGGAAGGTTGGCTCCAGTGATGTAAGAATCTTTCTCTTTTCTTTTTCCACTGGCTGTTATGAACTCCCAGGGAACCTGACTTCATGACCTTTTTTCAGGTTGAGTTGCTCGCGTTTTGCTCAAGGCATTCTCCTGTTCAGGATTTCAAAGTGCCGGAATCCGAATCCCATGTGCCTGGCACTGTGGAAGACCGGCCATTGGCTAAGCTCTCCTCTGGCTTGTCTGCAAATGGACCGCGAAAATCCAAGAATAAGATGAAGATAAAAAAAGGGAAACTAAAAGGATCTCAGTTGGACAGTAGAGTTGATGAAAAGCGTTCCGTAAAGGTAGCCAAAGATCAAACCTTGGATAAGAGACTTGAGCAAGTTATAAATACAGAAAATACAAATATGACACCTGATTCTTCATCAGAGAACGCGACTAAGGAAACATCTACGAGTACTGAGAGAAATGGTCATGTTGGTTCCGCTGCTTGTGGTTTGAAATCAAAAGAGGTAACTGAAACCTGAAAGTATGCCTGACATATTTTACAGTATTGACAATTTAGTTATGTCAAAATATTTCTCTCAGTCTGTTTCTAGAGATTGTTTAGTGTACAATGTACATTGATGGATCAGCTGAATTATCTGGTTTAGTTGGTTGGAAGATTATTGCATCTCGCAGTTGTTAATAGCAGATGAATGATACACTTTGAGCTAGTATTTTTGGTACTCTATACAACAGCTTACTTTCTAAAAGTTTCAGAACAATAATCTAGATCAACAGCTTAATGAACAACCATTGAGTATGAAATTGATTGTGGAGTTTCTGATCCCTAAGTCATTTTTTTCAATTATTACCTTCAGTATATCAATGTGCAACATGTTATTTCTATGCTTTGCTCATTTGCATTTTGTTTCTTTATGATTTTAATTGTTTAGCATTTTGAGAATGTTTTGATACTGATTCTTGCTATAATTTAGAGGTGCCAAAATGATCCAAAAGTGTTAATGTCAATTGTGTTCAGGGACTGAGTACTCAAAAAGATCTGATAAACATATATAACTTTTGTATATATTTCATGGCACATTCTCCTTGACTATGACAGATGGTGTTATTTTTCAATAAGAAAGTTGGTAGAAAATTGACTGCTTCCAGCTTGAAATTTTTAGGAGAGTGATGGGTTGTTCTTCCTTTGAATTGCAAGAATATCATTGCATTTTTCTCCTATCACATATTAATGTTAACCAATAAAAAAATAATATTTTTTATTTTTCTTTGCATATTGTTTTTCTTTCCTGGAAGGCAGCAGATTCTGATAATGTAGGTGAACTTCCTATTTGTTCCTTACGTCCAACAAGAAGAAGCAAGAGTGGAAAATGTTCTCCAAAACTTAGTGGGGAAGACATCCAACTTTTGGAAATAAGCGTGCAAAAGATGAACTGTGAAGCATTGGGTGACCAGAAAACTGAAGAGGGAGGAGTAAGCTTTGAACGCATAGAAGGTTTTGATAAGTCGTGCTGTGAGGATGAAGAATGTGGTGACTCTAAGGTGCTCCAGGCGACAGATGAGGTAAATAGCTAACTAGTCTTAAGCTTATATAATTTGTGAAGGAGCAAATGATGCTCTATCTTTTTGAACTGGTCCGACACATACTGCTGATGTCTGAGAATCCTTTGTGTTTGATATGCTGGTTTTCTCTTGTTCCATCGTGTCTTATGTTAGATTCTGCCCCTATGCTATTACTTTCCATTAAAGTTTGGGCTGTACTATTGTCAAACAGAAATTCCAATATTCTATATTATGTTTGTTTTCTTGTCAAACAGAAGTTTTAATGTTCTTTGTTATGTTGGTTTTCTTGTTACCTTACCTGGATTCACTTATTTGATGCAGAAACTTTTCCTGTAGAAAACGGTTTTCTTGTTACATCGTTGTGGATTATATGAACTCTGTTGGCTGACTGTACTGCTTTGTAATATTTTATGGTAAATGGCTTTCGACAATATTAACCTTTTTGTTTGTGCTCATTAAATGTTTTTACTTAGGGAAAAAAGGCAGCATGTGTTCAGTGTTGTGTTGGGCAATTATATTCAGCATAATACATCTAGGAGATTGTGGAGGATATAATTTGATTGAAAATTATGGTGTTGCCTTTTTTCCTGCACCAGTGTAGGCCCAGATGTTAAGAAGAATCCTGATAAACGCACCCCTGCTCATTGGTTTCTTGAGAGGACAATGGATATGTTGGAATGTTGCTACTGGTATTTCATTCTTTGTGATACCATCTGGGTTTGTTCATTGCTGGTGCATGTCAAAAAAGAAGGGGACCTTTACATGTTTGTTTGCTCCTCCTCCGTTATGGCATCATCTATTCTTTTTCCATTGAGATCGAATGCAATTCTCCATTGTCTATGCAAATATTTGCTGTGAAATTGAATGCAAATTGTCTTGTCAGTTTTTTTTTTTGTATTTTGGTTCTCTTGATGTCTCGTTTTTTTCTCCATTGTCTATGCAAATATTTGCTGATCCAAGTGATTCCAGTTCCTTTTTTTGCTAGTGCATTATTATGGTAGCCTTAACCAAAAGGTTGTCCCGAGGTCTATCCTAGTAGATTTTGTTTGACTTCTTTCAGTTTTTGGAAGAAGAGTATATTGTGTTTTTTTCACCTTCACCTTCTAACCTGTTACTGCTACTTCACACATGAAACTGTGCAGCAAAATAGCCATTCTTTTGTTATGGTTAAAAGTTAAAAGAGACAAATTAAATTTCTATCGTTCATGATATCTTTGCCAAGCGACTTTAATTTTCCTTCCGCTCAACAAAACAAGGGTGTATGCAGTATAACTTATCCTTTATCCATTTATCTGAGATTATTAAACGTCAAGATAATATTGTTGTTGAAACTCACAGTTGGAGAGAGAGAGTCAAAAGTTTTTCTTTTTTTATTAGCTAACCTAATCTCTAACGGGGCGGCAAGACACCTTACAAAAGAGAACCATACAAATATAAGAAATGCCTAAAGGAGACTCTAAGTTTCTAAAAAAATCAGAAAACTACCAAACATTAACATAGACTTTCTAATTTCAACACTTCCCCTTAACTTGGAGCATAGATATCAACCATGCTTAACTTGTTACAATATCTAGCAAAATCACCAATAGGAAGGGCCTTTGTAAACATATATGCTTCTTGATCTTCAAAAGCTACATGAACAGTAGACCCAACACCTCCTTGTACGAGATCCCGAACTTAATGACAATCCACCTCGATAAGCTTTGTTCTTTCATGAAACACTGTATTACTAGCAATGTAAGTGGCACCCTTGTTATTACAGTACTCCTTCATAGGAAGAGGAACATGAACACTTAGATTTGTTAGCATAGATTTAGCCCAAGTCATCTCAGTAGTCGTTTAAGCCGTTGCTCTTTATTCAGATTCCGCACTTAATTTAGAAACCACATTTTGTTTCTTGCTTCTCCATGATATGAGGTTGTCTTCAACAAAGACACAGAAACCCGTGGTAGATTTTTTGTCGTCAACATACCCTACATAGTCAACATCATTGTAAGCAACAATCTCTAGAGAATCACCTTTCTTGAATAGGAGGCCTCTTCCTCTCCCTGGGGATGACTTTAGATATGTTAAAACCATCAATACAACATCCCAATGAACTTTTATGGGCATTTCCATAAACTGACTTAGCTTCCCAACGACAAAACTAATGTCTGGCCTAGTCACAGTGACATAAAGAATTTTGCCAATGCGAGACTTGTAAGATCGTGAATCCGCTAGCTTCTATTGATCATCGTGGAGATGAAGACGTGGATTCATAGGAAGATTAGCAGACTTGGCTCTTAACATTCCTGGATCCTGCAATAGGTTAAGTACATATTTCCTCTAAGACAAAACCACACTTTCCTTGTTATGGGCAAACCTCAATCCCAAGAAAATACCATAAGTGACCAAGATCTTTCATGACAAAGTGCTTTTAAAGGAAAGTATTTGTATCTGAAATCTCTTGAATGTCATCAACATATACTATCAAAACAACTATAACTTTGGAGTTCTTCTTGATAAATAGAGAATCCTCCAAAGGGTCTCTCAAATCCACACTCTGCAACAACTTTAGATAATTTGTGGAACCATGCCTCGAGACTCCGTTTGAGTCCATAAATTGTCTTCTTTAGATGTCACACTTTCTTACACTCTCCTGTTGCTCGAACCATTGGGGTTGTTGCATATATACAGTCTCCTCAATATCACCATAGAGGAAGACATTCTTCACATCCAGCTGATACATTGGCCAATCAAAGTGCACCACAATAGAGATAATGCGCTGAATAGTTTGCAACCTGGCCACAGAAGAAAATGTCTCAAAGAAGTCAACTCCATATGTTTGGGTGTATCCGCTTCCAATCAAGCCTTATATCTTTTTACAGGTCCTCTGGATGATACTTGGTTGTAAAGATCCATTTGGAGCTAATAATATCACAATCTGAAGGAGGGTCAACCAACTCCCAAGTACCACACTGGAAGAGGGCGTCCATCTCATCCTGGATAGCCTGTTTCCATTTACAGTCTAGTAATGCATGTTGATGACTAGTAGGTGCAATATCAACTGATATAACATGAAGAAACTGCTGTAAGCTGTCACCACGATGGTCAGTAGAAACAAATTGTGAGATAGGATGCATGGTACAATATCTCTTTCCTTTGTGCAGGGCTATAGGCAAGTCCTGAGATGGATCAATGTTAGGTATCCTCACTTAAGTGGTGCTCACACTCTGAGAAGACTGATGTTGAGAGGGGTTCTGTCGGTGTGTGTAGACCAATGGGAGATCTTGAAACCGGTTCATAGTTAGAGTAGAGGAAGCAAAAGACTATAATGGGTAATGGGCTGGAGGAATAGGTGAAGGAATGAGAGGAGACATCTCAAAGGACATAGAAGGAGCATGAAATAATGTTTGAGACTCAAAGAAAGTGACATCACACTAATATACTCTTTGTGAATTAACAGATCAAAGCACTTGTAACCTTTTTTGCTTCAATAATAGCCAATGAACACACACTTAATGGCTTGAACAACAAGTTTATCACGTTTAGGCTCAAGAATGTGAATAAAACAAGTACAACCAATTACTTTGGGGGCAATGGGAAATAATGGTCGATTAGGGTAAACAAGTTTAATAAGAACTTTGCAGTTGAGGATGGGTAAACGATTGGTCAAGTAACAAGCCATGAGTATGGCATCACCATATAAGTATGCAAGCACATGATTATGTAGCATTAAGGTACATGCAACAGTAAGAAGTTGCCAATGTTTTCTTTCAGCAACTCCATTCTATTGCGAGGTATGAGGACATGTAAATTGAGGAGATATGCCATTTTCAGAATAAAAGGTCATTAAGATCGATGATTTGAACTCAAGAGCATTATCCGTGCGAATGCACTTGACTATAAGACCAAAATGAGTTTTTATTTCAATAATGAGGTTTTTGAGAGTATAAATGACTTCAGACCTTTCTTCCAAAAGAACTACCCAACTGACTCTAGAGTAATCATCAACAACAAGAAAAAAATATCGAAATTTAGATTGGCTAGCAACCCTGCTAGGCCCCCACATGTCAACATGGAAAAGATCAAACAACCCTTGACGAAGACTCGAAGGAAAACTACTAAAAGCGTGCTTGCCAAGTTGACAAGCTTCACACTCAAAATGACTTTGGGGCTGACATATGAGGTAGAATGTAACAGAGCTTGGACCTTGAAGGATGTTTGAGCCTAAGATGCCACTCGAAGGATGAAGACTTTGATGTAGAAGAGGAAGCTGCAAACCCCATAGGATTCTACACGATGTAGAATCCCCGTTTCGCATAGCCGTGGCCAATCGTCTTCCTAGTTTGTAAGTCCTGAAATGAGCATAAACCAGGATAATCAATAGTCAATTGCTTAACAGATAGCAAATGAGATGGAAACTGAGGAGCATATAAGTCATGTGGAATGGTCATGGACTGAGAAAGCTTCACATTTCCATAACCTAGAATCAGAGACATTCTACCATCTATAATTTTCATATGACATGGCTAGGAGAATCTATACATGGAGGTGAAAGAACTAGGTCTACTTTAGAAATGTCTCCATGCTCGAGTCAATAATCCAAGAAATACCTAAATCAGGCGTGGATGTACCCACAGAAAGTGCTCGATCAATCAAAGCTATGGAAGCTGAAGCTTGTGAGGCTTTGTGTGCCAAAAACTGTTCATACTCTGATTTATCAATACTAACTATAACAGTCTCGGGCATTGAGGAAGAAGAGCCGTCCGTAGTAGGTGTGGCTACTTAGCAGAGCCCATAGGAAGTTGGGCAAGGCTCTTGCCTAGCTTAGTCACAGTATCCCTGCTTTGTGACGTAGAAGATGGACGACCATGTTTGTAACAACAACGATCCTCCAAGTGTCCCATCTTCCCACTGTAGATGTATTGGAACCTCCCATGACCACCAATTCCACAACCTATACCTCTTCCTCTAGCACTGTAAATGCTGTCCTGACCACGAACACCACCCACAACAAGAGTAGAAGCAGGAGCTTACCAGCTGGTTGGGACAAAGTAATAGCCAGATGACTAAGTCTGTTGTATGCGTCAAAGAGGTCAGAAATTTCACTCCTAGTGAGCATCTGAGCCTTAGCAACTGCATAGTCCAAGAAGAAACTTTGTGACCATGGTAGACTCAAAGTGTGACTTATAACGAGATTTGCACGGGGGATGCAAAAATTTCAGCTTCTCGTAGGTTGCTTTAATAGATGCAAAGTACTGTATTAAATCTTGATCTCCATGTTGAAGATTGGGCAAATCCTTTTTAATTTGAAGAATTTTACTAACATTTTTGTCCTGCGAGTTGTTTGCCTAAGAATTCTCATATGTCCTTAGCAGTGGTGTAGTAGGCAATAGTGGGAGCGATCTGTGGCTGTACACTGTTCATAATCCAAGACATAACCATGTTGTTATCCTCTTCCCATGTCCTGTACTTCCCAGACTTGGCAATAGGCTCTTCCTCCTCAATTATATGTCTTTTTTGATGTCTTGTGATAGACATAATAAAGTATCTAGATCACAATTCATAGTTTTGTTCTAACTTGACCATAAGCCCATAGGAGAAGGGGTTGCCGGTCACATTATATTCATTTCCACCATTGCTTTGCTGTTTTCAGCCATAATTAAACACAATAGGGAGCTGTATCAAGTGAGAAAGGAACCACCAAAAGTCTGCCATAGATAGAACACACAAAAAGATGCTCAACTTGTAATTAAGCAGTCACTCAAGAAGTGATCAGCATAACAAAAACCAGATATAGCACACGCAACACCACTAACAACTTATAGATAGAGTCCCACCAAGAAAAACCAGCCACAAGATGATTAGCTCATCACACAATCCACATTTACATCAATGCCACAGCCACATCCCACAAACATCAGAAATAGCTTTATACTCCACGTTACTTTTCCACATCAAGAGTCTAATCACGTCTACATCAGAAAATGTGATTAGACTCCATGCACAAGGGTGATCAGGAGATTAGATCTGATCAGATCTGGACGTTAATTCTTCAGATTTGAATCAGATCTAATCCTTGCAGTAGAGAGGGGAGAAAATCAGATCTGATGTTCCACAAAGGTCAGATTATCTGACTGAATCTGATTTAAAACCAATTAGAGAATACCGACGGAAAAATGCATTTGCCAGAATCTCCCGACCACCGTCAGAGTATGCTGGAAAGTGGTCACCGCCAGTGGAAGTCCAGTGCTGTCGCTGGCGGCGGCTTTGATACCATGTTGAAACTCTCGGTAAGAGGGAGAGAGTCGAAAGTTTTTTTTTTTTTTTTTATTAGCTGACCCTAATCTGTAACTTAAGAGAGATTAGGTGGTGGCAAGACTCCTTACAAAAGAGAACCACACAAATATAAGAAATGCCTAAAGAAGACTAACTGTCTGCAAAATCAGAAAACTACCAAACATGAACATAAACTTTCTAGTTTCATCAATTGTTATAACCACTCTGTGACATTTGTTTTGCGACTAATGGTACTGTGCATTTGCCTTGACAGAGGGGCCACATGGCGTTATTGCATGGGAATCCAGATTCAGTTTCTCTGTTAAGTGAACAAGTTGTTGGATGTGAAGGTGCGTGCTCAGCTATTCTTGGCACCGTGATAGTATAAAAGTTAGGTATTCCATTATTTTGTGTGAAAAGGTGGTTCTGTTCAGTGATGTCAGTTGGATAACTTTGTAATCATATTTTTTTTCTTGAATAATGGTATAAGATGACCTATATTTGTATATTTTCTCTCCATTCTACAAAGTTAATTCATTATCCAATACCTCAGCCATTATTTAACATACATTAAGACAAGTGCACCAACAACTACAAAGTTATCCAATACCCAGTGACTTTCTTTTGGTTGGACATAATTTTGAGAGAAAACACACATATCAGTGATTGAGATAACTTTGTAGTTTGTAGTCATAATTATAAACATTAGGTATTCGATTATTTTGTCCTACCTAAAGAAAGTTGTTACCCTGATATGTGTACTTGTCTTAATGGCTGACGTATTGGATAAAGTATGTTAGAGGTGTTCTTATTTGGAGTCAAGTTTGTCTTCTTAATGGCTGAGGTATTGGATAATGTATGTTAGAGGTGTTTTTATTTGGAGTTAAGTTTGTCCTTGGAATAGATCAAGCAATGCTTCTATTCTATACGTGAAGAAAGTTCCTCTCAATGATCTTTTTAAAAAGATCATTTAGAGGACAGGGTTTGTGAGCAAACCCACTTTCTCATGCTGCTGTTCAGTTCTTAATTTGTAATTGGTAATGTGGCATGCCTATTTGGTTGGCAGATAACAGTTCCTCTCTTTGCAATTCTCGGCAAGAGCCATGCTGGTTGACACTGAGGGCTAACTCTTATGCTGGCTATGGGGATTGTGGTGTCCTGGACAATACCAAGTGAGTGCGACATGGTTAGCTTAGTTTTTGTTTTATCGATTTGCATTGCATTATATGTTGCTTTTGGCATCTTTTCTATGATTAGCCAAAAAAGAAATACTGTTTTAACATTTTTTTTATACCCTTAATGCTTTCTATTCTAGCTACTAGTTTGACGTCTGTTTTCCTTTCATTTGGTTGTGTAGTATCCAGTCGTCTCGTTCCTCCTCTGTACATCCTTTTGTCCATAAGAAGTTGATTCAAATGCAGAAAGCATTAATTACCAGTCTGGAAAATCCCCGATTACCGTGCAATGGTAAAGTTTTATATTGATATTCTCTCAGTATTTATTGATTTATAGGCTCCTGGTTGATTTCATTCGTGGCCATCGGCTATTTACGTGATAATATGCACCTTTTCAGATGGCAGTGGACAAATAAAATCGGAGCCAAGTGGAAGTTCTTGTGTCAAAGAGCAACATGAGCAATTTGAGGATACTGTAACTGATAGTTCAACAGATCCAACAAGATGCAGACAGTTGGATAGGGCAAGGAAGATGGGTATTTTGGACCTGTCACCTACAGATGAGATTGAGGGAGAGATTTTATTCTTACAGAACAAGCTTTTAGAAAGTGCAGTTGCCAACAAATGTCGTTGTGGTATTGCAATATTGGCCATATCATTTATAGTGTCTTCCATTCTCCACTCTTTGAACATCGTTAGCTATTCCTGTAGTATTTTGACTTATGTGGATAAAATGTTTCTATATGTTGTCCTTCTTCTTCTATTTCCAGTCTCTAACGGTTGGATGCTCTTGTAATTTACATGATTTGGTACATTTTGTGCAGATGATTTGGTTTATAAGATCATTACTGGTCTCCCTAGAGAGCTGGAGCTATTAAGGAAGCAGAGGTGGGATGCATTGATTGTCAATCAGTTTCTTTGTCAGGTTAGGGAGGCAAAGAAACAGGGAAGGAAGGAGAAAAGATTTAGAGAAGCTCAGGCTGCAGCTGCTGCTGCAACTGCTGCGGCAGCTGCTTCTTCAAGGTCGTCTTCCTTAAGAAAGGATGCACATGAAGAGGTTCATACCGAAAATACTCATCATGAGGTGTGACATCACTTTAGATGATTATTTTATTTGATGTACTTAATGTGCTCATCAATGGCTTGGAATGCTCAATCCTTGCAGGGTCCTGTAAGGGTTACTTTTACAAGTGGAAGGGCTGGGTCTTACTCTCAGTTGGTTCCTCGTGCAAAGGAAACTCTGTCAAGATTGGCTGTCACAAAGTTTTCATCAGACAAGCACTCAGAATATCGCAAAGACCATCATCCGTTCTGTAGTGTTTGTGGAAGACGCGATAGAGTGTCAAACCGTGTCTCAGTCTGTGCCAGTTGCAAGGTTTTGTATACTTTGTGTGCAATGCTTGTTCTAGTAAAGGTCTTTGGTGCTTATAGGGTTAAGGCATGGTTTACTGTGCAGGTTGCTGTTCACATGGATTGCTATCACATACTCAAGAATCATGTTGCACCATGGTGTTGTGAACTTTGCGAAGACTTTTATAGGCAGTATAGAGGATCTGTGCATATGAATATCCGTGAGAGGCCTGACACTGAATGTGGCTTATGTGGGCGACTAGGTGGTGCATTTCGCAAAACTACTGATGCACAATGGGTTCACGTTACATGTGCTGAGGTATTAAATACTTTTGTTCTTTTAGTGCTTGCACGATCACGAAAAAGTGTTTGCTGCAATTACAATTTGATTAGTATGTACCTTTAAGTTGGTTATTCAAACTTTAAGGTTTGTAATTGTTTTCTTTGTTAATTTGTGGCATTTAGGTGTGTGTGTGTGTGAGAGAGAGAGAGAGAGAGAGAGAGATACCCCAGAGTTAAGATTTCACCACCTGGTGGCTTAGTTTACAGTCCTTTTTGGGTGTAAGCTTAGTTAGTTAATAAGATCCATAAGCACAGGTGTTCAGGTAGGTTTTGGCTGGGAGCATTATTGAAACCATGTTTTAATACTTGGACTTGAGGTTCAATCTCGAGGACTTGTAGTTCTTCAGGAGGATAGATGTAACATGCCAATTGTTTGATTTGGTTAGGAAGAATCTCATACCTAGCCAGTCTGGATTGGGGAAAATGTGATTGGCATACGTATTTATTCTCCTTGCTACTTTCTCCCTACTTTTATAACTTTTTTCTTTTAGGTGATTATGGGGCATGCAGATGCAGGTATTTGTAGGACCAGGAACTGACGCCAATTTGGTTCAGCTTGTTTGATAAAATAAACATCTTTTGCAATGATTATTGTTGGATATCCCTTGTCCGTGTTTGAAATTATTCTCTGGGTTCAGGTCGCTAGCAAGTTTATACATAAGATTGTGCTTCCTGCACAGTGATTCCTCTTTTATTATGGGCTGTTGTAAATTTTATGCACATTTTTCCAAATTAGATCTGCTTTTTGTTACTAATGTGTATTTTTTAATGGTTTTCTTAATAATAGTGGCAGTCAACAAAGTGACAAGGATTTTTTTGTGCTGTAGTGGTTGCTGGAATCAACATATGTGAGAGGACAACCATACCCAGTCGAAGGAATGGTATGTATGTATTTTGTGCTTGACGGTTTTCCTGTATTGTGCATGTCCAGTTGAGATTTCATTTTTCCATGCCAGATATGATAATTTCTTGGTCTAGTTTATTTCTCTTTCCTTTATATCTTTCTGCCTTTGCTTTCATGTATTAGGCCCATATATAAGAATGCTATGCACTAATTTATGCTTAATCACCTTTTGTTTTGTAGGAATCTCTTTCTAAAGAAAGAGATTTGCATACTTGCTGCTTTTGCCGAAGTAAACAGGGTGTATGCATAAAGGTGCTGTTCAATTGTTTCTTAGTTTGTTTCTTTTTTGGTATGAAAGTGTAGACTTAACATTATTTTTGTTTTTTGTTCTGCAGTGTAGTTTTGATGACTGCAATAGTACCTTTCATCCTTCTTGTGCCAAGGAGGCCAACTTGTATACGAGTGTGAAGGTTATTGAGGGAAGGATTAAGCACAAAGCTTATTGCAGGGCGCATGGGCCAGATCAGATGGAAAAGGTTCAGCTTGCTTTGTCCTTAGCTTTGCAGCATTTTATGGACTTTCTTGGATGCTGTATCTGTGGTTATGGTTAAGATGCTGTATCTGATTATTTGCAAATAAACAATACAGGTTGAGTCCAAATCTCATGGATCAGAAGAGCTATCCATCATCAAAAGGATGCGGGTCAGGGGAAATTCCCATTTTTTTTCCATTTATATGCCTTCCCATTCTTTGAAGAGAAAGATTTGTCTTTCTATTAAATTGCCTTATCAATTTGTCATGTTGAGCATGTACATGCATCATTATACTTGCTATCCAATGGTTCCAATCTAACTGCTGGAAAACCTGATTGTAGCTCTGCTCTTTCACAAAGGCTGGTTTTACTGCTCATGGTTCATCTAGTGTTATGTTTATTGCTTGATTTATTTGATGGCTCTTATGTTTTATCTCATTGTGTGTTCTTTAAGCTGTCAGGCTGTTCTAGACATTCTTCAACAATCAGAGCCTGTTTATATATAGTTTTCTTGATATTGATGCCTTGTAATTGATCTGGAAAATATGCTTAAATGACTTAAGTGATTGGTGAGCCAATAAGATCTAAGGTCATGGGGTTTATATCTACCTATACTTGTCTAAGATGTATTGGCCAAGATGTGGATGCACAAGTAGTTTTGGAATGTGCTTCCTGCTTGTCAGTAAGCTAGTACTAACTAATGGCTTATTTCTCAATTGCTTAAGGTCTTGGTGATGGGTTGACACAACTCACTCAGATCAGCCTTAGTCAGCTATGTTAATGGGTTTTAGGGCCTTCTAGCTGATCAATAACCATGATCTATTTGGTCAAAAGTTAATTACACATAACTAAAATTGGTTAATCTAAGCATGTTTTGGTGATAACATGTTGACCAAACATTATAAGTTCTTAAATCAATTATTTGATTTTCATGGCCTGTACAGTTTGTGTTCTACATCAGAACTTGATGTAGGAGCTGACTTCTACGTTGTTGGGCATGAAAATGATGCTCATTGCAATGAGTTCTTCCTCGGTGGTTAGGGATAGGCGTTGTTGCTAATATTGGGCAACCAGCGATAATATCCATTTGCCGCTATTGATTCAAGTGAGATTACTCTGTAGAGCAATTATGTTATTATCTAGCTCCATAATAACTTTAACTTTATGAGAACGAGCCTGCTCCAGTATAGAGTGGCCAACTATTGAATGTGTGAAATTGAGTGAGCAGTAGTTTCTAATAGGTATGCTTTTGAGTTATGCCCTAACGAAAAATATATACTCAGACAATTCACAGGCAGATGGATTACTGCCTACACTCTAGTTTGAGAATACCAGAAACTCGAACTGACTAGGTCTAGTTCTTGCTGTCTAAAACGAAGTTGAATGTGAGTTTTCATGCATTCTCGCATGCTCACTAGAATAGATATGTTGACGTATATGGATTTGCACATGCTTAACCTGGTTTTGGAAAATTTGACATTTTTTGTTATCATTCTTGACCCGTCACATCTTTAGCACAGCTGGAAGCTACAACATTGACCATCTTTTAGTGGAGTTGAAATTTAATTTTGGAAACCCAAATATGCCATATGGTGTTTTCAATTTAAGAGATTGGAAGCTGTTAGTATACTGCCTTTCACTCATTATATGGAACACTGTTTTTTGTTGAGACCGAAAGGTTTAAAGGGTGGCTTAGGAAAGAAGTCCAGTATTGGGCTGTTGGATTTAATTCTTTCATTTAAACCTTTTCTACTAGGCCCCGGTGAGAGGACTCATTGTGGAGAAGTTATTGTTATTCTGGATAGTAATTTTATCACAATGTTCAATAGAACATTATTTGAAAAGAATAACTGCCAAATTACCACATGTTTACTCTCTAGTCTGTAATCATCCAGTGGGGCTGTACTTGTAATGTTGTGGAACCATCACTATTTCACTTTACATGTATTAAAATATATGTGTGCTAGTGTGCGTGTGCTGTGTATTTCTCATTCAAACATAACCGTGTCACCAATTGTTGTGCTGATGGACTTATCTTTGGACAGTCAACTTTGCATGGTCACCAGCTCTTCAAGGTAGGAGAGTGCATAGTCTTTGATGTTATGGTGGATAGAGCCGATACGTTTAGCAATTGCTTTTTATGCTAATGGGCTTGGCTTGTTACCCTTAAACAAGTTTTTAAGCAATGTGTCAGTGTTTTGTTGTGGAATTTATTTAGTTGATATTACTTGTGACCAAATAAGTATTTTGTTTAACAAATTTGGAAAAATTTCTTTCTTAAAATTCTTTTGGTGGAAAACTGAGAAATTTACAGCTGCATTCTTGTTTCATTCAGAAAGTCATTATAGTGTCCTACCGTATGATGGTGTTGTGGCTTGGCAAGTGCATCTTCTACATGTTCTTAATGGTCATAATTTGCAGGTTGATTTTGAGCAGCTGAGGATCCTTTGTGAGCGGATCATCAGAAGAGAAAAGTTGAAGGTCAGTTGGGTCTTGTTCATACGTTATATACTGAAATTTCTGGTATGTGTCTTGTTTTTGGGTCTTTCTTGGTGGTGAACATAAAGATAGTGATGATTTGCTGGGAGTTATGTGGATTTGGGCTGTCTTAACTCTTACTTGGTCCAGAACCCTATATGTGCATAAATTCATGCATGGGCACAAATAAATCACCCTCTGCGTGTGAGGATTTTTCTTATTTTGTTGAGATGTTTCCCAATATCCTTCTCTTTCATCTTCATAGTTACCGTCATTCATTATTTAAGAAATCTGTGTTTTTGGTCTTTAAAGTTGTTCTGATTGGTGGAACCTCTGTGCAGCGGGACTTGGTGATGTGCTCTCATGACATGCTTGCTTCAAAAAGGGACTGTGTTGCTTTCTCTGTTCTTTATAATAGTTCATTTCTCCCACCTGATGTGAGCTCTTGTTCGGTGACGACATCACTTCGGGGATGTACTGATGATAACAAATCCTGGAGTGAAGTAATGCAAAGATCTGATGATGTAACAGTGGATAGCACTCTCTCTGGTGTTCGTAGCAGTTCACATCCTGTGCACTTGGATATGGAAATTAAAAGCAGTGACAGGTCCAAATCCATAAAGCCTTATGCAAGGAAGAGAACTGATGAGATGCCAACTGCTGGCAAGCACCTTCCTGACCAATCTGTGTCTGGCGGTTTCTGGAGTTCAACAGATGAAAAGGGTCGGAAAGTGAAATGTAGGAAGGTAATCCTCACTTTATAGTCTGAATTGCTTTGAAAGATGGTCTGTGGCTGATCTGTGCATGGTTTTTCAGCATACAGAAACCCTTCAGAAAGAGGTGGTAATGACACCAATTGAAGCCTCAGTGCAGAACCAGCGGCTGCCTAAAGGTTTTGCTTATGTTCCTGTTGACTGTCTTGCCAAGGAGCAGCTAGTCAGCCATGAAGCGGAGATTCATGATTCGCATAGCTAGAAGGATTTATCCTGTGGGTAAGATATCTTTTCGTGCCCTTGCAGCACTGTGTATCACCATGCTCTCAAACAGAAGCCACCTATTCACAAGCAGCCAAAGTTAGTCGTGTTTCTGATGCTAAGGCTGTAATGGACCCAGAGAATGGGTGGCTTGATGGATGAGATTCTTGATGCTCCGCTCGGTCTATCACAACATGCAGTTTCATGATTCCACACAGTTTTGGAGATCCACTTTGTGTATCTATTCTTGAGAGCAAAAATGTACAGAGGTTGAAAATTACCTTCCGCCAGTATATGTATCAGGGTTGAAAGGCGGCCCAGATTCTTCTTTAAAAGGGCCGAGGGGTTGCTTGCTTCTTCCCATGTAACTATATGAAAATGTATAAGAATCTCTGCTTTGCAGGTTTTGTATGATTTTGTTCATTTTCATGTTTCAAAATTCCATAATTCGAGGCAGTCGTCAAATAAGTTCTACACCAGTAAATTGGTCAGTTTTGGTTGGGTAATCAGTCCAAAGTCTTATTGTAAATTTTTTATCCTTTTATTTCTGCCACTTCTACTTTAGTTGCCTATAATGGAGGCAAGCTTCCTGAGTGTGTGAGCATTTTGGTGTCGGTTCCCTGTCCCTTATGCTGCGCATGCTTTTGTGCGGATGCTCGTGTGTTTTCATGCACATTTAGAAGCTTGTAGCTGCAGTCAGTTTAGATCCTAAAAAGTTATTCGGCGCTGAGCAGCAATCGAGTCGACCTGTAAGTGATTTCCTCGTGGAAGTTTTTTTTCCCGACCGAATTGTCTGTGCAGTTGCCGTTTTTACATCTATTTTACGTTTCTGCAGGTGGAATCTTCGTATATAAAAGATACAAGTTTCCAGTTCGGTGAAGCTTGAGCTGTGCCAGCATCCGCTTGCTTTCATTTCCTTTGTCTGAGGAGCCATCTAAGATTCCGTATAGAATTTTGAAGTTCAATGTTGTGTTCCTCTTCCTAGTGGATCTATAGTGGGTTCGAGCTTGGTTCGTCTCTGTAAATCTGCAGAATATTGAATTCCACTTTTTATTTCATGCATACAGCTAGCTTGCCTAGTCGAATATTTGCCACTTAACTTTTGAATTTCATCTCTAATTGCCGTGTGTGTGTGTGTGTATATATATATATATATATATATATATGAAAGTTGGTATTCTATCCAGACCACTTATGTCAGACAAAAACCAGGCCTCTTAAATTTTTCTTAAAAAATGTTTTAAAGAGCATGTGAACAATCTGATGTGTATATATTCGAGCAGGCAGACGAAGGTTGCCAAGCCAAGGCTGTGCAGGACTGGCAGTCTATGAGCGCTAATAAAATGCAAATTATTTCCCTCTGAAAGAATAACTTTTAGCTCTTGTACTGTTTAAGCATGATCTGTCGAGTCTCTAATATGACCCCTGTCATCCATGAAAAGATTGTTTTCGCTAATCGCCTCTGAGGACGCCAATCGCTTCTCAAGTCGATGAATTTAGCTTTGTAACCGAGGGTCGTCCCATGTAGTAAAATCACTTGGTAGTGATTGTTGGGTCTGACAACTCTCGCAGTACAGAAAAAGAGGGACCAGCTGTTTCACCTTTCGCTTGATCCAGCCCGTGCCAGGGGAGGTCTTGGCCTTCCTTCGTCGTCTATTTTCCATGTCTGGTCCAGCAAATATGTTGTGATGTGTTTTTATTTGGACCCCTTTCATTAGTCTTTTCATCTCATCGAGAGTTATTTTGTGGACTGATTATCTGAAAAGTTGGTTACTTCAAAATGAGGTCAATAATAGGCAGGATCACAGACGCATGCTTATGCAGTTTCCAGGTGTATTGGATCCTGATGTACGTCTTTATTCGATTGTAGTTAGAAAACTTGCGTGCTGATGATCAGTTTTAATCAGGAGGTAGCTCAGGTTATCAAGGGGTGGCCATTTAGAATGCGCAAATGGGCTCTTATGTGTAATACGCTCTGTTTTCCTTAGCATCTGATTGGACTGGCAATTATCCAGTGGTTGTTGGTCCGAAAATGCAATTGGG
This sequence comes from Nymphaea thermarum, assembly GCA_011799765.1. Lineage (NCBI taxonomy): Eukaryota > Viridiplantae > Streptophyta > Magnoliopsida > Nymphaeales > Nymphaeaceae > Nymphaea > Nymphaea thermarum. The sequence goes on from JAANDH010000588.1 coordinate 100,188, forward strand.
TAAAAGAGGCCGGGCGTGTAATTTCCTAATCTGAATACGTATTCTGAAAACGTTATATTCTTGTTTCAAGAAACTTGTTATGATTACGAATATTGTTTTTACATCTAACAATCAAATGTTGGGCAGAGTCACACCCTGTTTTTTGAACAAAAACGTGTTTTTGAAATACATGATCGTATTAAGAAAACAATCTTCTTATCAAATGTCTTCTAGTGGTCCTGCACAAGTAGACTGAGTAATGTCCAGCCATTAGTTTTGCCAACTTTGACTGTACTTTGTCGGTCAGCGTACTCAAGCAGTGCCCTAAATCATTGACATGTTTCCAGTGGCTCGCCCATGACATTAATGTTATTAGAGGCGCACGCCTCAACGCGTGAGGACTGCGCCTCACTAAGCGCCACCCAGCCCAACACCTTAAGGTGATCTGGGTGGTGCGGCATTTGCCTCGACCTATGGGGCGGACACTCAGGTCACGTCAAGACAACAATAAAACTTATTTATCATTGATTTTCACGTTAGAATTTTTAATGCTATCATGTTTAAGGTTTTAAAAACTGGTTTTAAGTGTTAAGTTTTAACTCTCGAAAACAATCGAACTGAAAACCCTGTAGCTTGTGCCGCATTTCCATCAATTCCTACTGCCGATGACCCAGCCTCATTGATTCAGGTACCTATCTCTCCCTCTCATCATTCACTTTCAGAAAGAGGGAATATGATACAGTTTTTTTTTCTCCCAGTTTGCCTCAGGCACTGTTTGTGGAACCACAAATGAATGCTTTATTTTTTCTCAAGCCTTCACTGCTACACGACTCATATATATATATAGGTCAGGATAGCGCAACTTATTTGATGATGGGCATATATCTTCTTTAAATTTGTCTTACATTTCGATATAGCTGAGGTAGCATTTTCTGAATTAAATAAAGCAAAAATAATCAGGAAGATGGTCAATACAGCTCATTCCATAAACTTAAGACTTCAAAGTGCTATTTTTGGTTTCATGTAGCTATAATAAGCGGGAAAGTTAACAACAAGGTACAGTTAAAATAGAAATCCAAATGTGTTTCTTACAAGCGTGACAATTACTTATAAGCAGATAATAGGTCTCAACCCATAATAATACTCCACTTACCTGTTTATAAATAAATGTTAAATCATTTTAATTGTATATCTGTTGATAATAGGTCTCAACCCATAATAATTCTCCACTTATCTGTTATTTTACTTGTAGTTTTTTTATTGTTGACATTATTTTCATGAATATTATATATTAGACACTTTGGGATTAGGCTTAATGTAGTGATGTGAACATCATTGCAATTAACAATATGGATAATAACAACCTTTATTTTTCTTTCCACTTTTTGGGTTTCGGGACTATATTGAAGTGAAACCTTACGATTGCTTGTGATGTTTGGAAGAAGAAAAGTAGGGGAATGAATTTGGGAGGAACTTAAAGAGAAAGACCTCTCCTAGAAAAGGTTAAAATGTCTTCTGCTGACAAAATTTGCTCCATTTCAAGCGAGAAGAAGAAATTTTCTTAGCAGGATGTTCATGGTCACCTGCCCAATCCTTTTTTTCTTCTATTAAATTCTTTTGGTGTCACATATGGAAAAAAAGAAAAAGTTGAAGAAAATTTTCTGCCTTTCTGAATTTTCTCTGCGAATCATATAGCAGTTTCTTTCTCATGAAGATTGTACTTCAGATGTGGCAACAAGAACGAGCTCTCTTGGCCGAGACGGTTCAGGCTCATTATCACACTGTCGACGGAGCCTCTGCTGTCAAACCCACTCCACCTTTTTCTATTTGAAGCTTCTTCAAAGAGAGGCCGGCTGACCTCCTCTTCCACAAGCTGCTCCCCTCGCATCCCCGAATGACGACGTGTCTGATTATCTGAAGTGGTGGATCGATCTCCAAACTTACGGAAGGACCAATATATTCTTTTCCGTTACCGTGTTGAGCGACGAATTCATAGTTCTCCCCGTCTTGTCTCCGAGCCCACTTGCCAGAGAACACCTTTTTGATCTTCGTCAGAGTATTTCTCGTTCCGTCTGCGCTCGAGCCTGGCTTGAGGAGCTTGGGAAAGGCTTGCGGGTCAAGGTGCTGATGCTGGCACCTGACCTGGCCCATGCAGCCTACTTTTGGTGAGGTGGGTTCTGGTTGCGCCGGCGACTTCTTGTTGGCGGTGGCGACGGCGGTGAATTGGAGGTTCTTCCATCTCTGACCACTTCTGTTCCTGGCTGCTGCATCTCTGCCGGGGCTGAAGTACAGTGAGTGAATTGCTCCAATGGATGATCGCCGGAATTGGTCGCCAGTATACCTATTGCTGGGGCAAATTGCTGCTGGCACCGACTCCTTTGCTACTCTGCTGGTATCCTTCTTCTTCATGGCTGCCATCAGAGACTCAGAGAGAGAGAGAGAGAGAGAGAGAGAGAGAGAGAGAGAGAGAGAGAGAGAGAGAGTTGCGTATGACTATCGCTTTGTTGATGGTGGTGGCTGTGGTTGGTTGTATTCAAAGATGGCAACTAAGTGACCATCTTTCCTGATGCTGTTGATGCCCAAAGGTTTTAGAGAATGACAATCACCTACCTGGTTGGCAGGATAGAAACTCTGACAAATGTCTGGTTATTTTGTTGTCAGTATCTGCACTCATGTGCTAGGGCATTCGGAAGATGCCAAAATATTTTGATAATTGAGTGAAAATGTAGACCACTGACACTAACAACATATTTGCGACGGTCAAATGTTTCGTGCGATGGTGAAACTAATCGAATCAAAGTTTACGTCATTTTATGGATTAACTGAGCACCGTCGTATAGGTTTTTTATGATACATATATACGTCTCCGATCTGACGTTGTGTGTTTCTTCTTCTGAGCAATGGGGACGTTCATTAAAGTACGATGACCAGTAGCCAGCGCGGCTGATGTAACATACGTTGCGCTGTGCTCTCACAAATACATAGGACAAGTAATTTTGAACATAATTCCAGGTTATGTCAATACAAAAAAAATATAAAAAATCCAAAGAACCTTCGTGAAAAACTGTATAAATGTTGTAATTAACTAATGGAACCAAGATTGGGCATACAAGGACATGGTTCAGAATAGTGAGATGTTTTCTTAATACACTTATAGATGTTGCAAACTAATGGCGTCTTTTATTAGGTGGAGGAGACAATTGACCAAGTTTAGTGGGTCCTGAGGGTCATGTTTCATATGAGTATTTGAGATGATTTTCTGCAGTTGATTGTGATGCTGTTGGATTTTCGTTGAGAACACCTAAAAATTTTGTCAAGCCTCAATAGTCACATTTTTGTCGTTCTTCTTTGCATATAAATTGGTATTTTTGGGAGATGGAAGTTGGTAGATACTGGAGTCCTTCCCCGAATCCATCCCCATGCCCCACCTTCTTCGAGGGCTTGGATTTCGTAAGTCCAACAAGAAGAAGGAATGTAATTGGTTGGCAACTCTACTACCGTCACTCTGCCGACAAGAAACTTCCGCTAGATTTTTTCTCTTGGAAATCAATTGTTTTCTTTTTTCTTTTTAATTAAAAAAATAATTCAGAAATAAGTGTATATAAACTGCTTAAAATATTAAAGTCGTTTCGTTCCACATGGGCGAAAGAGACGTTTCAGGACTAAGGAGCTCCAACTTATTAAGATTCAAAAAGAGATCGGGACCAGGGTCATGCACCCCCACCCTGGTTACAAAACTAGCAGGTATAAAAGGGGGCATGCAAACGTGATCGTTCCGGCGCACAGTGGCAAGAGCAGAACGTATATACGGCACTAAAGCGGCTGATGCGCATAGATCTGCTCCCCAAGAAAAATGGCAACATTTGTTTCTCCCCAGAGGCACCACCAAGGAGATTGGATTTCTTCTTACAGTAACTGTTCATGGGCGTTACACAAATTTAATTGCATGACATCTCGTATACAATTGACTGGAATAGCATGGGGTCCATACCAGCCCAAAAAACCAGATAATTGGTTTGAGATCCCTCAAAAATCTCCTAAATATACGGATCTCTACGTTTTTTTAACTTCTCTTTCCTCTGTTGGGTTAGGGACTTGGGGGGTCGGACCGCTTCCGGGTGTGCAGCTGATAAAATGATGGGTTTGGTTGCTTACCCATTTTTTCGTAGAATTTGGGACCTACAATCCCACATTTAAGGCAATAGAAAAAGGAACTGCCGGGTCCGGCGTCCATGATAACAATCATGGACATAAATTTGTTCAAGTGCCAACAAGATCTTTCTTCGTTGAAGGACCTTTTAAAGTTGGAGGAGGCCGAAAATTCTACACCAGGATGCATCATTTATTTGGTATAACCTCGTGAGTGTGTCTACCCATTCACCAACTTGGTAATTGGGAAGAGAAAAGGACAACCAAACAATGCATGTACAGGAATCTCTTCGCTTTTAATTTTATCACGGTAAACGTGAAAGTCTGCGGAGGAGGAAACAGGAAAAGCAAAAGAAAGTAACTAGGGTTGAAAAAGGTAATGCTTTTCTTGTCAATGCATGACATCCGCATATGAGGTGGTTGCAAAAACTTCTGTGGTATTGAAAATGTACAGGCGTGACAGAGATTTTGACAGATACCAACAGAAATGGATCAAGTGCGAACAGAACTCCCCCCACTGGGTTAGAGGTCTAACTTTGCGCAAGTTGAACCATACTCAGGATCGCGGCATCTTGTACAGGAAACGACCAAGAAATGACGATCCAATTCATTGGACTGAAGATGAAGACACCGAAGTCCCATCAGCAGCCACACTTGATAGGTCTCTCTCTAGTCGAAAAATCCTGGGGGTACCATCCGCCCACCAACATTCATCGGTAAATGTTGGTGACGTAACTCTTGAATGGCATCAGAAGAGCTGTGTTGTCCTTCCGAAAATTAAAAAAGGTTGGTCTCCAGTTTGTATATCTTCGGCCGCTGCTCTGAGGTGCTTTATTTTAACCAAATTATCATCAATGGAGGCATGTTTTTGTTCTGTAGTCTAGGATCAGTGAATGATCGTGGCCTTTGGATGTCAGTAAGAGGCCCTTTGGCAACCATAAGAAACTGTTAGTCCCCCAAACTTGCAATAAAAATTGGTGCAGATTCATTAAACACAGTGTTTTTGAAGTTTCATGAGACAATAATAATTTGTTATTATTGCCAAGCAAGCACTAAAGGGTTACGGTTTAACGTATGATTCTTCTTTTCATCAAGAAATGTGTGAAGTCCGGGTAGTCCAAGAATCAGCATCACTCACAAAATGGAATCTAGAAATTCTATATTGTTTAATACAACCAATTAACAAAATCAGCGGTTGGGATTTAAATTCTGAGTATGAATCTTGTAACTACATTAGAATGCGTGTATATGATGTCGCTTATCGAAGCTTGACGTAGCATGTAGGTAACTTCCCAGAAAAAGAAAAAAGAACAGAGGATCTGCTCATCTGGCATGCAGAAGAAACATATAAAGTCACCAAATTAGTCGAATGCCACACTTTTGAACTGTTCCTCGCATCACGGTTGAAGCTAGTTGTCTTTGGGGAAAGGGGAACTTAAAAAGGAAAAGGGCCATGTAGGTTCTGCAATCTAAGCTAGCTAGAAATGGCGATTAGACGCCCAAAAGCTAAAAACTCTTCTACACTCATCTGGTAGCTTGTGAATGTCACTCAGCTGGCAGGGACATCACAAACCGAAAACCACCAGAGTGACTCGCTGCAAAGACAAAGTTGGGTATAATTCTCTAGGGGGAATGTTTGGGGCCCGTGTCAATTGGAAGTTACTTACGATGATGGGGAAATCAAACTTGTGCCATTGGAGTTGGATTATCCTCCTTTTCCTCGTTTGTTCCATCCTTTGCGAGAGGATAGAACGCGCATACTAATATCCGGAGGCAAGTGGAAATTTCTGTGAGGGCAAGTGGAAAAAGCGCATACTAATATCCGGCAGTTCCTCTCGATATAGTTCTTCTTTTTTTCCCCTTCCCCCACCCCGATTTCCTTTGAATCATACCGCTTTTTGTTCCTTTTGGCAACTTGGAGTTATCCAGAATGCGCCACATCTATGCCATGCATGACTCCTTGTTTTAGCTGGTTTGATGCAATATACTATTGGTTGGGTTTGAAACTATACGATTTGGTTGCTGCTCCACGAATGCTTCATCTATCTCGTTATTATTCAACAACTCTATTTTTACTTGGGATCCTCTAGCTTGCTTGGACATTTGGTATGCATTTAATTAGTTTTACATTTTCTTAATGACTTACTTTGCGTCTTCACCAACCCCCATCTGACCAAGGTGCTGGAATTAAAACGCATGAGTTGAAAAATGTCTTCTGATATTTTTCTGCCTAGCACTCTCTTGCTTAACAAAAAAATCTTTGCATCTACTGTAAAAATTCTCACATGTTTAAATTTTCTTGTTCTCATCGATGTTTAAATTTTCAGAATCACAATTTCTCTTCAAACTGTAATAGGATTAAAATTCTAGGTTTCAGATTCCTAATTCTAAAAATAAAACTTTTTGTTTGCTTAATAATTTAAATTTCTTAAAAAATTAACCTTTTGATTCTAAAGTCCTATCATTCTAAATATATCAAACACTTTTGTTACAATAATTAAAGCATTTAGTAACATTGAAAATATGTAACTAAAGATTTTAATGCGGATCTTCAGTAACGTAGTCAATATGTACCAAGCGCGTTACCAAATATTTTGTGGTCGATTCCTTAAACGAAACAACGTTATTAATGGATGCTTACTGTAAAACAAGATTGAATGAGTCTTTGCCTTATGTCTCAGTTCTCTCAAAATTGATCGTGAGTTGTAATTGTGATTTAAGACCTGTGTCTTTTATTTAATGCTCTTTGTCCATACATTTCTTAGTTGCATGCTCAACTGATCGTGTTGCCTGCAAGTTGCAGATTTTTAATGTGATTTTTTTAATAGGTTAGCTGCCTAAGGGGCTGTGTCTGTAAACCCTGACTGTGTGGTTGTGAAGTCCAAGCTGCATGTGAAATGGTCGGCTATGGGGAGAAGCATGTTGGTTCAAACTCCAGTGATACTTCCGCTCGTACGACTGTGAAGTCCACAAGAATGCACATGTTGGAAGCGTTTGTGAAGCTGTAATTGCTCATACCCACCATTGGAAAGAAAGGAAGCTAATATTGGTCGTGGCCGTGGCTTTTTGCAAATTTGGGGACAATGATGTATGGCTATATGTTGTAGGTTGGTAGCAAGGAAAACACACAAGATGGGACGTTGATTCCACCTGGCTAAAAGTGGCGATCAATTCATCACAATCCGATCATATGTCATCCATTTGCATAAACATCTGCATGTTTAACATATAAGCCAAAATGACCTAACGTCTCACAATAAACATGTTTTCGTTAGTCAGCTTAGACAAGCTTGTTAATGGATTATCTGGTTGACGAAAGCTGAACTTAGATTGAAACCTGTTGGTTTGAGCTCAGTATGAAGTCAAACAAGGTTGAACAATGGGCTCTTCAATTGTTTCCCAGCACTATGTGCAACTTTTTGGGATTGGAGTTCTAAACCTTGCAAGCAAATGCTGGTTTTGACGTTTTCATCTTGGCTGTTGCTCCGTCTGGCCCTTTGCCTTTGATCAATGCTTTCTTCTCTTTAACGTGCTTGATTGACTATTCTCAAGTGTTAACGTTGTCCTTGATGTTCGACAATGTTGTTCGATCAGATCATTGATCGATAGACTATCAGGTCAGCTCTTATTCTCTGTTGGGTGCAAGGTAAGGGCATAAGTGGTAACCAATTATTTAAGATACTATCTTAGCAAACCATAATTTGTTACCTAAACGATTTTAATGCTTCTTGTCTTTCAAAGGGTTTTGCATTAGCATCCCTGTGGTTGTGCAAAACGATATCATCTAATATGACCTTGTTGTAGATGGGGCCTCTGTTGGAAGCCTGTTTAACTGATCATCTTCGAACTTTGCCGATGGTTAGGTAACCTCTGGACTCTAAATCTAGTAGATGTCATTGGTCAGTATTTACTAAAGAGTGTTTTAGTGTGGGCATAAAAGTCTTTTTCCTCTTTGCAATTTCTATCAAGATAAGTCAGTAGACGTTGACTATGGAAGCTTCAACATGTAGTTTCCTCCCCAACTGAGGAGAAAAGGAAATCTCAGTTTTATACCAGCAGACTCGTGAACAGGCAAAACCCTTTGATGACTTGTAGATAAGGCATGGCTTCCGACAAAATTGTCACGTTTCGGCTTTTCATGGCCTTGTGTTATGCAATTACGAACCAGTTAAACCTGTACGTATTTTATGCTGTTTTCTGCATTTGGGGGGGACCATGTTAGAAAACTGGAGGAGATCGTATACATACAGTTCCGCTGAGTTAACAAATAGAATATATCATTGGAATTTTTTTATTCAGAATTCGATTAAACTCTTTTATTCATAATTTCACGAAGATAGCGAAACTCACGTCTTACAAGTACCGTCTCAACGAAGTCAGTAGTCCATTTAAATACTTTTTATCCTCTAAATTTTACTTAGATATTTGAATTTAAGATACACAAATTTATGATTTACGAAATGTTGAGTAGCTTCAATTGCTTTCCTCGTATTTCCCAATACACTTGAATTTCTCACAGATTAAGAGTTCATAATTTGATTCCTTCCGAGACCGCTGCATTTTATTTTGCATATCCAGTGTGCATTTCTTTATTAGAGTACAAGCAGGACGAACACATTAACTCGAAAGTTCGCAGTGAATGACCAGCTCAGCCCAAGATGTTTGCTCTGATGAAGAAATTTCCAAAATCTGTTGAACAGAAACAATGACAATCTGGAGAAACATTTGAATAGAACCTCTTAACTATATTTCCAATCTTATCTTCAGTACATAACTTCCAATCTTATCTTCAGTACATAACATGTCCAACCTTCTTAATAGCTTACAGATATAGCTTACAACATATTTGAATAATAGTAATTAACCAGAGATTCCATCTGTCAAGAAATGTTGCCCCCAGTCGGAGATGGATGCAAAAGGCATCAGGCCACATAACATCGGAAGAATCATAAATATGCAGCCGTAGAATATAGATCGGCGTAGCCAATATGGAAACCAGACCTTCTCAGCACTTTCAGAAATAGAGACAGGACCATTTAGAGCATAATGTAGTGCTGGAGTAAAGAAATTGGCAACGGCATGCAACAAGCAGAGAATGCACCAATAACACAACCAACAGTTTCCACTTCCACCTAGGCCATCAACACACAACTTTCCAGAAATACTGCCGAAAACTCCTAGTATAATGATAATAAACGTTATTCTCCATGCTTGCCCAGAAGAACAAGATTGTCGTAGTAAAAGAAATGCTACTACTGCAAAAAAACATAAGCTAAAGAGCATTCGGCCAAGAACCCCCGCATAACATATTAATTGGAACAGTGGGGAACCCAGAGACGAAATTGGCTTGGGAATCCACCAGTTTCTCCACCCCTGGTATGAAAAAATAAATTTGCAAAAGTTATCCTTACATCTGAACAAAAGCCTCCAAACAATGCAAACGACACCCAATAATGGAACAAAATGCTTGCTACTAACCTTGGAACTCTGTGTACATGATGCTGATGCTTCAATAAATATATCGTACGAATGAACGTATGTTGCATAGCAAATAAAGGCTAGCATGATGAGCAAACCACCCAATAGACAATCAGCGCAGTTCTTCATAAGTTCTGAATATGCTGCATTTTTCATCTCGTTCTCCAACTTCTCCTTTTTGAATGAAGCCTTTGAGAAACCAAAAGATAACTTAAGCCTTTCTAGGAAATTTGCATCAGAATCAACCATCAATTTTGATTCTTTCAGCTGCAACTGCTTCATGGTTAGACCTATCTCACATGTTTTGAGATCATTGGAGCGTACTTGTTCCCTAACGGATCTCTCAAAGGTACCCAAAAAGGATTGCCTAAATTTAAGGTCAGTCATATCGGGTGGAATACAAGCAACTTGCTGTTTGACTTGCCCGCGAATGACAACCTGGCCATCTTCCTGGCTTTCTTCAGAAACAGTGGAAGAGGCTTGTGTGGAAGCAGCATTCTCCTGGACCAATCTAGTGAGATAAGAATACCCATGAGAAATCGTACAAGAATGTTCTTGAACCTCTTCAGAGAGACTACCAGGCTGCTCGTTGCACCTGGAGGTATTTCTTAAGGTTTCATCAGCAAGACAGCAGGAATTACCAGCAACTATGGGAGGTAAAGCATCAAGTACACAATCTTCCATAGATGACGAGGTAGAAGCCATTTTTTGCTGATCAAGAGATGTATGGTTGACCGAGTGAAGGGTCTGTAGAGTACTTCCAAAAGATCTCTCAAAGTTGCCAATGAATGCATTGAAATGGTTCCCAAAAACCTATCATGGAAAGAAACACGATCAAAACCTACCTCTTACATTTTTTTATATGATAAAGAAGATGATGCCATATCAATAATATAAGTACGTTATCCAAGATCATGACTTACATAAAATATTGATTCTTTTATTGCACTGCTGCACAGCTGCATCCAAGTTTAAAATGTATCAGATACCCAATCATCGGCACTGGAAGGATCTCTCAGGTTCCTAAAGACACACTGCACACCAATGCTAGGTTCACGAAGTGTAAAGATGCCTATAGATGGCACTTGAACACATACGGTCAAAAAAGGACTAGCAAAAGTGAAAAATTTGGAAAGCATTGTGATGCGTTTGCTTAGCATGACAGACAAATGCATATTGGTCTTTCAGCTAGACATGCCACCTAATACCTAAATGAAATGTTAATACATACAAATGTAAAGTATTATATAACTAGCTATGCTAACTAGCTCAATGAAAAAAATTATAGGATATGCCAAATAGATTCACCAAATAGGCTGGTTGCTGAACCTGAGCCGACTAGAGTATCGGCGTGGGTGTGGCATGAGTGCAAGTGTGGATGTGGCCATGTTCTCTAAAAATGCTGCACCCGCATCCATCTTTTTGAGATATATAAAGCAACTATAATAAATGCACTAAATAGAAATAGGGCAAATAAGTACTCTTGAAAGATGATCAGCAGAGATCCTTTGTCCAGTAGCATCTGCACCATCAAGAACCTAAGAAACAAGGAAGACTTGATATGTTAGCCAAACAATGTGTGTATTTAGAATGAAAAGAACAGAAGAAAAGACACAACCTGCATGACCATAAAACACCAGTACTATAAGTCTATAACATAAAGAAATAAAGTTTATGAAAACATTAACTAGATAGACTTGCATCGTCTGGTTCGTTTAACCAGTAAAATAAGATATCAGTTGGTGAGTATAAAAACATGTTTGTTCCTAACTCCAACATTGATTTCCATGAGTTCCAATAAGAAATGAGGCAGCTTCTTTTACCTCAAGAGCTACACTGTAAGGAGATTCAAATACCTGTTCTTTCAGTATAATTGTCAAAATGATAGGAAAAACCATGTCCATATTCCACAGCCTCAGAACACATCAGAGCTGCAAGTAGGACTTGATTGCCATGCCAGCTTTATCAACTTTACTGATTATTGATTAACTTTCCTATTTAATAGCAAGAAAAGCATGTGCTCACTGTCATCTACATAATCCACGTCTAACATCTGGGCACATTACTTCTATTGCTTGGAGGATTAACAGTAACAAAGACAAATTTTATAGATGTCAGAAGCACATTTTTGCAGGGATACAGAGGAAAGTGCAAACTAAATCAGTCTTCCAAAAGTGTAGGAAGAAATTTTACTTCTTAAAACCCAATTTCGAAGAAAAAAAAAGGTGGCTGAAAGAAGGTCAACAACTAACTTTCTCAAAGTTGCTAATCATGACAAGAGTAGGTAATGAGGTGATCAAAGATCACAGAAGATGATGGTCATAACTCACCAACCAAACATTAGCAGCATGTAGAATAAGGAAAGTAAGGTATTATTGGAAAAATTTACATATATTTTTCAGATTAAGGCCCTAAACAAAAGAAATTAAATAACAAAGAACGGGCAAAGGAAATGGTAAAAAATTTAAAGCTACGGAAATCAGTAATGAAAAAAGTATCTTAAAATTGGTAGTAGACTGTCAAATCCGATCAAAGTGTTCCAGTTTCCAAAGTTGAGCAGATGATACGAACCGAAAGAGAAGTCCTCACGGAAGGAAGTTCCTATCTTGAAGGACATTTAGGACCTCTTATCTCTGTCTTGATTTTGGGAATCATTATTAACAATGTATTTTTTGGCTGGCAAAACCAGATTGCCTTGTGAATGGTTGGATGAGACCAAATAAGAGTGAGGTTAGCAGATCCATAAAAATGTAATTTCACATATAACTGGATCTACTATTTTGAATAAGCCTTCCTCGTTGGAACCCTACTCAGTAGGCTCTGAAAAATGAGAGATTGAGAAGGAGGTGAATCATAAATATGAGTGATCTGCTGTGTTTCCAACCGAAAGAGCCTAGTCTTTGACCAATCAATGCCAAGAAAAATCGACCACTATCTTCTACAGCTGAACTCTTGATTGAAAGTTTTCAGGAAACTATACATTGCAACATCATTCATCTAGATGCTTTTTGGCCAAGTGCCAGGGACATAATCATGAGGGAAAAAGGATAGGCAGTTAGGCACCCGACCATCTGCTCTTTCAATTATATTGTACACAAAGTAGCAAAGGAGCCACTTCATTGAAGATGCCCAAAGACCAATTCCCTTCAACCACCACCTATGCAAAAATTTTTGGTCACCAGTAAGGGCTATGGCATAGAACAGCATGATGCCAAGAGTCATTTATCCCAGGAACACATTCAATATCAAATCTTAAGTTCTTAACAGAAGAAACAAAAACCATATCACCCTGCGAAAGCAGCATTCTGTTTTTGTATGCATATGCTCTCTTGCTCAAGCATTTATTGCTAGTAAGGATGGTATTACTTCAATGCTGCCACCATTCATACAAGAATATCAATGGTAGAAATAGAAACTGCTGCGAAACCTTTGTTGCTTGGCCAGGGGACAAACTGAGCATGAAGTATCAATTATCAACAGAAAGTTGGTTAAAATAAAATGTTCAATTTAACAAAGGGCGGTTCACCTAAACAACAATGGCAAAAACATAGGCTTACTAAACACATACCGATGGCATTAATCTAAGGCAATCAAGAATATACAAGCCATTCATCAATTTACAGTCACAATCATCTCCACCAAATCCTTACATATGCAAGTATCTTCGTTAAATATAACATTATGATGAACATTGCACAAGTTTAGGCAGTGGAAGTAAGCTGAAAGAAAACTTAAGAATGATATCAAATAACTTGGTGTATGGGTAACATTGTTTGTGGGAACCTGTATCAACAACCCAAGATTGACTGAGAGAAAGAAAAGCTTAAGGAATTGGTAATTTATCTGCTAGGTTTGCTCGTAATTGGTTATCTTGTGATATAAAGGACATGAATTTTTAAAAAAACTCATCTGAGGACTGAATAGTTGGATCATTGGTCTTGGGTGTATCCTCACTAGCAGTATGGCATTAAATTTGGGCTTCTGCTGATCAGTTGAAGACTTGTGCTTTCATTGGAAAATCCATGCAACTGAAAACACTTAGATTTTACACGACCAAGCTTGCAACAATGACTGTGTTATAGCATTGAACCTGATTTGGTGGCTCCTTGATCTGATCACTTAACTGAACTGAAGCAGCAGCCTTCAGACTCAGGAGCAAGTTGCAGACCTCCATGATGTTCTTGATGAACCGAAAAGGAATAAGCATTTGCAACAGCAGGAAAAGGATCCAATACGAGGTGTGGCTCGCAACATTGTTTTAGCTACGGTTAAGGGCCATAGGCCCATAAGAATTTGAAAAAGGCATTCTTGCTATTAGAGTTCAGCCATAACTTCCATCAAGCCACACAAACAGGGAGGTTGAGTGATATAGGATGCCGGTTCATCCGAAAGTCCCTTTAACTTGGTAAAATTAACTGCTATGGACAATTTATACTGTTGGCAGTCTAAAATTTCCAGCTAAATTTGATCTGCATGGGAAAGCATTGGACAGGTAAAAACAGTCCCAAAGTTTAGACCATACCCACAGCAGATGATCTACAACAACTGCTGAGAGATCCTTGTTCAAATTGAGGATCCACGACTGGACCATAATGATGCAGAGCTCCCATGCCATAACCATCATCTGAACAGACATATGGTGCCCTCGGCAGACCGTTTGGTATTGGTATATTCTTGGTTACCTATGTCAAACTTATTTCATAATATAGAACATACGTTATGCAAACTAATTCAGCATACCTCACGCAGCCATTAATAACTTGCAGGTAATGCAAGAACAACAATTTGCTCTCCTCTCTGAATTACAAGATATGTTGCATTCGCAAGTCGATCAAATGATAATATTACAAGCAAGGCTATCCTTAAGCATAGCCTACAAGGTATTCGACTATTCAACAAAGAGGACCTGTTAAATAGAAGAATCTCATACCCGTCGCATTCTTAAGCTAATTACTATTTGGTAAGGTAACAACAAATAGTCAGAAGCAGTTAGAGCCAACCAGCAGTGCTCCTGATACTAAAATTGGAAATTTGAGCAAAACCTAAGCATTTGAGGAGCATCACAGCACTAGAGAAGTGTTGAAGCACTCATACTAACCTTAGAGAAAACCACAGCCATTGACATCCCTAGAGGAAGACCAAGCGCCTCAACTGCACTACTATCTTCCCTGAAACTCGGCTCAAATGCTGCTTTCACTTTCAGTTCAGCTGAACCCCTCCGGCATCCTGAGACCTCCAAAAGAGTCGAGGAGCTCCGCCGGCTGCTACCCCGAATCCGATGCCGCCGCAGAGAAAGACCTCCACTCTTTGAAACCCTGTGATCGCATCAAGCACCAAGAAAATTCAAGAACCTCAAAAGCATAATTTATCTTAGTCCTCGCATGATACAGGATGATAAAAACGCACCGCTTGATACGATTAACACCATCGTCCTCAATCCCAGAGACAGAAGGATAGGGTGACCTTAGGGTCCTCTTGCTAAAACCCTCACAAGATACGCTTTCAAGTGAGGACCTGTCATTAGCTTGGCTTCTGGTGGTGCAAGAAGAATCTTCGACATCAATATAGGAAGGAATCGAAGAGGATGCTTGAATTCCAGCGGGTGATTCAGATGTTTGCTGAATCAACCAGCCATCATCTGCATCTCTGCTGCTCTCTGCCATCATGGTCCTTGTTCAAAAATTGAATGGGCAATTTGACAACCTTTCCATTTTCAGAGCTACCTTGTCCTCCCCACTGTGAAGTATAGACAAATTGGATGAATATGAATTGTCTGGTTCAGGTAGCATTTGATGGGCATGAAGTAATTTTCTTGAAAAGAAAGCAAAAGAATCCTAGAAGAAGGTACAACATGAAAAAAAAAATTAAACGTCTTTCAAATGCAAGGCATGTTTGATGGGCTTGAAGAAAACTTCTAGAATATATTTTTCCCTGTTTGTTGGACCTTTGGACCTAAAGAATTTTTTCGGGAAAAAATTTGACCGCTGGCGGTGATCAAACATTGGCATGAACTCTTTTCATTTTGCAGGAACCAACATCAATGAAAATGAAAACCAATGAAAGCATTATAACAATACACTATTCCATCTTAACATTATAACCACGTATGCTTTGCAAGAACAAACATCAATGAAAATGAACATGTGCTACTAAAAAAGCTACAATCCATTGAAGCCTTCAAATATGCACATTTCCTTGTTTGATTGACTGGAAGAATAATTATAGAAGATCTTTTCCTTGTTTGTTGGACTTTTGGACCTAAAGAATTTTTCCAGGGAAAAATTTGACAGTTCGTGTTCATCAAACATTGGCATGCACTCTTTTCATTTTGTAAGAACCAACGTCAATGAAAATGAAAATCGATGAGAGCATTATAACAATACACTAGTCCATCTTAACATTATAACCGTGTATGCTTTGCAAGAACAGGACATCAATGAAAATGAAATGGTACAACTGAAAAAATTACAATCCATTGAAGCCTTCAAATACGCACATTTCATTGCAGAAAATAAAAAATGAAAGCACTTGGCTTACACAAAGGAGTTCCACGACTAGCAGGTTGCAGCACACTGGGAATTTACTTATCCTAACTAGTTTATAATACATGAGAGCCAACGATGTTAAAAAAAAATTAGGGTTGCTTAAAAAATAGCACTTGATGGAACTTAATTGATTCAACTATTAGACTAAAAAGTAAGCAATTGTGGACAAGATGGACTGCGAATTATGGCAAAAAAAATCCACAAGTACCATGATTTATTTATTTTATTGATTCCATAGATGGAAGTACAACCAAGCCATCTTTTATGCTTTGAAAATCGCAGCCGTCCAACTTCAATTGCAGTATCAATCAGCAGCTGGATTAATGCAAAGGTATTCCATAATATGATATGAAGTCCAGCAAATTGCTGCAACATTGCATTAAAAAAATTTGCAGAAACCACTTCAACCACCACACAGAAGAAAAAAAAGGCGAAAACAGGGGACATAAACAATAGAGGTTTAACTTTCGGGTGTCTATTTCTCCCAATTTGAAGTTCAGAATCCCGCACAAGGAAGAAACAAACTTATAACAAGACAAATGGGCGCTTTGCCCTCATTCAATTTCTTTCGCACCAAATAGAAAAAAAGAAACCACTGAATTAGAAGAAAAAAACACAAGTTTTTCCACATCGAAGGGAGAAATCCGGAGTTGTGCACAGTAGTTATAATACTGGTAGGACTGTGGCTTCCCGGTAGAGGGGAGAGAGAGAGGACTCTGAACCCTCTATTTATATTGCCGGAAAAAGAATGCTCAGAGTGCTTGCTAAAGAAAAATGGCGGGGAGAGAGAAAGGCGAAACAAGAAGAGAGAGAGACAGAGATGACAGGCTGGAACGGACGGTGGGAAAATGGCGGAGGAAGAGAGAGATACCTTTCACCGCTGCTAGACGCTGCGCTGGTGAGGAGATGGCCAAATCAAGCCGCCGGTGAGAACGCTGTGCAGGAGGAAGAACAACAGCAAGACGAAGGTCGGGAGGGAGAGAGAGAGAGAGAGAGAGAGATGAAGTGCATATAAACGTGGACGAAGCCCTAACGGGCAAAAAGACTGTTCCCGAGAGAAGGTCGAACACCTCTGAGTCCGACTTTTTTCGGGAGAATTTTCTCCGGATGCAACGAAGGCAGCACGGTGAAGTTTTGCTGTAAACTTACCCGTTACAGGTGCATGCGGAACTTCGACGCATAGATTGGTACAGGAGCATAACCCGCTACGGATATAAACGGCCCCGCACAACGCATTTTAGGCTGTCCTTTTGAGCTATATTTCCCTTCGAGGCCGTAAAAAACGGCTTCACCGTATGATATCAAATGTGACTTAGAAACTTGCAAGAGTTGCCTTTACCGTGTGAATCATATATTAATATGAATTCATACTTGCTAAAACTGTAAAACAGCTTAATATATTTGGATTGGTTATAGCGTTGCGTTGTATCTATATCTAAAGGAAATTTCTCACATGCAATGGATCAAGATAATTGCAGATGGTCAGATTCAGATCGGATCCAGAACGTCCCAAAATTTGCAAAGAAGTTCCAAGGTATGAGTTTGCTGACCCAGAGAAAGGCCATCAGATCCAGTAACAGTTCTTTGGTTTTGTATCCAGATCACGTCTGCTCAAATTTAGATTCAGATACAGGTTGAAGGCCAACTCGCTCCTTCTTTGGGTTCTGAGTTTAGGCCAATATCTTTTGGGAAAAGAAAAAAAAGGACCGAGAGAAATATAGGTCAGATACCATAAATGTCTGTGATTCTCTCATTCAGCTCGATGCACATCTGGTCCACCCATTTCACATTTGATTTGATTTGATTTGATTTGTACAGGGCAGCGCTCGACTTTCCAAGGTATCAGTTTGCCGCCAGAGGAAACCCATATCCTGAAGCATAATACATCTCCAAGCACCCTTTCCACAGATTTCCCATGGCTGTAGCTTCCCCGGGAGCCAAGGCATTTCTGATTCTCCAAATCCCCCAAACCACACCTTGAAAGAGGGGAAAGACATGCATGCATCCTTGAACAAAGACGACAGTGCTAGCTATTTCTTATTGCTTAACTTTGAACAAAATTCTATGACTGACAGTAGTTGAAATAACTTCAAGACCACCGCAAACTACAGAAAAGTTATAAGCAGTCAAATTAATTTGTGTGTGTATATCTATATATGACGACCTTGGTAAGGGGTGGTTGAAGTTGAAGAAGGCCGAGTTCATTCCGGTTGCGTCTGTCGATATGATGTGGCGGTCACTTTGTCTACTCCAGCTTGGCCTCGGTGCCTGATGTGGGCGAATGAATTCCTAGGCGGAGTACTCGACCCAGAGCACGAACCGCTGCTCTATAAGAGAAACTAAACGCTATTTAGTTAATATATTATATTTGGCTGATAAGGGAGCATTTTGAGTTCCTTGGTCTATCGTCACTTTTCAAAACTCAAAAAGTCACCACTGTGATCAAGACAAGTCTACGAAAACGGAGTATTTTTGCATCAAGCCTAGTTGGGGACCAATTTAAGTCCTGGCTTTTCGTGAGAAGGGATGCGAACCGGACCGCCTACATATAAATTGTGTGCCAGCTGATATATACGAAGCACAGATGCCGTCAAACAAACTAATTAATGATCGGTAACAAGGGTATTTCTAAACGAGTCTTGTAGATTATTATGGGACTTGTGTCGAATCTGATGCCACACTCAAATAATAAAATTCATATATCCAAATGAACCGGCCGGATACGATTTGGAGGCTCTGTAATCCTCTTCAATCCACTCATCTCATCTCAACGATAAAGAATGGCACTTGCATCTAGAGCTTGGTATTAGAGAAAAACCAATACAATATTGGGGTAGATGAGTTGGAACGTGGATGGTGACTCACCTTCTTGTCGTCTCTTTTAGGCCTTGCGGTTTGCTAAGAACAGGTAGTCAAGAAACCTATTGTTTTTTTTTTTTAAGTTTCAATGCAGGTTAGTTTTTTGAAGCACGACGTGAGAAGAGAACATTGTTTGTGGCACCGTCCGCTCCAAGAAGAAGAAGAAGAAGAAGAAATAAAAAACATTTTTTTCTCCCCACAAAAACGTCTTTCTTTCTTAATTTCTGTAAGCGTTGACAGTAGCGGTTGCCTGCAGTACATAAATATCCTTGGGAAGACCGGAAGATTGAAGACCTTTATTGCAATTATTAAATTAATTCCTTGCCTTGTGATAATATTGTATAAGAGAAGGGTGATGTGGTGATGAGGTCATTAGCATCTGTGATCAACCGCTTCTTGCGGTTATTAGTAAACGCCGAGAGGTCTTTTTTTGCAATTGGAGGTTATCTTAATACCTTGATATCGGAACCATTTGATAATAATGGTGGTCCCTATGGACTTATCATCTTTACTCCTTAGTAAATGACTTTTATATATATATATATATATATATATATATATATATATATATATATATATATATATATATATATATATATATATATATAGAGCAGTGCCAGTACAGACTTACACCCATCGATTTCAAAATTCAAGGTGGGTGCTCCATGAATGTGGTCCCAACAAAAGGTTCTACGTCTATTAATGGTGGTTTTCAACGCTAGTTGTCCAAATCTTTGCTCTAATTTAATTCTTATTGCCTTCATTGGAATGATAAAAATAGATGTGAGAGGAATATTCCATGTATACAACTGGTTTGCTACATAAGATTAATCTAAATGTTGAATGTGGCCTTGAACTATCTACATAGGGGTCGGGACCGGTCTAACGTTTCAGGTAAGTTTGGGCATCAACCTTTTTTGTTCTTGTAAAACTATATACATTTATTGGGCTAAGTTTGGTTATATTTTTTTTTCTCGAAGTGGTCCTTGCTTTTTGTAACATATATACTACTGGATATTATTATGTGGTTTTGCAAATTAGTCTTTTGTCTAATTTTCATGAATATGAGAGCATATTGGTCTTCCTCTTTAAAGATTAAATGTTTAGGTAACCGTGAATGCTGCATGATCAAGGTTGGTTAACTACTATTATAACATCATTTCCAAGATGAAGTGTTTGCTAGACTCGTGGTTGAGAACAAGTTTGAGTTGTGTTTCAGAAAACAAACCGTATGGAGTGATCTGGACGTTCAAATGAAATACTCAGCAAGTGATATGATCTCTCGATCTATTTGTCCTTCATGTTTAGTTAGTGGTCAGATCGATGATCAGGTGAATATAACGAGAAAGTATGGATCGTGAATTTGTACCACTTGTAACATGTGAACAAAGTTCACATCTCTATTAGTTAATTTTTACGAAAAATTATTTAAAAAGTACATGATTTTCAATTTAGAGTACACTCTTTTTTTTTCTCTCTCTCTTTTGCAAAAAGGACTTTAAGGATATGCAAGAAAATTATGGAATATACTCTTGATGTTTGTAGCAGTACTGGTTGGTAATCAAATGTTAATCTCAAGGACCGGACAGTAGAGGTTAAAAAATATATTTGCTTACGTCAGCAAATATATACCGACACGTACGTACTTGTACCATCCTATTTTTCGTTTTATGAATTTCAAAATAATTTGAAAAACTTTAAATTGAATAAAAAATACAAATAAAAGCCTGGATCGGCCTTGTACTGTATCAGTAAAGAGCTAACATGATATATATATATATATACAAGGAAATGTGGAAGCTACAAGTCTTGAATTTAGGAATTATCAACAGCGTGGTGGTGATCAAATGAAATTTTGGATGACGACGGGAAGAGGTGCAACTTTTCCATCCAGCTATTTTGTCAACGCCGTTGTCCCATGCAACTAATGTATCAATTGCTTGACCACATTGAAACCCAGGTCCTCAATTCTTATCGCATCTAAGGAAGTAGAAATTTTACATTAGTAAGCTGCCACGCATGACCTGTTTCTATAAAAATTAAAGGGTAGGGGACCTGGCTCGGTCATGTTAATGAAGTAATGAAGATTTTTTTAGAACCCAAAGCACAACAAAACTATAATTAAAAAGAAAAAGTTTAAAGTACAAATATTTTGTTAAGAACCACGAAAATGATCTATATAGTGATTTGTGAGGTCCTATCGCTTTGAAAATTGACAGTAGATTACAACCATAAGAGTTATGAATAATAAGTATAAAATAACTCGAATGAATGCAATAATAGCAACAAAATCAGTTTACTCACCGCATCATTTTTTCATCAATCGGAATCAATTTTGATAACATTGACTTGACCAAACTGATTTAACCTACGGCCCCAAATCTTGTTCCGGGGTTTTTTTATTCCCCACAGCCCTCTTTAGTCTTTATTGGAGGGCCTCGCTTAACCCTGGAATTAGTGACGCATAAGGGGCCTGAACATGTGTCGGCGGGCCAAACATCACAATTATATTATATATATATATAGACAGCCACACGCACACCCTCTCCGCCCATTTGACCAGAGAAGAGAAGGATTTGAAAATTTTATGCCATAAATACATTTCAAATACAAAATTAAAGACTACTTGGGCAGTTTCTGATCATGAAGAAAGTAATAAATAAAGGGAAGATTGGTGCAATTGTAAGAGCCGCAACGGAAGGCCGGTGTTCTAAAGTTGACATTTGTTAGCCCCAACGAGATGATAGTGAGGTCATGGTTTTTTGGGGATTTCGTACGGAGTTAGAATGGGGAAGAAGGGGAAGCAACAAAGTCTTGGGATTTTTCTTTTACATTTTCTTCTTCCTTTTTAAGCAATAAAAGTCAAAAGTTTGATGCATTCTTCTCCTTCCAAAGGCCCCTTGATATACCTTTGGATATTGACCCTTATTTATTCTTCCAGTTGCTGCCGAGAGAGAGAGAGAGAGCTGAGAGAATGTCGATGAATGGGAGGGAAGACAGAGTAACAGGAATCGATCTTTCAGTAAGCACGTTTCAAGCTGAAGATGGAGAAGAGCAAGCAGATGGACAAGGAGGGAACGGAGGAGGGTTCGAGGAAGAAGAAGATGGTGAAATAAAAGAAATCGAAGAAATTGAAGAAGGCGATGATGATGAAGGAAGAAAACCAGAAGATTCCTCCTTGAAGCCAAGCTTGTGCGACGACGAGGTAGATATACTTGACGCATGTTCCAACGGTTAGACAATCCAAGCATCCACAGAAGTGGGTACACTTAGTTGCTATATCATAACTTGGTTTCTGGCTTTAACAACGATTGACGCACTTGGAATTGTATCGTCAATGATGTGATATAGGGTTTACGTCTTACAGCACAAGGCAGCTTCTGCATCCAAGCTGTTTTATTGATTCGTTATATATGCCTAGAGATTCTGCAACGGTGACGCATTCAAGGACAGGACTATCTAAAAGATCCTTCTGGATAGTACTTTTCTCCATTAATCGGAAAAAGAGATGTTAGGCTTTTTCTCGTTCCGGTGCCTCTGCACTCTCTTGGAGTACCGTACCAGAGTAGAATTTCACTTCTAGGTTTCCAATGAACTGGTGCGAGTATGCTTTGCTTAAGCAAGAAAGGCGTGGAGGATTAAACGCCTGGCCCGTTCTGGTTTTTGCCTGTTACCTGTAATCCCCTGCAGATGGCATAAAACATTTTGGAAACCTCTGAATTCTTGTGGAGAGTCTTTTCGATTAATTAAAAACAAAGGGTGTCGACCTTTATCATCTTGGCGATCTCTTTCTTTGCCCGGTACTGTTAATGTATCATCCCTGCAGTAGAGATTATTACCATGTTATGAATGGTTTGTTGATTTTTCTGCTGACGCACGACAGTATGAACATAGAAAGGCATTCTTGAGGCTTCAATGGCCGATAGAGTTGTCCCGGTTTTCACCCGTTATACATCGATATGGTCACCTATGGGCGCCATAAAACTTTAATTGATTTTTTTCATAAAAGGAGTCTTCTGCTTCCACTTCTTCTGCAGACAAAACATGCACTTACGAACTTGCAAAGCTGTTGTATCCACCTTCCACCGAATAGATTCTTCTTGCGAAGAACAAATTGATTCCTTCCTGGGGAACATATCTTTGAAATACGTCGCATATAACTTGCACATCGTACAAATCATAGCCAAGTTCATCCTGATCTAGGAAGTCTTTCAACCAATAGAAAAGCTATGAGTTCATGAACTTGGAGGATTATGCAATAAAAAAGCGAAATTGGGAAACTTGGTCTTGCAGGAGCATTGGACTTAGTTTTGTGACGTGAAAAAACATGGTGCCCGTCTCTTTTTCTATGACCTGCCTGATAAATATATGTTTATCACCACTTAAACATCTTAGTTTCTGACCTCTGATTAGCCGAAGGAATAGGCGGGATGGGAATGAACATATGCTTTGAGGCATCTAACATGCAGAAACATTATTGGCAATAAATTTCTCCATTGCTTATTAATTTCTTCCTCTCACGCTTTCTTTCCTTTTCTTCAAATTTTGCAGTTATCTGCTTTAAAGAGTGAAATGGGACGGATGAAGGAAGAGAACAAGATGCTGAAAATGATTGTGGAACAAACCATGAAAGAGTACTATGATCTTCAACTCAGGTATCAATCTGCGCAAAGATCCAAAGCGGGAACAAGCGACCCAACCGCACAAAATCTTCAAGTAAGCCACTAACTTTTAACACGAGAGATTGAGAGAGAGAACTCGAGGTCATCCTTATTAATCAACATACATGTCGTAATCTTAGGATCAGATTTCTCTGTCTCTGGTATCAAGCTCCATGGCTTATGTGAGCAATAAACAAGAACGAAATGTGAAAGATTCGCCACCTGAGGAAGTCGGGGAAGCCAAGCTAACTTCCACTGCCATGGACAAGTCCAACGAGTTGGAGCTGTCTCTGAACATTCAGAGGCGCAGCGGAACCGAAAGGCCGGCGGTCGAGAAGAGAAAACAGGAAGAAGAGAGTGAACTGAAGATATGGAGCCCATGCACCAAGAATCAGAAGGTCGACCCGATTGTACTCCCGAGCCAGATACCTCCTCCTCAGTCGAGAAAAGCAAGGGTTTCGGTTCGAGCAAGATGCCAGGGAGCCACTGTGAGTATTAATTACAGCGTTATATATGGCCTCATCTCTGCAGGAAGATGCACGTCGATCGTCGTTGTGGTTCATGTCTGTTTCAATATTTTCACTGTGATGGTACTAATCCACCATCCCTATTCGTTGCGTCAAAAGACCAGCATCGTCATTATAACCCACGAAGTCGCCATTTACGTAACCATTACCATCCCATAGCAGCAGTTTCATCCCTCTCTCGCTCTCTCCTCTCTCATATAAAACTAAGATACGCGTAAATGAAATTTGTGACATGTCTAAATATTTTTCTTACTGAAAATCTGACACTATAGACGTGTTTGTGAAGACTCGTCTCTGAAGAATAGGTACTTTGAATCTTTTCTTTTTTTGGGGAAAGATATGTGCTTCTGGGGCCTAAATACTTAACAACGTCATGCCATTAAACCTTTATAAAGACATGTACATGCATTGTAATGAACCAATGGAAGTATTGATGATGTGGTCCTAGATCTTGATGCTCTAGTGCTGGTTCACACGCTCGCTTTACTCTTGGTTCTTGAACCAAGTTAGGTCTTATAATAGTTAATTACCGAGTTGAACTTAGCCATCCATAACAATTAAAATATTCATCTTCGTGAAAACGGGTTGCTAACAAAATACTGTTAGAATTGTCTTTAACACATGCAATTCTGTAAATAAATCTTATAAAATGGTTGTGAGGCTTAATATCTTTTAAGAACTATAAAAATTTATCAATCAAAAGCTTAACTGCATGTAACTTATGGTGCTACAGTAATGCAATCCAAGTTTTCGGCTTTGTTAATTTGTTGTCAAGCGTTTACCTTGTGAAATGTGAAAAAAAAAAGTTCTTTAAACCGGTTTCTATGAGCATTTAGGTTAATTTCTCATTATGTATAGCCGACCCACCTATAGAAATTAAACCAGTTACCAACTTCTTGCAGCTGCTGGCCCATTATAATTTGATATTGTAATTGCGTCTAGTTAATTAACTCCTATATTTCCGTGATATTAAAGATGCATTGGCTTGTGTGTTCTATTTATTTCAGCACTGCTGTTTTATTAGTTATCTTAGGACACCGTCATAACCTTTCAGGTTTCGAGCTTTAATTCTTTAATGTGCCTCTACTGCAAGAAAATTATAAGGAAATGATGCGTTCTATAGAAAATTGCCACCATTCAAATTGGCTTAGTTTTCTAATTCGGGCTCGTCGCTGCTGCTACAACGGCTGACGTCTGTTTTCTAATATAAAGAGCTGAAGATTCATTGGTTCAGAAAAATAGCAAGGGCACACACACCTCATGGCCATGGATCGAACGCTATAAGTGTCGCTTTTCATAAATCGAGTAAAAAATGTATCAAACATAGCCTAAAAAATATGCAAAAAACGGATGAAGAAATTATAATTTATAAGATTGTAAAAACTAATGCTTTTAACTTTTTTGGTTTACAAAATCCAATCTACACACAATATGTTCGAGATTTTTTTCATTCTTAACTTTTATATATTTCGTATTTATCTATATAATTAAAATTTTTGAAAAGCAACTTAAAACACTCGATATATATATATATATATATATATATATATATATATATATATAGATAGAGAGAGAGAGAGAGAGAGAGAGAGAGAGAGAGAGAGAGCATATTTGAATTGAGATAATTTGTGCGTGTGTGTGTGGGTAGCTTGTGAAATTACTACGCATGTTCTTATATGCATCCAACTATATTTGTAGATGAATGATGGATGCCAATGGCGGAAATACGGGCAAAAAATTGCAAAAGGGAATCCGTGCCCAAGAGCTTATTATCGGTGTACAGTTGCACCAGGCTGCCCTGTTCGGAAACAGGTTACATCTTATTGCTGTGGAGCTTACATCTTCTCATGGTGCTTAATTAACGCTATCGCTTCTTATCATGAATGTCAACAGGTGCAGAGATGCTTGGAGGACATGTCGATTCTCATAACAACATATGAAGGAACTCACAACCATCCTCTTCCCGTTGGCGCAACCGCCATGGCCTCGACGACTGCAGCTGCAACTTTCATGCTTCTATCAGGGATGAACTCCACAAGCGCAGAGCCACCAAACCTTAGCAGCACATTTACGTACAACCCGTATGTGAACTCAGTTCTTGACAACAGTGGCAGCAACATCATTCCTTCGCCTAAAGGGATAGTCCTAGACCTCACAAAAACCCCTCAGCCCCCATCATCATCGCCATCACCCCCTTCCTCTTCGTTTCAGTTCAGTTCTTGGTTAGCCAATAAACCTAGCAGTAGCAGGACAATGGGCCAGGGCTACCAAGGAGGGTTTAGGCATGATTCGAGCTCATCGAACGCTCCAACATTAGGTAAATTGCTGAATGATCAGGCTGGGAGAAACTGGCCTGTTGGGGATCAGTCCATGTCGGAGAATGTGAGTGCTATAGCTTCAGACCCCAAGTTTACAGCAGCCATTGCTGCTGCACTGAGTTCCTACATCAACCAAGGAGGCCACCTGCAAAGCACCAACTCGAGTGCCCAAGCAGATGCTGAAGGGTCCACTGGCAAGAAATGGTAGCTCATGACCAGTTTTTGCACAGTGCCAAGTCAACGTGTAGAGAGATTAGTTATTCTCTTCGGTCTTTCTTCTGTAATCTTTTAACTTAATTTTAGGTGTGAATAGGAGAGGAAGATTGGTGATTGCAAGGCATTTGAGTTCATTGTGAACTTGTACATAAAATTTAAGAATGAGCATGACATAACATTCCGCGCCTTTGTGACTGGATGAGGAGGGAACATACGAAATAGATGTTTCATATATATAAGTAAATATACACACGTCTGCAGAGAGTAGCAGTGCCTTGTCATAATGCCAGTGAATATAGGGAGTGTTGATCGGGAGATCCATTTTTTACTGATCTTGATACATTACGACATAAATGTGATGCCAATCATTTTAAGCTGGTCATAAGCATTTTTAACATGAAAATAGTTCCTCGGCAAGTCAATATCATGCACCTTTCTTTTTAATATCGGTTAAATTTAAGCATGTTTTTAAAAAGAAAAACTTTATAAATCATAACGGTTTAAAATGATTTTGTTTCGTTTCTTTATAAAAACAATGACGATCAGGAAAGGGAAAAAACAAACGTCGTTAACCAGTATATCACATAGATATATATCTTGGAGGACTGAAAGAAGCACCGATTCATATTTTCCACGAAACG
>JAANDH010000588.1:127660-185122 GCA_011799765.1 Nymphaea thermarum
ATATATATATATATATATATATATATATATATATATATATATATATATATATATATATATATATATATATATATATATATATATATCATTAAAAAATACTTGTATGGCATTTTAATTAAGCAATTCTTTCCTTTTCTTTGTCGTCGTACTTGTGTCATTTAATTAGAAAATGTTTTAAAAATTAACCTGAACGTTTAGTGTGGAATGCTTAAATAAAAAACAGGTATGAATTTTGTTTACAGCTATAAGGTTTAACGGATATACCAACGATTCAATCTGAGAGGTGGTGGTAGCACATTGGCTTGAGCGGAAGCCCTCCAGTGTTGGGTGAGAGCTCAGACGTGCAGCTTCATAGGCTGAGGAGATTCATTGATGGATTAACAATTATTTGACAAGATCTACAGCTAGATTAAGTTTGATTGACATTTAAAACAGGTTGCATGTAGCAATTTGAGTGAGGAATGTTCCTTTGAACTAATTCTTCTCAAAACTTATTTATCTTCTGATTCATTACCGTGGATTACTCATACACAGAAAACTTCTTGGGATTCACGAGTATGGACTTGGCAGCCAGCAGCGCTGGTGGAAAAAATTGGAAACCTCCTAGGAGGACATCGGTTTGTGATATGAACATGCTTGCTGGAAATGAAGAGATGACCTCCCAGGAGTAGCAACTTCATCCAGATTCGTTGAGCGTGACCAATGTAATAAATGCAGGCTTCGTTGTCAGTGAGATTTGCTATTCGCTACACAAGCAAGCAAAATTCGACCATCTAGCATTCCCCATACGTTGCAGTAGCAGAAGCAAAGTAGGAACATTGTGATTCTGCTAGATACTTCTTCACCAGTAAGGGCCTTCCAAAAGGTAAAAGCATCAAGAAAAATTAGTGTGACTAGTGCTTCATTCAAGTTGTGTTTACTTGGTTGCAGCAACTGAGTAAAACAACAGGCACCAAAGGACGAAGAGTAGCAACAAATTTACAGAGCTGGTATAACAAGTAAAAGCTATCAATCTATATTATATTCTGCTCACTATTGGACTAAAGTACAATAATGCCTACAGCCTCGAAAGAAGGCAAGCGACACTTGAAATTTATTAGCCAACTCTGAAGAAAAAAGAATTGTGAATATGAACAAGCTTCTGGCTACCAGCTCGGCGGTGCAAACAAATGCACTTAATGCCAACTGACGGAAGTAACCTCTTTCATTCTTTATCCTGACATTCCATAGCTTAACCATGATAAACCATGAAAATGCAGTTGACTTAGAGAGAACATGTATCACATCCTGACAGCCCTTTAATCAATTGAACTCAGCACGTACTGAATGGCCCACAGCTCAAATGGCACTTCATTCTGCTAAATATAAGTTTTGATCTCAGAAAAGGGCACCCCAGACAGCCCCTTCTCCTTCACCACATCGTGTGTGTACATCTTTGATCTTCTCAACTGATTTGCAAATGCCACTGCAACTCCAATCAAAAGAGGCAATGCACACATTTCCAGCTTGTGCCTTCCACTCACAATCTTGATATAAAAGAAAGAAGACATAAATACAGATGATCGCATTTTGAACCTTGGAAAGGCAAGACAGAGATTTTAGAAACGCACCATGCAACCCCATAAAAATTCTTATGGTTCTTACCTGGTGGAGTTCCACAGCACATGTTTCTCTCATCTATTTGCTCAATATCTAGCCCAATAAGCCAAGCACCAAGAGAGACATCTTCATTGGCATACTTGTGCAATATGGCCCTAGAAAGTCACAAACCAAAGAACGAGTTAGCAAAGACGAGCTCCCATAAATAAAAAAAGGCAGGCTCAACCTTTCACTCACTGGTTGATTGAAATGTATGTAGCCAGATCTTTAGAGATTGCATAAATCTGACCAGTTGCATGCCTGAAGTACTTATTTCCTTCCTCTCCAAATTTCCAGTATTCTGGTTCATGGTATTTTACATTTCTATAGCATACAAAGAAAAGAAAATATGTCAATAGTGTAGGAACCCAAGGCCATAAAAGGAACTATTATTATCTGAAGTGAATTACTTCTGTGAAAGGACCGGTCCAGATTTCATGCAGCCTATGTAGACTCTAGGCTTTGAACGATGCCGAGCAAGAGTTGCAGCAAGCATGCCTGTTCACACAATCTTGTTCATTCAGATCATGAAGAGACATAAAGTTCAGTGTGATCACGTGCACCCAGAATTCATACCCAAATTGACATGAACATCATCATCCACTTTGACATAGAATTCAGCATCCCATGTAGCCACGGCGGTGGAGAAAAATATCTTTGTTTTAGCTGACAGCTCATGATATCCTTCAACATGCTCCTGCAAGTCACAGATCATAATTGAATCAAATACATGCTTCACTTACACCATCCTAATAGAACCAAGCAACTGATTATGTACCAGTCTAAGGAAATCATGATGTTCAGCATCTTCTGAATCTATGGCTCTATCCAATATACTGTTGGCTGTAGCACTGAAAAATCAGTTCAGATCCATCTATGCATCAATGTGTTGGCATTTATGACATAAAACAGACAAGAAGAAAGAAAACAGAAATAAAGAAATGATGACTTGGTTAAAATCAAAGAAATATAATAAAAAGAACAGAGATAGTGGAATGTCAAATACACACCACGCAGACAAATTGAAGGAAAATTAGCTCTCTTTATGATAATCCAATATTTTCATGGTCAAAATCTCGTTTGCAGCAAATAAAAAACCTACTCAAACATCGTAGGAATGAGAACTTAATATTGATGATGCCAATTGCCAAGTTTGAGATTATCCATCACAGTGTATATCTAAGATTAATCATAGTGAGATGTGCTTCTTATAGGTGTCAATTTATAAGAAACAAGAAAAGAACACGATTTCCAACATAGACTTTTGGTTTCCATTTCAGAAAGAAGTAGAAAGAATTTTCCAGAAGGAACTGAACAGCATCATTCACTTAAAAGAATTAAAAGAAACAGAGTAAACCGGTTCTTGTCTTGGGGTTACTTTCCGTCTTTACCGCTTTTTCTCTTGAACATCAAAGGCACTTTTCTCATGTATGAAGCAAAAGTAGATGGCATGGAATACTATAGACAATACTGTTTCTAGATTTTAAGAATATAAATCTTCGTGAACATAGCAATGGCTTTAAGATGTGGAGGGGGGAGGGAGGGAAGGCTGCAATGTTTCCATCTTATTCCATGGTCGGGTCCTGGGATTTTCTATGTTTATTTCTTGACATTTATTTCAGATATTTAACTTCCAAAACCAATTTTCACATGTAGATCCTAAAACATTTTGAATGTTTTCTTGCCTCTCTTTCTATATCAATTATTGTCATCCTTCTTCAATGGTCCAGAGGGAATAGAATTGCCTGGACTGTACAATGACTTCCCAAAAGAACAAGGAAATAATGTCAGGTTCAGAAGCTTAAATATGAGATAAAGTTTATAACACATAAATCAGGTAAGATAAGGAGCCAGCAATCATTTATGTTCAGAAACACCACATGTTAATATGCATTATAAGTAGCAACTCACACAGCGTACTTTTTTCTCAAAGTATGGAACCAAAAGTCTGCAGGAGAATATGGAACACTGAACTAGAATATTAAGTACCTATGACCAATCATAAATCGAATTACAATGCCCTTCTCTTGCTCCAGCTGCAGCAGCTTGTCCCCTGAATCAATAGGAGCAAGATCTATAACAAAAGTTTTGCATACTGAAATAAACTTAAGATTTTTTAAGTATAAATTTCACATGCATAAGGAGTTACTATCCAATGTTCATAAGATGAGAGAATTTTTAAGTTCTGTATATTATTTAAAAACAGTATGATTCTCTGTGATAAAAAACATAAAAAATCAAGATAGCAATTAATGCACAGGTGGACATTCTGATAGTGCTAACAAGAGACTGCCATTTGACATCATAGCTTTACAAAATTTACCCAACATCTTCCTTCATTTTTGCTGCAAAATATTTGCAACAGGGAAATGGAAAATTAACTATATATTTTTTCTCCAATTGCAGAAAGTTGTACTTTAATACATGAAGCAAATGAGCACACATTTTTGTGGAGAAAATTCATCAATACACGGTCGAAAGCAAGATTTTCAACATGAAGAAGCACTTCATAACTGGTTCTTCAACATAAATTCAAGAAGAAGATGGTCAAAAAGCAGGATGATGAAACCCATAAACAATAACTTCCCATGTTAGAAAAAGAAAACACTACGGCTAGGCTATGCTGGGAAACTGACAAATAACATCTATAGGTGACTCACAAAAATTTGCCTCCACTTACAACTAAAAGGAGATTATGGACTCAGGGTGACTCCATGAACTTATATATCAGTGCCTTTCATATTGCAGTAAAAATGATGATGATTGACTGCTCTGTTCAAATATCTAGGCTTATTAAAATGTGTTAATAGTTAATACCACAGAAGACTAAGGGAAGGGAAAGAGAAATAACTTGGGCAATGCTCTTAAGGAAATCAAAGCTCATCTCAAAGCCATTAGAATGACCAGTCGCTACAGGGAACTCCAGTAGTTTGAATATGGATTAAAAACTATAAGGAATTCAGGAAAAGCAAGAAGAAATGAAGGACCTTGAGGCATCCAGGTTTCTCTAACAGAGTCCCTTCGCTTTCTGCTGCTAAAAGCTGTGTTGATACCAATGACAACAAAAGCTTTCTTTTTTGAAGGAGCACTGTTATGAGAAGTTTTTGTTGACGAAAGCAAAGCATCAGAACCAGATTCCTGTGAACCACGAGTAGCAGCTAGCTCCATTTGTAATGTAGATATTGTTTTGTCTAAGGACCTGAAATCACCAAGTCGGCCTCAACTACCACACACAAAAGGGCTAAAAGATCCAGTTTGATAAACGATGGCATTGCAGATGTTCATGAGATCAAATGTCAAGCATCACACTTACTTTACAGCTTCATGTGTCTTGTGGATCTCGCCCATTACATCTTTATCTTGACCAAGCTTCTGATAACAAGCAAAAAACGAAACAGGATCTCAATGGGCATTGCACAAGTAGCCCAGAAACATGTCCTAAAGCAAAAGCTATCCAAAGTGCTAATTCTGAATGCATTCATCTACCGTGTTTATTTCTTGTTCTTGCCGTCTCCTTGAGATAACAGTCCCACCAGATTCAGTAGGAATCCATACCCTACAAATAACTGAAAATTCAGACAAGCTGCAGAATTTCATGCATAGGCAGAATTATAAATTGCGGCAAGATAGTAATAAAGGGGAGCCCACGTCCTTAAATCCCTTTAGCTGCTCCTTAATTACCATAGAAACTAACACTAATGAAATGAAAAAGAAAATAAACCAAAACTAGACAGCTTGTTTTTTTTCTTCTTGATAAACAGCCGTTCAATCCCCCGTCAGCTTGCAGCTTATCAGACTAAAATACTAGGTCGATCCGAATGTGTTATGAAGTTCCAGTTTTCTGTCCGGACCCACCAAGACAGAAATCACCACTCCCTTCTTTTTTGTTAAAGCCAAACTATAATCTATTTGCTCGTAAAAGTATATGCATCCAACATCAATCTTCGGGGGACGGTACAAAAAGTAAAATCATAATAAAAAAACAAAAAAAGCGTCAAATGTAGCTCGAAATTCAATTCGCCACAAACGTGATAAAAATACACGGACAATATCAACATGGGGAGAAGCCAAACCTACCCTCCAAGAAAAGAGAAACACAGAAAGAGATCTTCTAACGTTCCCTAATTCCGGATAGTGGATCAATGAAACCCAAAATTCGTTGGCATCAACATTACAAAACCCCCATCTGACGATAGCTACAGAACAACACCATACCGGGGGGCAGAATTTAAAAATGAAAAACTAAACCGAGATACACCCATCTGGGTGCCCTTCTTTCTCTGTCAAGAAGTCGACCATAGAGAAAACAAACAAAATGAGCGGACGAGAAAGGGAGAGGGGAGGTATACCTGTTAGTGAAAAGCATGCCGAGGGCGAAGCAACCGACGCAGAGGAGGAATATCGCCATCTTGCTCATCAAAGTCCTCCCACGCCCAACTCGGCCGCCCTTCATCTCTCCCTTGGTCTCTCTCTCGCTCTCCGAATCGATCTATAAACGAGAATTCTCCCTCCTTTGCTTCCTTCCCTTCTCCTTACTCGCTTCCCTTGTTCTCCCTCCGAGCAAGTCGAGGAGAAGACGCGGAGAGAAGACCACCTTCCTTCCTCCCTCCCTCCCTCCCTCTTAATAGTCGTCTCTCTGTCTCTGTCGTCCTCCCTCTCCTCCTCTTCTTCGCGTCGTACGACGCTGGTCGCGGAGGAGGGGAGGAATGGTCACCGCAGCCCCCGTCTTCCTTCTTGACTCCAGAAGAGGGTGGTGGGTCCCCTGCCTTCACAAGGAAGGCCAAGCCAGCCGCCTAGTCGGAGAAAAACGTGTAGTGGGGCCCTCGCTCTCCCCCAACCATTTGGCTGTGTCAACGCGGCATGTCTTTTCCCATGAAGCCCATGGCCATCACTCACTCAGAAGCATACCATCCCATTACTTGCGCTAAATTCATATATGGCCGACATTGTTTCCTTACTTTTCCGATCATTAACTTAAATTTATCGATCCCTCTTGTTGAGTAAAACGCCTCCCATTCTTGACACCTTTATGTTGGGTGCATTGCGAATTTAAAGGTGATAAGATCTTGATAGCTAGAACAATAACAATTAAGATATTAAATTGCCCATGAATAATATAGTTAAGGCCGATTGTGAGTTAGGATTATCAGTCACTTATTTGTGCATTTATACTGGATCTAAATCACTGGATAATTGGGTTACTTAGTACTTTTCCCATAATAGTTAATATAAAGAAATAAATAATGAATTTTTTTCATTTTCTCAAGAAAAATATGGTTAAGGTCGATTAGGTGCTGGAACTATCAATCACTTGCATGCATGCATGCATGCGGCGTAAAGTGGGCATGCCCCTACTTGGCTCGAACGCACCGACTACTTTTATTGAATAAATCTTCTATAATGCAATAACTTAATAAATGAGTGCATAATGTATTTTTAATAATTGGAAACGAGTTTCCCATGTACCTAAGAAAAAAAAAGATATAGTCTTGAGTTGGGTGCGAGACGTGCTGCCCCGATTGATATATTATATTCTCACCAAGCTTCAAACGCATCGTATTCTTCATATTTGGAAAATCTTCATCTACCATATCACCGTGTCGCTCTCTCAGCCCTTCCATAATACCGATCGGTTGAATCTTTTTTTGGTTTTTCTACCTGTAAAACTCGAGTCAAAAGCACACCGCCAATCGCTCAAGCATGTAGCTGCAGGCCAAAAAAAAGAAGGACGTGATCTCACGAATCAAGAGGAGCGCAATCTTTTCTACCGCAGCCATGCCGCGTCCCACGCTGACTCGAGCTCACTCGCCTTCGCTTCCAACATTGACAAACAAAGGCATTCTTTGAGCATCTTCGCCAGAACGTCGTCTCCAGATCATGGATATAAACTGTTCGAATTCAGGCAGGCATCTAACGTAATCAAAGTCCATTAACGCATGTTAAAATTGGATTCACTTAGTAGAAGGATTCTGGATTCACCATAGAATTTCGTATCTGTTCCGAACATTATGAACTGGATCAAATGTTGCATTGAAGGTTAATCATATCTGAATTAGATTTCAGCCGGTGCAGACCCAACTGAATGAAATTGGGTAGATTGTCATGTACGTTCCCCTTAGTTATGAGCGTGTACCTGTTTGAGTCCATATATTAAGGCAGCTATTTGCGCTGACTCGAGCACAGTGCAGGCTAATATTCATTCGAGGTCCAGACGTTACATTGAAAACGAACCATCTGCATGATGCAGGCCCCTTAATGAAACAGTAAAAGTAAAACGTTTCAATTTTGGTATTAATTCTTCTGAATCGACCTCAAACTAATGGAATTTTGCTTTCAGTCTGACGTTTGCAAGCTAGGCTCTAAAGGCAGGCGCCAATGCTGCAGAGTTTTAAGTGGTTAGGCGATTAATAAAGTCTCTCAACTTTGAGTGCAGTTTCTTCATGGGAAATATCTTCTTGGAGTGTGGAGCATGATCTCAATTTAATAGGTTTTCCACCAAAATTTATCGGTTAAGGGTACTATTATAATTTTTTTATTATTGCAATCTTGTGATAAACTCCTTATTTAAACATAGGCCTATATCTCTTGGTCCTATTCGAAATAGTAAAGTTTCAGTGCAACCGATGGCTCTTTGTCCTTCAAAACCACTTAAAATCCTTTGTGTTCTTGTGTGTTTTGCTCCTTTTCATTTTCTTCAACTCGAGAGAGTTGGAAGGTCTCGTCCATAACATCTCCTTCTCAAGATAACAGAGAAAAGAAAAAAACCGGCTGATAGTATAAAAATTCCAGTATTATCTACAAAAATTTGGAAAGGAATTCATTATTATTGTTCGATGAGTAGGTTTGAACGAGAAGAGCTAAGAAGGGAAAAGATGTCGAGGGGTATTGAAGGAGGGACGAAGCAAAAATGTGTGGGCAATTGCCCACACAGTCCCACAAACTTTAGTTATTTTCGCATTGGTGGTTTCCAACAATTTGGCTATTCATATATTGTCATCCCCTTAACTATCTGACTTGTGCCCCTTAATCATTTTATTATGCCTAAAATGTTCTTTTGTTAGTGCCAATAAATTCTGGCTCTGCCCCTGTTGAAGACTGATGAAAATTTTCATTTTGGAAAAAATGCTCTCTTGTTGAATTGCGAGGGCCAAAAGTTGCTTAGAAATGCTCAGTTGTGGTGGGATTTCTACTTTCGACTTTCAACTTGTCTTTGTCTCTACAGTTTTCTAAGATGGGTCTGACCTAATCGTGGAGCTCACGTTGAAAAAGAATAATGTTAGTTTAAAAGAAAAGGAGGAACTTTATTGGCAATAAGATAAATATTATTGTGGTTGGTGCGAATCAGTTTGTGTTTGGGTTCAAAGACGTGGGAGAGGACGATAAGGGAAGAGAAAGAGGACACGGCAGCAACATTGTGCCCACCAATCCTGATTTGCAGTGTTGAAAATGGATCCGGTCTGGTTTGAAAAGCTTTCTCATTTTTTATCGCATCAGATTGGACTGCAGCTGTTGTCGGCGATAGTCGAATTTTGGGTAGTTGATCATGTATGTAGGACTCTCTCTTGAATCCGTTCATTTCGCTTGGTTATCAGCATCTCGCATGCTGAGTTTGCGACGCACCTGCCCACCGTATTTGAACCTGAACTGTAAAACCATAAGTAGCTCCCTGTGAGGTAACTCATCCCAGGCGTCCAGGCCAGGCGAAGCTGGTACGTACTAATCATATTACCTACTTAACATACAAAGCCATGAATAGCAACTATAGCTATTCATCCCGAGATCACAACATAACTAAAATACATGAAGTTGGAGTGCAACGATTTTGTAAAATTGTTCGCAATTTTTCCTGTGCTCCCTACAAACATGATGCTCCAACCAGGATCTCATATTGCCTAGTTACACTAAGTCTAGCGAAAACCAAATTGTGCAATGACTACTCCGCTGCAGCAGCCGGCAGCAAAAAACTTGCCATGGAGAAAAATCGCTTTGAAAAAGCCACATTTGATCTTAGGAATGCCTTTTACTTCTTGCTTCAGCAAGTATCGCCTTGGCAAGGATCTGGCTCTCACAGCTCACCAGCAGATAATTTGTTTTGGATGTTGATAGCAGAGCCATATCATGTGTTGTCAGCTACCAGTCCTTGACGACCGAGCCCCGCAGGCGCAGTCCTGGATAGCATTGCATTGAAGACTCAGAGAACTAACTCGCATCCAAGCGTCTCAAGTTCAATTTTTGTTTCATTAACTAAGTTTCAGAATCTGCAAGTTCCAATATAAGATGCCACTAGCATTCATAAGTGGTTAGTTTTCTTTACCGCATTACTGGATCTTATCTGCAAACAAAAAGATAACTCAGGTGCTTTTGATTCTGTCAAAAGTATAATCTAAATAAATATGATGAATAACAGGGTATGCAGTCTGCCAAACGTTTAAGAAACCTTCACCGGCATTGCCAGCTCACCCCAAGTCTAAATCCTCAAAAAACTTTAAGGAGCATGCCATCATTAGGCTTACAACTTGGACTGAAAAGTGCTTTTCGCAGCGTCAATGCAACATCAGCTACAGGTAACATTCACGCATTTCATGCCAAACGAGTTGTAACATTTTGGAAAATAGCGGGGAAAATTTAAATTGCTTGGATCTATCTACTGAAAGGCACTCTTATGAAATAAATGTCCGAATCTGACCAAAGAGGTGAATTTTGGGACAAATCTTCCACCTAACAACACAAATTTCGACTTACTACTAGCTTATTTTTCCAGACAATGACAGATTAAAAAATAAACGACAATATAACAAATTCGAATTCAAATAAAAAAATCTCACAGTATTAAAGCATGGGCACTGTCGAAAGATTTTGACGTTCGGGAACCAAATGGACTTCTTCTGTTAAAATTTGAAGTTGCTCGTATTTTGCTTTTGAAAAACAAAAATAAATCTTTACGAAGACACGAAATAAGGGCGAAGAAACTGGCACTAATGGAAGAAGAAATACTAGGGAGAGCAATCTGTGCATGATTAAAGTTCCTCATTGGTTGTCCAGAACCCAGGAACATGAAACACTTCATGTTTGATGCTAATTGGTTGAAGCGCATTCATTTCCCAACATACAAACGAAGCTCCTGATGCTGCAACATCAGACAGCTAACCCACGTGAATCTTCATCTTGCACAGGAGTAAAGAATGTCCTAAGAAAATGAAGCCTTCAATATGAACTGGCGACTGGAAAAAGGGATTTAGAGGCTAAGAGGAGTAACTCAACAAGTTTAAAAACCCTCACTCATGTAAAATCATCAAACGCCACAGGGATTTAACCTATAGCTCCCAGTAATTAACCTACTGGTGCAGACGGCCAAGTAAAATCATCCAAAAACAGTCCTACGTTTTTATTTTTCCTTTTAAGATGAGAAAAAAATTGGCAGTAGCCTGAAAACCCTGGGAGCCAGCGTATCAAAAACCTTGTGTTTTTTCCATCATATGCAGTAAAGCATTGTGCAGAAAGGCGCACTATATTCTTCGTTTATCTAAACAAACTGGAAATGAAAACAAAAATGAAACTGCAGTAACCATCTATTATGAAACAGCTGCTAGAAGATCACTAGATCACATTCCCGTTCTAAGGCATTTTCTCACCTGGTAAGACAGCTATTGCAATTGTGTTGATGGTGTCATCTTAATAGCAATTCAGCCCCAAGCTCCACATTAGCTGCCAAAAATTAGCCCAATTAGCAGCAAGGATGATTTAGAGCTTAAACATCTCTCAGTTTGCTTCATCAATCAGTCAACGTCAGCCTGCTGCCAGGCGAAACAAAATCATCTTTGTTGTTTACCAGGCTGTGTTTAATTGAATCCATCCAGCTTGGCTTGGCCGTTTGGGAAGCTCCACGTAACTTATTACAAGTCCTGTACCAACTAGTTCTTTTTCTCCTGCAAAAACAAACAGTTGTCTCACTTTAGCCACAAGCTTTCACAGAAGAGACATCTACTAAAACCATTATTTTCATGTAAGTAGAACATGTGCAATCATGACATTGTCTACCTATGACATGGTCTAAGAACGTGGGACTTTTACTTACCCAAGCTGAAATAGAAACATAAAAGCCCCAACAAACATCACCCCACCAGCAACCGTTATCAGATGCTTTTTCCTACTTGGCCTGCACTTTGCTGCATCTTCTGCATTTCTTTCAGATCCTGATCTGTGTATTTCAACACTCAGCATCTCAGGATTTTCAGATCCCTGCAGAAAGTAATAGAAAATATCAGATAAGAAAATCAAAAAGTTTTTCTAATACCGAAATGGACCTTTACGGCTAACATGGGGAATGAAGTGCAGATTGTCTTCATCACCTCTTCCATGCCCAGACAACTTATATCCTTGTCGTTCTTACTCTTTCTGATTTCTGGCAATTGTTCTTTATCTACTTTATGCTGGTTATGGAACTCTTCAGCTTCTACATTAGCAATTTCTGATTGAGATGTGCACTTTGAGCAGTTGTCATTCTCCATTAGGTGATCTAATTGTAGACCATCCAGCTCAGGCATAGCTTGAAAACCATGGTCTGCATATGGTAAGTGAAAGTTACCACTAAATGTAGTATTGTCTACCTTTTCTACATATCCATTGCATCCATAACAAATGTCTAGCTCTCCGAAATCCGATATAGGAAAGCAACCTTTGACACCATCAGACTGATGGCAAAAAGAAGAGCTGCAACTTGATTCCAGCACAAGTGTGTTTCTTGCACCAACTAACACTGGCATTGGCTTGAGAAATGATGATGGACAATTCACTTGAGTCTTTTTACATTCAGGAATTAAGTTAGAATCTGTCATCAATGATGATTCAATCTTACTGACGTCAGTAACATGAAAAGAATCCGCCAACACTACGGAATTAAAAACAACAATCTCTGTTTTTGCTTTCTCTTCTATCGATGTTCCCTGTTCTCCACTTGAACAGATTACCAGCCTGCCAGCTTTTCTCAAGGGATCCTGACAACAATTATTGATGTTCACATCCCATGATCTTATCTGAAGGTTACTTTCAATGTCTAATGTACTTTCCTCAGTCATGTCTTCCTCCACTGAATTGGACAAAGAATCGACAGCAGAAACATCAAGATTCTTGTCACCAATAATATCGATAAAGTATAAGGATCTGCAATTTGTATTTCTAATATCCTGGACATCTTTTACCAAAGAATGGTACACTTCTTCTGTTAGCCTCTCAGATACTCCCCCAGTTGGTTCTTCTGGTGTTGCTAAAGAAGCCCCTTTAGGGTCATCCTTCTCCAAGATGTCAAAAGAAAGTTGACTATGGGCAGTTGGATAAGTTGGTGAAGGTTCTTCAAATGAGTTGAGTTCGAGCTCAGCTCGTGAAATGGTGTTTTTTCTCATGATAGTTTCTTTGGAAGGTGCAAGTGCCATGTACCTGCTAATCACATGCTTAATTGAAGATGTGCCATCAGAAACCACCACATTCTGAAGCTCCCCAGGTTCACTAAAGAGTTCTTGTACATGATTTTGTCCAACAGTTGGGTGCTTATGACGTGTTTGAACATGATCAGTGAATTCCTGGACGACTTCACTACTACATGGCTCTGAATAGTTTGCTGAACTGCAAGTTTCATCAGAACTTTCCTGAACAATGCAGCTACTACTAGACGTTACATGAGCCTTATATTCCGGGTCACTCTCTAGGAATCCTGTAACGTCTAAACAAGTGCTTCGACGTCCACTCTGGAAGCAACATGAATCAGCATCATCAGCATATTCACTATATTGGGTGTCATCAAGTGTGCTAGATTTATGGCAGATCTTCCCACTTACAGAGCCTGTTGAAGAAACATCCAAAGAGCAGGAGTCATAGCCATGTTCTTCTTTACTTTGTTTGCCAGATGAGAGATCCATGTTTTGTGCCAGAAAGCTGCTTAAATCATCTAATGTAGTTACTGCAGAAATCTCCTCATTCGGGTCCAGGGGAGATATAGGCTCATATGACATATCTGACGAAGGACTTTCACACTCAAATGCTCTGACACTGATCTCTGTGTCGTCAGAATCCTCTAATGATAAATCACCCTGTTGTGCATGTATAGCATCGGATGTTCTCTACACAAAATATATTAAAACTTAGAATTTCAAGAATACTAAGAATTCCAAAAGAATGCAAAGAAATCCATGTTTTTGTCTTTTTTCATTTTCAAATTAGCAGTTCCCACCTTCTGGTACCTTCTTGAGCTAGTGGATGAACTGCTACTGGTGGAGATAGTAGTGCTACAGCGGGATTGCTCCCAATATTTCCGGATGCAACCAACAACATATGTCGGCATTGCAATCGTATAGGTAACCATGTCAAAATCAGGAACCTAACAAGATAAGACAGAGAAGCATTTATTAGTCATGTATTGAGAAAATCATGAATTTCATTGTACTATTTTCTCAGTACGAAAAAAAAAAGCTGAAAAAATATGATGGTAAGTTGGTAACCACAAGCTTAAGAGGAGAGAAAATTCGAAAGGGTCTTACATTTAAACTCTTACATCCAGCTCTCTTTGAGAGAGCCCGGATACACATGCAAACTCTACGGACATCTCTTTTTTCCACAACATCCGATGGAGTAAAAAGGTCAACAGCAGTCAAACCCAAAATCTGGCATACCTGCGATACGTCGTCACAGCTAAATGGTTGAGAAACCATCCAGTTCAAGAGAATCTCATCACAAATGTACAGCAGCCCTTGCTCTGGATGAGCTAGATAAATGGAATCCTACATATTACTTTAACCTACATCCGAAACTAAATGAACCAGACGAAGCATTCAGGGAGAGAAATTACCTTAAGAAATGCATCAACATTCGAATACGGCAAGTACCGGCTCCCAATTTTCCCATACACGATAGGTCGGAAAACATTTTTATATGCTTTCAAATACTTTATCTCCGGGTACGTTACAACCAGCAGTTTCCATATCACCCAAGAAACCTGGAACCTAAATCATCAAACCGCACTAATGAGCTTCAACTCAAAACCAGAGAGAACACCCTAATGCATCGCTTGTACACCTGCTCACGGTTTCACAGGAAT
Organism: Nymphaea thermarum; assembly: GCA_011799765.1. Classification (NCBI taxonomy): domain Eukaryota; kingdom Viridiplantae; phylum Streptophyta; class Magnoliopsida; order Nymphaeales; family Nymphaeaceae; genus Nymphaea; species Nymphaea thermarum. The sequence continues at coordinate 142,386 of JAANDH010000588.1, forward strand.
CGACTACGAACACCACGGACTAAACTGAGAAGGGACTTTTTTTTTTTGCCCCGAAATTTTCATGGAGAAGACATTTTATTCTGGCAGGATTATTATCAAAGATTTGGATAGAGGCAAACACCACAAATAAGGAAGGAAAGTAAAACCTTTCTGAAATGCCTAGATATAGTTTCTAACAGAAATATTCTTGAAAATCATTCCTAACTCACTATCGCGAAGAAAGGAGTCGGAAAATAAACAAAATAAGAAATAAAACGCGATGCAGTCCAGCAAATTCAACTGCATGCCTCAAAATACTCACAAAAGATCACCGTCAGAAAGCAACTCAGGGAGAGACGTTTCGACGTCGAACCTCAGATGCAGCAATTCTCCCAACCATATTCTTGTTTGCGCCTGCTCAAAAACAAGAACCAAATCCAGAGTGCGTTCATGCCCATTCAAATTTCAAGGCGTCGATAACATAAGAAGAAATATGCATAAGCGCCCACTTATCCACAAAAACGAGAACTCCTAGTATGGGGAATCTTGGTTTATACAGTTTTCTTGCAAAATAATCTCCTGGTATCAAAGAACGAGAGACGACGATGATGGAGAACGAGAGACGACGATGATGGTAACAATGATGGAGAAAGAGAGAGAGAGAGAGACCTGCAAGAACTCGTCGTCAAGCTCTCTGAAACTGCTTTCGGAGGTAGTCAGGTAGGCAGGGGAAGAGTCGGTGCACCGTCGGAGAATTCCTTCCGGTTCCCAGCGTTCTTCCTTCGGCATTCTTTTCCGTTACTTCCCGCCAGAAGTGAGGGAGAGTTTTCTTTTTCTTTGTACGTTTAAATGTTTAGAATAGTAGTTTCCTCAGCTACAGCTGAGGCTTGTAGCAGAAAGACCAGGAGAGAGAGAGAGAGAGAGATTGCAGGCCTGCAACAGAAAAACCATCACAGAGAAAAAACCAGAAAAGAGAGATTGAGATGCAGGCCTGCCAAAGAGAGAGAGAGAGAGAGGAGCAGGGAGGGTGGAGTGTAAGCCGCAAAACCAGGAAGTCTCACCAGGAATTCTCTCTCCTTTCAATTTTCAATTTTTATTGGCCTCAGGTGGGCTTGTCGGGCCCCAGCGCTTGTTAAAATGACGATATCCTCCCCCTCCTTCCTCGTTATTTCGGCATTGGATTTGTAGCAGCAGTCTGTTTCTGCTTTCCTCTCGTTTTGAACTTGGACAACTCTGAAAATCCCCTTCTTTTAAACTTGGAGAGCTCCACTGTCAAAAAGTTGGGCGTGAATTAGTTTTCCATTTTTTGGAAGACTTATTTTGCTTACATAAGGACAAAGGTCTTTACCAATCCATCTAATTAAGGCGCTGGAATTAAGACGTCTACGGTCCAATACGGCCTAATCTAGTATGTTTCTGCCTAACACTCTCTTGCTTAACAAAAAGTCCTGCATCTATAGTTAAAATGGTTGGATGCTTAAGTTTTTTTTTGTTCAATCAAAGATCCATATCCGGTTCCAGTCTGTGAACCGTGTCGCCCCCTGATGGGTACTTGCGTAATTTGGATAACAGCCGACGAAAAGACGAAGGCCTTTTTTCGCATGGAGAAAAAATTGTGGCGAGGCTGTTGACTGGAGTGTCTGAGTCCAGATATTTCTAATTTTCTTTAGGAGAAATTATCGAAGGAGCCCCCTTTTCCATCGTTATTTAGGAAAGCCACTTCAAAATGAAGCTGAAACTCTGGTGGTACTTGTCCAAGTCGGATTAGGTGAGAAAATACGAAATTTCACGTGTTTCCAAAGTTAGCCAAGCCAATTGATTTGATCGACAAGATTAGAAATCGAATCTAACATAATAAGCCCAAAATTCAAGTAGGTATTTAATTTAAAACTCCTCGGGCATCTGAGCTAAGAAGCATGGACAAGAGCGCCTCATTGGACGGTTATTTAAAACATTTCGGGGGCTTTCCAAATTATAGCGAAAAGAAAGGGACCTAAGCAGAAGTCCCCCTTTTGTCTGTTTCATGACGTCGGCGGTCGTTGGCCTGAAGGGACCGCACTGTTTGAGGAGGAAAGAGGAAAGCGTTTGCCATCACACACGGACAACAGTGAAGGGCAAGGAGAAGGGAGGCGCTTAGGGGCATGGGCCTAGCCTGTCCCCCACCGCTGCCATCACCCTCATCCTCTACGTTCGGACCTGGATCCATGCGTCCAAACTGTTCCGCCTGAAGAAGTTCCATCCAGTATCTGCACCCGATAGAGCTGCCCAATTCGACGTTGGTGTATAACTGTAGCAAGTTTGGATCTGGTCCTCGGATCCGAACTTGATCTGGCTCAGTCTAACGCATGACGATGTCAAACTCCAAGACCAACTGATTGGGCCTGTTGCACTTGCACCCCGAACCGAGTAGAGTAATCCATGGTGGCCCAGCTTAGCCACTTTTGGTGTACATGAATCGCCCAACTGTTATCTGGTTCATGATGGTGCACCACTGTCCGTGAACATGGCAGCATTTGTTTGGATTTGTCCACTGCCCCCTCTTCTTGTTTATCTTCTTGCTGGACCAGAAACTGGTATTTCATCATCGCACGTCGTTATTTTTTTGGAGCCATTTACCTTACACTCTGTCTAAGATAGACATTGGGCCAGGCCCAAGGGAACATAAAGCTACTGCTCACTACAATTAGATCCATCCACTGTTCTGCAGCAATTTATTCTATATATGGTGTGCCGACCTCCGGGAGTGAAATGAACAGCCTTGTGCAGCAACAAAGCATGCGATTGAGGAACCGTCTAAGGTTCACTATGAAAGTGAAAGTGCGCGCGGCACGAAAGACGTAGATGAGACAGAACATCATTAACAAACATTTGTTTTGCACAATCTCTGTCTGCGTCCATGGGGCTGCTAGCCAGCTGAGTTTCATGAGCTGTTTTTCTCTTTTTAACGCAATCTAAAAAGGGCAGTTTTGAAACAAAAACCTATTTCTAGTTGTCGCTAACCGCACTCAGGTCCATTAAAATGTAATTAGCATTAGGACAAGCAATCTTACGTATACCATTTTAACAGGGTTTGTCAAGCTCGAATGCGCAGAGCTCAACTAGCTCAAGCTTGGCTCTTTTACCCATATGACTAACTCAATTAGGGCTGAACCAGACTCGTTTAATAAAACAGAGACTAGCTTGCATGAATTGAGAAAAACACTGACCAAGAAATGACGAAAGCTTCTTTTTGCATTTTTTCACCCAAGATTACAAGAAAACTTATAATACAAGATTGCCATGAACAAATACACATATAAATAAGCACAAAATGACATATACTACAACAGCATTAGTGAAGGCTCGTATGTTAGTTCCAAGGCTGAATTGCGCCACCGTGCCAACGTAGCAAGCAAGTGTAGCCTTTCTGCTTCCATTGTCCCTTATCCACCATGCCCCCTTGGATCCTAATAAATGAAGACACCATCATGTGCTTGACCAATACACTTGACGACCATGCAAAAGCACCCCAGGAGTCGGAGAACAAAACCTTCTCCCTTTCTTGGACATGAACTACATAGCTTGATGAATTAGATATCTTGATATTCAGGCCTTGTAGCTGAGAGGCCTCAGGTTCGTATCTTATTGGCCCAGCCTAATCAACCAAATCATATTTTTGTTCTATCAATTCCCATAAACGAAGGCTCACAAACCACTGATGCAAAGCCACATCAAACCAGAACAGGTAGGCAACAAGTGGTCGGAAATTATCAGTCATCTTTCTTGATAGGATCGGCTGTATCCGATTGAAATTGGTGGTCTGCTGACAAAAGGATGATCAAGAAGGTCAGCAGCAGAGGGCCTGCTGTCTGGATTAACTTGTAAACACTGCTTGATAAAATCACGTGCATCTTTAGATAGGCGAAAAGGAATAGGTGGTGGTTTGCCCTGACCAATCGTGAATAATGCAGCAGTCTGTCAACAGTTGAGACACCATTAGACTTCCACCAACCAACACAAACGAAATATTTTCCTCAATCACATCAATGACATGATAGTGAGAAGTGCAAATACTAGGAGACAGAAAACGCAAATATTAAAAGCTCCAGGCATCAAAATCCTAGCAACAAAACTGTAGAGACTGCCACGAACTCTGCATGACAAGTCCCTCACATTGTAGTGCAACAATGAAGCCAACAACAACGGGGAAAGATCAGGGGAACAATCCAGAATACACCACGCACAGATCCAGGTTTATTTTTACTTTGAATTTCAAGATCATGTGCTCAACTGCTTCAAGGAACACTTGAAGGTCATGGATCTCATATCGCAAGGATCTGAGAGGAGGATTTCAGACACGTGCATGGGTTGGACCAGAAGGAATGAATTAGATATGATGAATGCAGAAAACAAAAAAGTAGAAAATACAAAGATATAAACTATTAATTTATCAATACATTAGATATCAAATACTGTCTTTCCATTTGGCAATTGAAAATACTCACCGGTTCCAAGTTGGCATATGGAACCTGACCAGTTAACATCTCCAGAACTGTGCAACCGAGGCTCCATATATCAGCTGAAAGCCCATATGGCTTGTCAGGATTTACGACCTGCAATATCTCAAGTTATCAACAATTTAAAGGCAGATATAATCCATATATCAGGAGCAGACACTTAGAAGCAAGGGGAAAAATAATTAAAGCAACACAAAGGAAGGAGGAAAACCTCAGGGGCCATCCAATACGCACTTCCTTTGCAAGAGTTCAACACCTGTAATTTGTCTACCTGAAGAGTAATTGATCAGTTGTCTCAGATTATGAACTTCCAGAATGAGAAACCAAATCACAACCAGACTGCTGAATATCAAAATCTACCTGCTTTGCTAATCCAAAATCTGCAAGCTTCACCATGCCATTTGCATCCACCAAAATATTGGCACATTTGATATCCCTTCAAAGCCAAAAGAGAAGAAAGGATGTGTAAGGTTCCTAAAGAAATTAACCAATGATGATCTGGTTCCCTCATCTAAATATCACTAATTTAATGAGGCTAAAAAAATTCATGCTTTGGCATCTCAGCTTGATCTTTTCTTTTTCAAATAACAAGATACAAATCTCAATCAGCTAGCCCATGCTAAATAGAGATTTTATGTGTTTGGGGTTTATGCCACTTTTTGAAATACGTATTCATGCAGCTGAGAGTGCTTGAATGCAATGCAGTTGAGATTGCTTGAATGGCAGAAGAAAGCCTCAAATATCATTTTGTAAACACAACATAAACCTTTTTTCTGACCTCTTAAAAAATACAGCTTTACAATTTGTGGAGAAATGTCCATATGAGCCTGCCATCCACTGTGCATCAGTGGATAACTTGGTGATGAGGTGTCTCAGATGAGAGGGAAAGCATAGACACTTGGAGAAAAGGAATGGGAACAAATAAAAAAATGGTTACACAAATGCCCCTGGAAGAGAATGGGAATAATGAGGAGAAGAAGCTTCATCCACAGATGGTAAGGTGCCCTAGCTTCTTCTTTCATCCCTACCACCAACAGGCAGTATAACATGCATGTGTGATGTAGAAAGAATAACTGTGCCTCCTGCGACAGCAGTACAGGAGAAGAGAAAAAGATTGTCCTCTCCTGACACTGAAGCAAAAGGCTATATCCCACAAAAGGAACGCAGCCAGACAGACCACAACAAGCAAAAGAAGAACAAACAGAAAATTTTGTAATGATTAAATGAAAAGCCCTAGAAAATCTAAAAAGGGTCTACATGGAAAGGAAAGCTACATTTATAATAGAAGAGATCTTAGAAATTATCATAAGCAGCACATGAAGCACCTGTAAAATACAGAAGCCAGAATACACAGGATCGATGCTGAAAAGATTTAACAAAGCAAGCATTCAAAATTGGGGAAAATGTATATATGTCTGGCATCTCACCTGTGTATCACACCCCTGTCATGCAAATACTTCAAACCATTCAAGATCTGCCTTGTGTAAACAGACACTTGAGAATCTCGAAGGTGATATCTTTGATACAGGGATGCCAAAGACTTCTGTGTCACAAGTTCAAGAAATATATAAAGTCTACCATCCTCCTGCATGAACCATAAACAGAAATTAAAAGTCTGATTCAAGACTAAAATAAATTTTGTAATCAAGCAAATAACATTCCTTATTTTAGCCTCCCAACTAATGTTGAAGAACTGATACTAAGTATAAATGTGTGCATGATTTATAATTCAAATGAAACATCGTCATGCTTGCGTGCATTCATGGGATTATCTAATTATGTGAGTCACAAAGAGATCCATACAAGAAACTACCAATAAAAAAGAAGAGAAGGGCCCAAGATCCATATGACAAACTTTTTTTTTTTTTTGCCAATATTAGTTGAGTCAAAATGAAATGAAAAAAATCCACTTCAAGATAATTGAATTTTGCCGATCAAAGTCAAGCTTTTAGCTTTCTTCTCCAGGCTAAAATCATTAACTATTGTTACTATTCTATGCCCTTAACAACAGGGTACTTTTTTTAGCACAAGCTGAGGTTAGGCAGACTCCTAGTCCTACCAGTTTATGCTAAGAGAGGTACCCAGGGTTGAAATCTTGACTTCCTTCACGTTAAAGATCTTACATCCAAAAACATAACCAGGTTGAAGAAGCTCCTGTTGGCACTAAGTTTACTGTCTGAGTGCCATTTTTTTTAAATTTATTATAGTAAACAAAATACCATAGGTACTATTGCACGGGTAGAAAGCAGGCTTTAGAATGGTTCCCTTTCAAATGCATCCTGTTCATAAAAACCTTCGAGAAGCATGCAGACAAAATTGCCTTCTTATTTTTCCTTTTAATCTCACAGTCATTGAATTCTAATGAGAAGTTTACAAGGAGAAACTATGAAAAGTTTAGAAGGATAAACAGCAAATTTGCATAATGGAACAGAGTAGCTACAGATTTCACTTGGTCAGGATCCTTCCAGCTCCTAAGCACTTCATAAATAAGTAATTTTTTTAATAGAATGACGATGACTAACAAAGAGAAGTACATGAATTGGGAAAAGTGAATCTCTAACATATAAAAATCATGAACAACACATATAAATAACATGCATTCAGGCTATACCTTGTCCGTACCAAGATATCGAACAATGTTCTGGTGTTCAAATTGACTCAACAGAGCAACTTCCTGAAAGGCAGAAAGTTGCAAAATATGATGAAAGATTGAAAGAAACATATTTCTTTCACAGTCCCAACTGCTCAAATAACATTCTTTGCAAGAAAGGAGATTTGAATTACATGTTCAAGTAGACTAAGTTGGTCCTTGCCGCCTTGACCATGGAGTGAAACTTCTTTTACCGCAAAGAAAAAGCCATCACTGAAAAAGAGCAGAGTTGTAAGCATATATTATATAATGTCTCCCTTAAGACAACTTAATGAAATGTCAGTTGAAAAAAGTAAAATGATAAGCAAGAAATGTCTTTGTCAGAAGGACCCAGATGAAGCAACGAAATACAGACAACCTCTAACAGTTCATAAAAGAAAAAGGTTCACATATCTAATAGCACAAGCATCTTATTTGTTAACCAATTACCGAAGCACCAAAGCAACAAACCATCATTACTTTATCTTGAGTAATTAAGTCCTTACTTCCACAAGTTATGTACAAATGACGGGATGGAGGCGAGTATCACCAATTCTACAAAAGACAACCCTATGATAGGTAAGTCACGTTAGCAAATGTTTCATAAGATTCTTTCTTTCGTGGACACTTGCAAAATGGCAAGGTACCCATGTCAATATGACCCAACACGGGCATGGGTGCAGCTCTGACCATGTCAAGTGCCGTCAGTGCACACAAAGCTGAATCTGCACAGTTTTGGAGTCAGTGAATTTTGACTGAGTCCAAAACTGTCCAAAATTTAGGGCTCTTGTTTTTTTAAGTTAATCATCTATATACATAGCAAACAGTCCAAGGCTGTTTGTGCACAGAAGAAACTTCCATCAGTTTCTGTCTTTGGGTTCCAGCATATGGCAACCTTCTTTGGCAAGCAAAGGGTTTATTTGATGAGGCAGCGACTTTCTCCAGCGAATGCACTCTTCTCCAGTCAGTTTTCTCCGTCCCCTTTTTTCCTTTCTTCAATTGCCAGTGTTCCAAGAAGAACTCACTTGCAGTTCTTCTTTCATTTTTTAAGTTTTTCTTTCTTTCTCGAGTTCTCTTTTCCTCTATATATCTCTCTCTCACTCTTTCTGTGTATCTCCATCTCCACATTAGCACATGCTACAAAAGAAATCATCACTTTATGCAATATTCGACTCCAAAGTATGGGTGCAGTAAACTGCATCTGTTCACTAAACCCATGCTGTTTAAGATGTCTTGCCTCCAGACCCCCAAGATTGATGAACAGATAAGTTGCTTAACAATGATGCCCTATGTTCCAGTGTTCTTTTCCTCATATGTCAAGGCTGCCATCAACTTACAAGTACTTGGGAGGGAGTGAGGTACATACATCAAAAGTCATCTTCTCAGGAGATTCTAAACCCGCCTTGCGAAATTCCGAAACTTGAAGAACAAAAGTTTTCCTTAACACAAGGTCAATTAAAAAAAAGAAAAACTGAAAGATCCTTTGACAAAAAGAAGCATGCTTAAATGAATTACTTTACAAAAAAAAAAAGAGTCAAACATTTATCTCATCATTGCTATCATAATAAAGAAGCATGTTTTTACCAAGCATGTGCAATTGATGCATGTTAGCAAAAGCTTAAACTCTAATAACAATAAATATATCTTCATGTTACATATATATTACGAATACCCATAATGCCTAACAATACCATCACCATATCTGGTAGGTTTAGGTACTCTGTCAAACACGTCACAAATTTCTTGGTATGTTTTCCTTTCCATCTTTAGCTCCCAAGGATCCAAGATAGCTGCCACGACAACTTCTTTACCAGGGATAGTACTTTCAAGTTTGAAGCAAGTAGAAACAGCTTCACCTATGAATTATATCAAAGTTTACATATAAATAAACTTTTTCTCATGATTTTAAGTTGTTCTAGTGATATTTGAGAAACTCATACTAAAGCAGCTCGGATCAAAAGATTTTTCTTACCGTTTAAGCAAAAGAGAGATTTTTTTTTATGTTATAATACAAAGCTTCATATATTGGTGAGATACTGAGATCTAAGAAAATGTCCAACTAGTTTAAATGATTCTGCAAAAGCCGCTTGATTCTTTCAAAGAAATACGGCTGCCAAGAATGTCACAAAGTATTCTTTTGCACAATATCCTAAAAGGAGAACACAAACGATCGTGACATAAATTAAATACGATTGTGACATAAATTACAGAACCATACAACCAAAGTAACAAACCAAAACACGATCCGAACAATTGGACACTAACAGTAACAACTTTTCTTTTTTGGCAAGCCAGAGTTGCAGATACCTCCTAGGTTATGCCAGAGGCGCATACCAGGTACTGATCGCTTAACGTTCTTCGATTTGAAGGGTACACGTTCCAAGGAAAGCAGTTAAAGTTTTCATCAGGACTACCGTGTGCACTCCACGTTCTTCGATTTGAGGGGTATATGTTCCGAGGAAAGCAGTTATAGTTTTCATCGGAACTACCGTGTGCACTCGCCTAAAAGCAAAGATTAGGATGAAGGTACGGAATTTAGGTGCAAACCTAGGACCCAAAGGTGAGGGTACTATTCACCTGTCTCTAGACGTGAAGGTGCTAGCCATGGGGTTGGGCATGACCAAGCCAAAATCAACCACAGGATTAATGCATTATCGCCTCATAGGCCGTGGATCAGAAAAAGCACTTACTTGCTGATTCCTTCATATACCACGCCAAACGATCCGCTCCCAAGAATTCCTCCTCGCTGCCACGACTTTATCTCGCGCTTGAATCTCGCATTCGGTGATACAAAAAACGTTGGGGACTCTGTCGTTGTGCTTGACGCATCATCGCCGTCGTTCGAAGTTGAGAACGAGCAGCAGGCTGCAAGGACGGCACTCTGGCGCGATACTTCCTCACTCTCTCGCTCCAGATCTGAAACCGCCTGTTCCTTCTCCTCTATCTCACCTTTCGTCTCCCATGACTCCCTCACTCCGTCCTTGTCCTCCTCCCTGCCAATCATACCTGATCTCAGGAAACGTTTACTCATCACCATCGACGGCGTCGGAGGTGCAGGGACGAACACCGGCGGCCTCAACCCCTTGATCCCGTTCTCCGGACGTGAAGTTCGGGACGGCAACGCCGAAACCGGCAACTTGTCCACCGGACCCGCCGTTCCCCGTCTTCCTGAGACCCTATCTTTCTCATCCGCGACCGCAGACCTCTCCAACTTATCGACCCTGGTTTCCTGCCGGGTCCCTGCCATCGGCATTTTGTCCTCCAAATTGAACCCAAGTCGCGAGGTCGGAGGAGTGTCGCACCTCATTCTGCTCGCCTTCCACTCTTCGAGAGGTATGCCGAAATCATCCGCGCAAGAAACCCCAATCTTCTCGCAGACAGCCTCAAAATCTCCGTCGGCAACGCGGAAGCTAGTGATTGCCGGGTGTAGCGCTACGTCAGAATCACGAAACCGACTGTGCCGCGCGGGCGACGACGCCGGCGAAGGTGAGAAGGAGGAGGCGTCATAGTCGATGTTATTGAATGCGTTCAGCCGGTCTAGCCGGCGAGTCGGCCCGCGATGGTTCCTCGACTCCGCGGGCATCGACAAGCTTCCCTCCCCGTCCCCCTCCCCCGCCCTCCCCTTCCCCGCCTTATCCCCTCCGAAAAGCAGCGAAATCATGTAATTAGGGGACGGTCGTTGTCTTTCTCGCACCGCCATCATGAACCAAATCCCATCGTCTTGCAGACAGAACGGTGCAGCGATGCCTAATTCGCGAGTCAGGCCGTCCCCAAAATTGGCCAGAAAGAAACAAGGGGAGATGGAAAGGGTCAAGAAAGAGAGCAGCGAAGAAAGCCGAGCGCAATAAATATCCAGAAATCCAGAGCAAACCGGCAAGCGACAGCCAGAGGTTCAAGACAAAAACAGAGACAGAGAGGTGGACCAGAAAAAGGGGATGGTTATTCAAAGCTTTACCATCGTCGTGACCCTTCACTTTTTGACGAATGCAACGTGAAATCGACAGAATTACAGTGCCTCCTCAACTATAAAGTCCATGGGCCGGTGCGCTTCCCCAAGGAGAGAGAGAGAGAGTCGTCGGGGTGCCATGAAAATGGCGCGACGCAAGTGTAACTCCGCAGTGGCTGCCGCCACATCACCACGCCGTTCCATTCTTTTGCCGTCACTAGCTCCGTTCAAAGCACGCGTCGCAAACGTAAAGTAATAAATTCGAAAGTTTTCTTCATAGGAGCGTGCGCTTGAGTTGTTTGCTTTTTGGTATATGGTCTCTAGATCAAGAAAATGTCCTCTTGGCATATTCTTTGTAAATCAGAAATTTGTCCTCTTCCGTATTTACGATGGGCTCTACGTTTGTTCCCCTGCGTCTAGGGTCTGTACAGTCCTTTGTTTTGCTGTATGTACTTTGCTTATGTTGTGTCCTGGTGTAAGCTAGTTTGTTCACCTATGTCGGAGTACCCTCCCAAAACGGCCCCAAGTGTAATATTGGGATTCCTTGTTTTGGATGGTCAGCATCGGGAATTCTGTAAGTGGCTTCGGCCATCCTTGCAAGTAAAGTTAATAGCTTACTTGTTTTCCCTCGTGATGTACTCTTCTCTCTAAAGTGAAATATATTGCGAGTTTCTTTCCACACTCTGTGCAAATTTGTGTTCTTGTGTTCAAAAGATTTCCAAAAGCGTTCAAGTGATCTGCGCCCACTTGAACGAAAGCGAAGGCTTGCGGCTTACTGGCAAGAGTCTGCCGCGCCGCGCGGTCCGGAGTTGTCGGCCCGTGACAACTGGTATCAGAGCCCAGATTTCAGGCAATCTGGGAAAGCGATTGGAGAGTCGGTGTAGATCATCGCGCCGACTTGCAGCGATTGAAGAAAGTGCCATGGCATCAAACTATAACCTTAGGAGTGCCAGTGGCAAGGAGCCGGCCCGCCCAGAAGAGGCGAGCCCGTCCTACGACCAGGGGAACCTGGAAGAAACTGTGAACAGGTTGGTGGCGGACGTGGCCACCCATGAGGAAGCCCTCGGCGGTGCTGCCGAGACCTTTGAAGGATTCAGGGAGGAGATGAAGTTGATGCGGGAACAGATGGCCGAGTCAGTGGCCATGAGCCGATCACTCTCCGACTTGGTGAAGACCTTACAGGACGAAGTTGCTGGACTTCGGGCTTCAAATCAGCGACTGCTACGTACTAACTCGGCCAGTAGTAGCCAGGAGAGGACCAGCAGGGTCGACGTTCAACGTCCGGCGAAGTACAGTGGTAGCCGGGATGCGAGGGCGATTGACAACTTTCTGTTCCAAGTGGACTACTATCTGGACTTACAGAACGTGGTAGAGGAGGATCTGAAGATCAAGACCGCGGCCATGCTCCTAGAGGGAGATGCAGTGGCCTGGTGGAGGCGGAAAATGCTGGATATTGAGAATGGAGACTGCACCATTCGAACCTTTGATGACTTCCGCAAACAGTTGAAGGGGTACTTCATGCCCGTGGATGCCGAAAGGCACGCTTATAGGTTGGTTGCAAACCTAAAGCAGACTGGCGCCTTGAGGGACTACATCCGGGCATATCAAAAGGTAATGTTGGATGTGCCTATGATGCCAGAAAAAGATAAACTTCACTGGTTCATCATAGGGCTCCAATCTTGGGCTCAAACCGACGTGGAGAGATCGAATCCAGAAACCTTGGAACAAGCATACGTGGCAGCCGAGCGCTTGGCAGATACCCAGCGCAAAAGTTACACGGATACCTTCAAGGCTACGAAGAAGTCTGACCACGGCGGCAAGAGAGACGATCGGCGAGACCACAACAGAAATGAACAGGTGTCCCAGAAGCCAACCGAGAGAAAAACCTTCTTTCGCAAGGACTACACTGGGCCACCAAGGGATGTGAATTGTTGGGTCTGCGGACGAAAGCACCTGGCGCGCGTCTGTCCAAAGAGGGTGAAGCCAACCGGGCAGGTCAATGCAGCTAGGGCCACCGAAGACGAGACCGAGGAAGGGCAGACACGAATGGGTGCCGCCCAGGCGATCAATGCTGTGCAGAACCGTGCAGTGTCTAGCAGTTTGGTGGACAAGGAACTGATGTACCTAAACGTCACTCTGAATGGAATGTCTACTGTTGCGATGGTAGACTCAGGGGCTACGCATAACTTCGTCTCGGAAGAGGAGGCGGAGCGGGTGGGATTAAGGCCTGTGCCGCAACAGAGAACCATCAAAGCGGTGAATTCTCCTGCCAAGGCCGTCCTGGGAGAAGCAAAGGGTGTAACCGTTCAGATCCAAGGATGGACGGGAGTCACTAACTTCTCTGTAGTGCCTCTGGACGATTTCAAGGTGATTTTGGGGTTGGAGTTCTTTCGAAGCCAGGATGCAATGATAGTGTCGAGAACTAACACAGTGATGATCATGGGTGCGGATCAGACCCACGCAGTGCACTGCCACTCCATCAGAAACAAGTCTCAGCCGATGTTGTCGGCCATGCAGCTGAAGAGAGGCGTGCGGCATGGGGAGCAAACATTCCTCATGGCCATACGCCTAGCCGAAGATGACCCTCAGCCGAGAGTCATTCCGCCAGGACTAGCCCCGGTCCTCAGGCAGTTCGAGGAAGTAATGCCCCCCGAGCTGCCCAAGCGCCTACCTCCAAGGCGTGAAGTTGATCACGAAATCGACTTGGTTCCTGGAGCCAAGCCGCCAGCCATGGTCCCCTACAGAATGGGACCGGCCGAATTGAAGGAGCTGCGGACGCAGCTTGATGACATGCTTGAGTCAGGGATCATCCGCCCCTCTAAGGCACCATTCGGGGCTCCTGTGTTGTTCCAAACGAAGCACGATGGCTCTAAGCGACTCTGTGTGGACTACCGTGCCTTGAACAAGGTGACGGTGAAAAACAAGTATCTTTTGCCTCTCATTGCAGACTTGTTTGATCAGTTGGGTAAGGCGAGGATCTTCTCGAAGTTGGACCTTCGTTCTGGCTACTGGCAGGTCAGGATTGTAGAAGGTGATGAACCAAAGACCACTTGCGTCACCCGCTATGGAGCATATGAGTTCCTAGTCATGCCATTCGGGTTGACGAATGCCCCCGCGACTTTCTCCACTCTGATGAACAAGATATTCTACCCCCACCTTGACAAGTTTGTGGTAGTCTACCTTGACGACATTGTGGTCTTTAGCAGCAATTTGGAGGAGCACGTCAGTCACTTGAAGACGGTGTTCCAAATACTCAAAGAAAATGATCTTTTCGTGAAGAAGGAGAAGTGTCTCTTTGGACAGCGGGAGATCAGTTTCCTCGGCCATATTGTAGGGAATGGCCAGCTGCGAATGGATCTGGAGAAAGTGAAGGCTGTTCAAGAATGGAAGCCGCCCTCCAATGTGCCTGAATTGCGGTCCTTTCTTGGGTTCGCTAATTACTATCGGCGGTTCATCACGGGGTACTCCTTGATAGCGGCGCCCCTCACTGACCTACTCAAGAAGAACAGATTCTGGATTTGGACACAGTCCGCCCAGGATGCTTTTGAAGGCCTGAAGCGTGCCCTTGTAAGAGAGCCCGTTCTCAGGTTGCCAGATCACTCGAAGCCCTTTGAAGTACACACAGACGCCTCTGATTTTGCCATTGGTGGGGTATTAATGCAGGACGGCCATCCGATTGCCTATGAGAGTCGGAAGTTGAAGGACCCTGAGAAGCGTTACACGGTGCATGAACGGGAGATGACCGCCATTGTGTATTGCTTACGCATATGGAGGCACTACCTACTGGGGGCAGAGTTCGTTGTGAAGACAGACAATGTGGCCACAAGTTACTTCAAGACTCAGAAGAAGTTAACTCCGAAGCAGGCTCGTTGGCAGGAATTCTTGGCAGAGTTTGATTTCGCTCTGGAGTACAAGGTTGGAAAGACCAACGTGGTAGCGGATGCGTTGAGTAGAAAGGCAGAACTTGCAGCCTCTCGGGCGGGGACCTCTGAAGTACAGTTGGAGGGTGCGCTCCTCGAGCGGGTTCGTGAAGGGATGCGGCAAGACTCAGCGGCCCAACACTTGGTTGCCTTGGCCGAAGCGGGGAAGACTCGAAGATTCTGGCTGCGAGATGGGTTGCTACTCACCAAGGGCGGACGTGTTTTCGTGCCGAAGTGGGGCAATCTCCGGCGGGAGCTGACTAAGGAGTGCCATGATACGCTTTGGGCTGGCCATCCTGGCCAGGAGCGGACTCTGGCCCTTCTTGAACGTGGTTATTACTGGCCCCAGATGCGCGATGATGTGGAGGCATATGTGAAGACTTGCCTCATCTGCCAGCAGGACAAAGGGACTAATCAGAAGCCTGCTGGTCTACTGGAACCTCTTCCTATTCCAGACCGTCCGTGGGAGAGTATTTCCATGGATTTTATTGTGAGTTTACCCCGTGTTGATGGCTACAGCTCTATCTTTGTTGTGGTTGACAGGTTTTCCAAGTATGCCACGTTCATTCCAACTACAAAGGAGAGTCCAGCGGAGAAGACGGCGGAGTTGTTTGTGAAGAACATTGTGAAGCACTGGGGCGTGCCGAAGAGTATTGTGAGTGATCGTGATGCTCGCTTCACGGGCAAATTTTGGCGTGAAGTGTTTCGGTTGCTTGGCTCAGACTTACTGTTTTCCACAAGCTTCCACCCGCAGACTGATGGTCAGACTGAGCGCATCAATGCCTTGTTGGAACAGTATCTGCGTCACTTTGTCAGCGCCAACCAGAAGAACTGGGTAAAGCTGCTCGATGTGGCCCAATTCTGTTACAACTTGCAGAAGAGCGAGTCTTCAGGCCACAGCCCCTTCGAGGTAGCCACAGGACAGCAGCCGTTGATGCCTCACACTGTTGCTGCTCAGGAGAAAGGAAGACCCAGCTTCGCCTACCAGTTTGTCAGAGACTGGCAGGAACAGACGGAGATAGCGAAGGCGTTCTTGCACAAGGCCGCCAAGAAAATGAAGAAATGGGCAGACAAGAATCGAAGACCTGTTGAGTTCCGAGTAGGAGACCAAGTTCTTGTCAAGCTTTACCCAGACCGCTCGGGCATCTTCCGTGGGCGACACCGAGCGTTGATCAGAAAGTATGAAGGGCCATTCACTGTGATCAAGAGAATTGGGAAGCTGGCGTATAAGTTAGATTTACCGCCAGACTTCAAGGTGCATTCCGTGTTCCACGTCTGTAACCTGAAGCCGTTCTATGTTGATGATGAAGACCCAGAGAGAAGCCAGCCCCGGAGGGAACCAATCCTGCAGCGCGCCCCGTCCAGCCGGCGTGCCAGCGACCGTCAGCTAGACCAAATCCTTCGACACAAAGTGAACTATCTTGGTGAACCGAAGCGATATTTGGTCAAGTGGGTAGATAATGATCAGCCAACGTGGGAGTATGCCTTTCGCTTCAAGCGGAGTCACCCTGAGGAAGTCAGAATCTACCATGAAGCAGCTAGCGCCGAGGACGGCGCTTGATTTGAAGGGGGGAGCATGTTCCCCTGCGTCTAGGGTCTGTACAGTCCTTTGCTTTGTTGTATGTACTTTGCTTATGTTGTGTCCTGGTGTAAGCTAGTTTGTTCACCTATGTCGGAGTACCCTCCCAAAACGGCCCCAAGTGTAATATTGGGATTCCTTGTTTTGGATGGTCGGCATCGGGAATTCTGTAAGTGGCTTCGGCCATCCTTGCAAGTAAAGTTAATAGCTTACTTGTTTTCCCTCGTGATGTACTCTTCTCTCTGAAGTGAAATATATTGCGAGTTTCTTTCCACACTCTGTGCAAATTTGTGTTCTTGTGTTCAAAAGATTTCCAAAAGCGTTCAAGTGATCTGCGCCCACTTGAACGAAAGCGAAGGCTTGCGGCTTACTGGCAAAAGTCTGCCGCGCCGCGCGGTCCGGAGTTGTCGGCCTGTGACAACGTTGGTCCCCGCCATTATTCGACCGTCGAAACTTCCTTCCACCATCACTCCGCGTGGAAAAGCTGCCCAACGGCAACGATTGGATAAGAAAAGAGGGGCATTATTTTTTCCTCCTCCCTCTTCTACTTTTGTAAGAAGCCCGTTTTAAACAATTCGTGGAGAGTAAACTCTACTCGAAACCTCGACTTTCTTCAACTCTTTAAAAGCGCGTTACTGTTTGTCCTGAATGAAACGCCTCGTTTCTCGAGCTTATTGCACGAACAAAACATCGCATTGGAAGGAGCTTTTCGAGTTCAATTTCACAAAAAAACTGCACTGGTTTGTCGTGAAACTAAAGTCATTCCCGGAGTTTATTGCATGAAGGAACTGGAGTTGGATGGACAGCTCTTAGGATGACATCTATAAAGTCGGAAGGTTTTGTGCATGAGAGAGACTCATGCATGTTTCCTTGATGAGGGCATTTATCATTCACAATAAATGAGGAGCTAGTGCCGTTGTTGATAACATGAGAGGTTTGCATGCCGTGCCAAGTTTTACGAAAGAAAAGAAAAAGGGGTTTAAAGCTCAGCAGCTCCCACTGAAATTTAAAGTTAGTACTAAAGCAGAACAATTTACCCCAAAAAAAATTTTTGCGTTCTTTCGAGTTGATCGACCTTTTGACGTTGCAACGAAATCGCCCGTGTATACACATTTGAGTTTCGAAAAATAAATAAAATTATATATAAGTCCTTAGTATTTCTCTCACTCTTCTGTGATTCTTCAATGCGCCAATTGATTAAAAAGAAGAGGTACATGGTGCATCCAATTATAGCGCCGAAACCTTTCCCTGCCATTGAAGAAGAACTCTACTCCCTTTTAATTAACGGAAAAAGCCATTCCCTTGAAAGGAAAAAGGAAAACAGCTCTTCTTTATTGAATAAAAGGCATCGGAATGCTCCCCTAGCAGTTTGATGCAGAGAGAGGGAAAAGAAACCAGATCGTTTGCAGGACCCAGCCTTCGGTTCAGAAATAAACTGCATTATGTAGTTTAAATCCGAGTACAGATTGAAATTGCATATAATATATATGAATATGGGTCTCGGTCAAAATCACAAGAGAGGAGATGATGTTAAATCCACGTGTTCTTTTCCTTTACGCGTGTGAACGTGACGACGGACCAATAACCCAGATTTCTGTTAGGCCTGGAATCAGGTCAACTACCACTCTCGCAGGCTTGCACCCAGCAATGTGCCTCACCCGAAGCTTGGTTGTTCATGCCATTCTTCTCACCAAATGGTGGCCTTTCATAACCCACGTAACTTGGAGAGATGAGTCGCTTGGCCAGATCGAGGCTGCATAAGCTTTTAAGCTGCTACCAAAACTCATAATCTAAAAAAGCTCAAATACTCTGTCTGAATCCGAGCATACATGAACTCACTCACGCATTCAGCAAGAGTGTTCGCGCCGTTCATAAAAGTGTTCAAATACTGCTTCATGTGTAGACCATGTCCACTTAAACTTGTGACTGACAAGCGTGCCACAAAAAAAAAAAATCGTGTCCGTTCAGACCGCAATTTCATTATTTCCTGTTGACTAATGGCCTTCTGCGCTTAGGAAATCCACGACCAGCTACTTCATGTCCTTTCAAGGCACTAAGGAAAATGTAAAACAGAACAAAGACATGCACATTACGTGAAAGCATAGTACCCTAATTTACAAGACCAATGACCAAGGCTTCCTAGTTCCAAAACTTGCATGTTCAACCAAAACAAGTTTCGTGATATACCAGAAGCCAGAAGGCCATGGCAAGGTGAAGCCATCATCGGTATCAACCAAACCAATTCAACAGCAACTGGAATACGAGCAGTATACCAACTGCCGTCCATTCCCGAATCCTCAATAACGATCAAGTCATATAATCAAATATCTAGCTTTTATGAGGAATTAAACTCAGACAGAAAATATCCAACGGAAATTGCGTTCTACTCCAGGACATTCAGCTAATTGCAGAAAATAACTATAATGGAAAGAAACACTGCATGCATCCTCCAACTTCAAAATGTCATCATAGGGTAAGACTCTGGAGTCTGGAGTACTAAATGCTCGGATACACAAAAATAAAAAAGTTCGTAGATAGTTATGTCATACAACATTTGGCCCCATGTGCCACGAACAAGAAAGCCCCCCCACCTTGGCATGGCAAAAATGGAAGAGGTTGCCCTGGTTAGACCGCACGCTTGTCATGTCTGGACCAACATGCAATTCAAAGCAAATACATGACTATGAAGACTAATATTTCTCGTTCATCAATAACGAAATCTGGAAGAACTGAACGCAGCAGCACATAGATTACTGAGCAATCAATGTTAAACTTATTCATTGATAAAAGAGTCCACATACAAATTACAGTAACATCAATCACAATAGTCTTCATCTATTCCCAGCAAGTCTGCGTGCAAGTTGCCAGTCCTTTGCCACTACAAATCACACAAACCAGTTACAGAAAAATTGAGCAGAGTTACACAACAAAATTGGAAAGCCAAATATCGTAACTAAGGCAGACACAAGATTCCAAAACTAACAAGTTCCGTTCTCAGCACAAGAACATCAGGCACATGCAAAGATATCTCAGTTACAATTCAAAGCCTTTGATTAGAGAGGTTACCAAGATAATTTAGATATATCATGGATATCAGTGTTAATGGATTAACCACCTTCCATCTTCCATAACAAAATTCACATGCAAAAAAGAAGCAACAGGACTGAAGGAGGCTTTCAAAATTCACGTCATTACACAGTTTGTCAATCCTATCTCAACTCTCTCAATTGTTGTGAATAGAGTAATATATGGAAGTATCCATACTAAACCATGAAGTCAAATCATGGAAAAGGCGAAAAGCATTAGTAATTTCAAAAGCTGACCACATGGAGAAAATAAAAGGGCAGCCTTTCTCTAGCTGGCACCTGTCACTTGGCATGCCATGTTATAGCAAATGCATGTCATCTCATGATTCTCATCAATGTGAAAATGTCTCACACATCACTCCAAAATTTAACCAAATTTAAGAAGAAAAAGCCTGAAGCGTTGCTCAATGATGCTTAGATCAATATCCAATGCCTTTCTTTTTCACCTAATACAGGCTTGCAGACCAAAGATCAAATAAACTTTTCAAGGCAATGATGTTACTTGATAAAAGTATCTGATTACATTTATTGAAAGCAACCCACTTTGACCACCAAGGGGAGCACCAAAACGTCATTCATTTAGACATGAAGAAGAGAGAAAAAGAAAACTAAATGGAGAGGCCTGATATGTACAGACCTACAAGTCTATCAGTCATGCACTTTCATTGTACAAGTGGGAAGAACAAGTATACAGCCTTTACGATTAAATCTCCTATTGGCACAAGCAAGTCCAAATGAGATGACATCCCACAAAAGGCTTTGGTAGGGGCTAAAATACCATCAGTGCCCACTTTGAATGACATGCACAAAATGGAGAACATGCAATAAAAAATTTCAACTTACTAAGTGTAATACGCTTTGCATGTATGGCACATAGCTGTGCATCCTCAAACAAATGCACCAATTCCGCTTCTGCTGCCTGCATTCACATGCCATTACTTCAATGCAATTAACGTGATATAAGCAGTGCATAAAACTTTTTTGAACTTTTACTTATAAAATATATCAAACATTCTTTGAAGTGACAGTAAGATATGATGTCATACCGCTGACAAGCCAGACCAGTCACTGGCCTGGCAACCAGTCCTGGCATTCAATTACAAGGGGCTAATAAAAAACATTCATGACCAACTAGGTATTTTGGTAGCTACCGTCAGAAATAGATTTTATCAGATGTTTTACATTTATCCGATCTTTTTTTTTTTTGCTTTTTACATGTACAACTGTATATACTATATATACATCTTATGTGTGATACACACATACATGTGTGTATGTGTATTCAAACAGTGTCATTGTGTGACTGGCTCTCTTCACTCACTCTTCCTACAGTCTATCTTTTGAATGTGAGCTTAACATTCAAAACATTGTTAATATATTAAAAAAATATTTTCTAAATGTGTAGAAAAGATTTTATAAAATTTCAAAATTGACAATCTGAGTTTGTTTTCTTCCAATACTCATCTTACATATCTGACAAAGATTGATCTTAGGTCAATTTATATGACCTTAGACAAGCAGATGAATGTCTGCATAATCATTTTTTCAAAAAGAATAAAAAATAGTGTGGTAAAACAAGCACCAACTTGGAACTAGTGGCCTTTAAGGTCTCTCTCTCTCGCCATATATATTTACATGGGCACACACACACACAACCTATAAATGGTATATGGTATCTGCAAATAAAATATTGTAAATATCAAATCCAAAAAAATAAACAGAATCAGATAATAATATAGATTATATATGTTATTCACAATTATATACAAAAACGCATTACCATATGATTTACAAATATATGTAAAATACATATAATTTTGTGTTAGTCAACCAACTCAAATGGACAAATCCCAACTAGTCCTTTTAGCCTTTTAGGGCCTTGATCAACCTGCATCTGACAACAAGGTCTTAAGAAAGTTACAAATAATTCTTATAACTTTTATAAAAATTGTTCGAAAAAAAGGAGGTTTGAGACTTGAGAGCATAAAGCAGATAATCTGAGCTACACAATTTAACAACGGTTCACCAACAATGTGGTCTTGCAAAAAAAAAATAGATTTTGTCATGTTCAAGTTTGCCATCACAAGGTTCCAAATGTTTACAAAATAAAACCTGTGACACAGAGGTGCGGGTGTCAGTGCAGATGCATGTGTGGATGCTGCATTTTTCAACGGGTGCAGGTGCAGCAAGACAACCAAGCTGAAATAAAAGTTTGCTGATGAATACCTCTTGAATTGCAAGCAATGCTTCAGCAGTAAACCGCAAAGGTTCTTTTGAAATATATCCAGCAATTTCTCTCACCTATATTCAGCAGGATAGTGACATGAATCATAGCCTTGTTGTTTGCACAAGCATAAATAAAAGATCCTTTTTCATTCAGAAATTTTTGAAGCTGTCAAAAGGAGCAAGATGATAATAGCAATAACCATTAAAGGACAATAATCAATAAGAAGATAAGGAAAGCAATGGTTACTAAATGTAGTTTAACTTACTTGATTAATTAGTAAAGTTAGATTTTTGATGCCAATATGAAAGCTAAACACGAGTTTTTAGTATCCCCATTAAGAACAAAAAAGCAATCTACTTATCTATATAGACAAATACAAAAACAACCAAAAATGCATTCAGATATTAAAATTTAAAGAAAAAAAGAAAAGAAAATTAGTAGTCAACATGAGAATGAGAAAGCCTTAAATAACATTTTCATGGATTCATGAACATCAATTGCAATAAGACCATCAATGAAAGTCTTAAATCAAAAGCTTGGCATTTAACAAGAGTAGGTTGACTTCGGTAGTTTGACTACATACCACAATTGTATCCCTAGTCCCTACATGCTTCAAGGATAGCTTACCTAGTAAGAAAGATATTCCTATTATATTTTTTATTTCCTATCCAGTTTAGTAGAATTTGCATGTCGTTCATATACTATGAGTGCATGTGTTTGCAATAAAGAAAACCTATTCACCCCAGAATACAATGGCCATATACTGCAAACCATACCCACGTTTCACTATCTACTTTCCTACACCTATCTGTCACAAGGTTTAGATTGTATCTAGTTTGTCCCTCGTGTTCATGTACTTGTTATTGTACAACACAATCGTTTTATTGCACTTCAAATATTTTAATGGTAATGCCATATTATATTTTTTTTATTTTGTTGTAGCAATTTTTGTAAATCTACAAGACTACAACATACTAAAACATTCAAACGAGAAAACGAGTATCCACAACATTGTATAGATGTCCTATGACTATCACCATCATTTAGTTACTTCTATATGGACAATTTTACCAAAAGAGACGAGAAAAGGTATCAATACAGAACAGAGACTCCAAGGGCCGTTTGAAATGAAACCAAAACTTAACAGAAATGACTGAAAAACTGTTCTTGTTGAGACATTTACCAGTCAATAAAGTAATGAACTGATGGAACCAGCCAGTTTCCGGCCACCTACTGGCTGAGAAATGGGTGTCGGTTTTGTCACCCAACATGGGCAATACCATCAACACATTTTCTGGCTGATGAGTGGCTGGAAAACTGCTATTTTTTTCTTTAATATTTTTGTATCCAAACGACTAAAAGCCAAGTTGGTAGCAAACATGGTTTTGTTAAAAACTTGGTTTGGAGGTAAAACCACGATTAAGCCCCCCTCATCCAAATAGCGCTCAACTGATCCAGAAGTTCATAGTCTGATTTCCTTACAACGTCAAACAGTTGGCACCCACTTCACCCTACTTTCAGCTTTCGTAATTCACTTTCAAATGGACAGAAGAGATTGGGCAACAAATATCTAGTTCAATAAAGCCATTTTAATTTATTGAACAATCACCCAAGGCAGAATTAATCTCTTCTCCTGAAATTCATATTTCTTTAGCTTAATGCTTCAAACAAGGTTTGCAGTTCTAGCAGTGACCAGTACTACCAATCCTGTGCTATCTCATCGCCAATAAACTTGAGCAACCAAACGATAAGCTCAAATATGCGTAAGGAAGAAGTTAGCAACAAGATGGAGAATCTCAACTTACAACTCGAACAAACGGCATCGTGGGTATAAGAAGGTTAACTGACTTCTGCAGCATTCGGATTTCCCGGAGAGCAACGGTCCCAGGCCTGTAACGGTGCTTTCGCGACCGCTGTGTCGGTTGTCTTGCATCGTCTTCATGATCCAAACCCAATATAACCACAGTTTCGAATAAAAATAAAAAATAAAACAGCACAAAATCACTTCAGGTAAGGGAATCGAAATGGCTATGGCTTAGACGACAGTTCTTACCTACAGCTCCTGTTCCACCCACTTTTGCCCCTCCCTGATACACATCAGACTGTCAAAACGAGGCAACTCTAGAAGTTCACACACACACGCACACACAGATACAGAGAGAGTGAGAGAGAGAGACAGCACAGGAGTGTGTGGGCTTGAGGGGGGAGCTGGGATTCCTGGAGTACGCGGGCTTGCAGCGGTAGCTCGACCTGTGTCGTCGTTGTGGGGACTCCCGTTAGCAGCAGAAAAGGTAAATGTAATTTATGAAGAAAGACACACACACACACACAGATGTGACCTTAGGGTTTTAAGACGGCCAAAAATGAGGTGGGGGAAAACAAAAGGCACAACAAGTATCCAAAAGAGAGAGGAACATATAAAATGCATACAATCTCTGGAGAAGAGGGAGAGTACCGGCGGCCGTTCGTAGTTCAGGAGAGCGCCGGCGGCCCCTGGGCGGAGCCACCGTCTTCCGCCTGACCATTAGACCGACTCACCAAAGCCTAACAGAATCCCTTCTTTTCCATCAGCTCTTCCGTGACGTTGACGATGTTGATGATAATCACCTCCCCGTCGCGCCCCCAACCCCCTTCTTCCTTTCGTTCTCTTCGTCCCAACTTATTGGTCGGGAGTATTTCGCAGGCGAACGGCAGCTCTGCTCAGTCAACCGTTGGAAATTTTTGGCGCTCGGAATTCAAACTTGTTTCAAAGCTTCAAGCGGCAACGAATAAAAGGCGGCACTGCCACTCGGCCCGGCCGGTTCGACCTGTCTATTTCGACTCGCGCTCCAGTCGCCTAATAAATAAGGCCCAGTTTAAGCAATTAACATCCCAAGTCCCAACTCAGGCAGCTTCCCTCATGCCTGCCAAAAATGAAAAAACTAGAATCTAATTCAGTTCAGACCTTCAAATCTAAAATATAAACTTATCACATGCCTCATTAATTAAAGAGTAATGATCCAACGTTAAGGAATGATAGTTTCAAGTGTCAAAGGAAAAATAAACTATCTTTATGGAGTGACGAGTTCAAGATCTTCAACAATGTTCTAGTCAAACAAAAGGCTTTCTTTCCCTTTCCTTGGTAGCTCAATTATGTAAGCTCGCTCGAGGTGGTTAACTCAAGTTCGCGCGTTGCATGAACGAACCAAAAGTAAAACTTCACGAGATAGGGTTTGAGCTTGATTATATAAACAATCCGTGTTCGACCTTCGTCCTCCTTAACTCACAATGCAGTTGGTTCATCCATATCCAATCCATTTGAAACTTTTAGCAGAGACAAAACTGGTGATAATTAAAAGGGGGAAGACTGAAGAGTAGAGAAATGAACATACCCTTCTTAAATGCCTCCCTTCCTCCTCACACAATCGCCTTCACCATCGTTGGGTTGCGCATGTCTATGAATTTGCTTATGCGCTTGGCCCGTTTGGGCGAGAGAGGGCAAAACTTGGCTTGGCTTTTAAATTAGTTAAAATGCCAAAACTCCGTTTGCTATTTTTTTTATTTTGGTTAAAATAGTAAAAGAAATTAACGCAAAACGACTATAATTCAAGTTATTCCATTTAAATTAGTTGCTTGCCCTTTCTCGTGGCACCAAAGCAAGGCCGTCCACAAAATCTTAGATATTGCTCTTTCAGCAAAATACACTTTATTGTTGTTACGGTGAGCAAAAAGGGGCATCAGACGACTTGTGCACATTACAAAAAATACCATTTATATACCTCAAATCTACTACAATTTGTACAACTAATGAATTTTGAGGAAGCAATGAGAAACCAGAACAAAGGGTCAGTGAAAAAGCAAAATCTGAAAGACTAATCTGCAGCCCCGTAAGTTCGTAAGAAGCAAGCAAACTATAGTTGTGCTCCAAGTATATTTTATAGCAGGTGCCATTTAAGTTAACTGACCTACATGAAGGAAAACCACGGGAGAACCCCAAAGGCAAGACCACGGTCAAATCAACAGAATAGCAAATAGATCCCACATTTCCCCCTCTTACCATGTGCAAATACTAAATTAGTGCTACTCATCATAACCAAACATTAATTCAGCGTGGATCAGCTCGTTTCCTATTAAAAAATATATTCTTATCTTTTAATCAATAACATAAATCCGCACAATCAAACTCTCGCTCTCTCTGTACATATATATTTATGTGTGTGCGTGATTGTCAATGTGGAGAGAGACTTAAAGGTGTTGGCATAACTGAAGGAGGTGATGGCCAAAATGCCCTAGGTCACAACTTCAAACGTCACCATAGACGCTTGCAAGACGGCTTGTCAGCATTTCCATGCGTTGACGGGCTCAGCCTGCTCTTCTGTCTAGTAACCCCATCAGCTGTTCTAGCTGAATGGGTCTTACAGGCTAACCCCAAAAAATCTCAGGTCTCTTGTGCAAATGAAGCATTGGAAATAGTCAAACTGAATGTACAAGGGAAGCAAATTGTCCATACCCTGGCATTACGTCTCTCTCTCTCTCTCTCACACACACACACACATGCTTAACCAATTTTATGTCTAATGAGGCTCTTCACTTTTGCTCATGCCATTGTCTAGGTGTAGCAAACACTGCCTTGGCTTCAGAGACGACTGAATTTTCTCGCCCCAAAACCTTCTCTAGTGTGTCAACCTTCTCTACCAGCAGCCGAGCCCTTGTGCTTGCTTCCTTCACCAACTTATCAGCTGTTTCCAGCACACTGCACAACTGTCACATTGGTGGTTTCAAACAGCAGCAAAGTCCAGGATACATTTTTGAGTAGGCAACAGAAGAGAAACACTAATTTGGTGACTTGGATTCATGTTGAATTCATGGCTAAGCGGGCCAATGAAATCCAGAAAGAAATCTGATTTACTGAGAATGAATTCTATCAAATTACAGTTCAAAAATTTGGCATCATATGTATGCATTGAGACACCACCTTGAGAGTAAGACCAGTCCACGAGTGG
The DNA here is from genome assembly GCA_011799765.1 of Nymphaea thermarum. Taxonomy (NCBI): domain Eukaryota; kingdom Viridiplantae; phylum Streptophyta; class Magnoliopsida; order Nymphaeales; family Nymphaeaceae; genus Nymphaea; species Nymphaea thermarum. The sequence goes on from JAANDH010000588.1 coordinate 169,230, forward strand.
TCCGAGCTTTCCAGAGCTGCATTCAGCTGGTTGTAATTCGCCTGATGCAAAAAGACAAACAAATTGACTGCATGACAGAAAACTATGGATGAAAAATAGCCACGCTCATGAATGACAAAAATCATGACCCTCATCAAAAGCAAATATTACATGAAACTAAGATACCAATGTATATGTACATTGTACACGTGTATTTATATAGGTGAATACACATTCATATCAAATTCAGTTACTGAACGTGTACATATACGTATAAATGTATATTACCTGTGAATATGATGCAGGTGTATGACATGGATTATACTGAAGTCTGGACCAAGAAAAATGAACCCAAACCCAACCATACAATTTAAACAAGTCTCCAACTTTTCTGAAATGTGAGTATGAAATATCTGAGTTGAGTGAGGCTACATACTAAACAAAGAAACTCAAACAGAAGTTATCTCAGTCAGGTGTTCACCTGCGTTGTATTTCGACCAATCACAGCAAATCATCGAAAATGGCTTCAAATATAGCAGTGCCAATTAGTTCTCAACGACTTTATGAACTATTGCCAAGAACATTTTTGGGTCAATTTTTTTTTTTCTGGAGAATTTATTGCTAAACAAGCAGCATTTACGGTTCTCATTGACACATGCAAGTGCCTAGACATCTACACATCTTTGCTCATCCAATTTCACAACCATTTCTTTTGGTTTTTTGACTTTTTCTCATGCTTTTGCTATTCTGATGGACATCCGGTCTAAACAGCATTGAGTTTCAGAGTTTATGTGCTAGAAAGAAGATACCATTAAAAAATTGTAAATTTTGCTACTGAAGGATATGCTGGTTTTAGAATGAAAGGTAGAACGATGCAGCTAGAGAATGCAGAACAAGTGTAAAGCACGAAGCTGATGAACAATGTAACTGCTTGTTAATACACTCTTAACATTATTATGTCGTCAGAAGAAAAAGATGAAACATTAACTGCTGATAATTGAAATGTATCCAATACATATAACCGACAACAACCATTTTCCACAGAGACGGGCTAGACAATCTATGACATTATTGGACGAAACTAAGGTTCACCCTACTGAGAGAAAAATAAATAAATAAAATCAGTAGATACTTGCTATAAAACTGTTACCCAAGTCATGGATGTAGCAGTTGATATCAAGGATTTTGCAATTTTAGTATGTATGGATGTATAAAAGAATTGAACACATAATAGTTTGGATAAAATTCAAACAGTTCCATTGTTTGTCTCCAATGCTTCCCTATTATATTAGTTTGGATAAGGTTTCTTTTACAGCAACTTCCATCAACTAGTCATTAACAGTCTCATGGAACAAGCTGCTGGTTAACAAGCTTTGGTTTGGACACAAGGTATCCACAGTTTGGCTATTAGAATGAATTATATGACAGGAATGCTGACGTATGGCAATTGAGATTGAGGAGGAAATGAGACAAAAAACAGATGTTTCTGTTGGAGACTTTAAATTTAAACGGCATAATGACATAATTTTTCTGTTTGCCAAAATTTTCACTGGCCTTCGTGACTTTTTAGTTGTGTTGTGTATGAATACTAAAGTTAAAAGGAAAATTCAGAGAATTTCTGAAGCATTTGAACTCTATACTTGGAACTTGGATTAATTAATCAAGCTTCTAGTCTTGCTTCTTCACTTGTAACTGTATCCCATTTGTTAGCCATGAGAAAAAATGTTATTTCCCAACTTCATCTGATTCCATTAGCAATGATATCTTTATCAAAACTTACCAACTGCTATGCCATGAGACCTGTAAATGGACTGCCAGATGTCAACGGCAATGTGCGATCCAATCCTTTGACAAACTTAACCAAAATTTCATGGTAAAATCAAATCTATATAACAGGTTAGTCGCCCACTTATTATGTCACTTCCCTTACAGAAGCACCTGCTGACTGATATTTAAGGATTATATATTCCATCTGTAAGAAGTCAACACTTAAGATGCAAAGAACATGAGGACTTGTTGAACCATGATTTCAGTTATTGATGCCAAGTTAGTCTCAGCTACTGGTAATGAACTTCAAATCTTTGAAGAGAAGCAAAAGGAAAGCTGAAAACAGCAACAAGGGTTCAGAAGAACCTATTCACACAAAAAGCACTTTCAATGTGCACGCACAAGCCAAATATAAAAGAATGTCACTGAAAGAAGAAGGCTGAAAACAAAATGCAATACAAATTGGAAAATTTCTACAATTTACAGAACAAAAGGGGGCCAAGGTCGTTGTTGGAGGATAAACTGGTCAAGTCAAGGGCTATCCTTGACAAGAAAAATAAAAATACAAAAATGGAGGATAAAAGATTACAAGAAACAAAAGATAAAGCAGATGGCAACTCAAGTCCATGCTCAAGAACAGAGACGAAGATATAGTAGCCACTGTTAAATCCTCTGCTGCAGAAAGTAGAATAACGAAGAGGATGGCAACCAACTGATTCCTCATTGAACAAAATCACATGGTCAAGTTTTGAGATTCAATTCTATGTGCAAAGTCCGGTCTTTATAGCCAATGTCAGAGCATTTCCACATAAAATAGAAAGAAGTGAGATAGGCTTATTTTGTTTATTGATTCATTTCTTCAATTAATTTAAATTGATGTGCCCATGTAAACACCCAAAAAATAATATTTGATCTTTTTCTAACTTTCATCAGTCAGGAAGAGTTTAATAATTCAATACTTCAGGATTTCAAAATTTAATTGATTTGTTTACCTCACCAAGAAAAATGCTTTTGAAATTCAGGATGAAGTGGTATTTGATCTGTTTTATCTCTATTTCATATGACATAATTTTTAGGAATTTTCCTCTTAAATAAGCAGCATGAACCATATACATTTTCCCCCCTCAATTCCAGCATTTTTTAACAGTGTCATGTGCATTTTCTTTCCTGGTCCAGATCCAAGCTCAATTAACCCATATGTTTAGATGATCCCCAACATTTGTTCGTGTGTGTTCCCCACACTGAAACAAGGGACAGCAGTTACACAGCTCTTCCAGCTTGGTGGCGACCAAAGTACAGATGAACCAAAAGGAGCAGGTCTATCTGCGACAGGAACAGCAGAACAGAGTGCACCTGTTCCTGCTGTTCCCGTAACAGGAAGCAAACAAGCTCTACCTATGGTAGGCAGTTCCCGTCTGTATGATTGCAGGAAAGCACATACATGATTCTGCAGGAATATATGTTATAGACAACATATTGAAAGTGCGTCGTGAAGAGAAATTTACTTCATCCCGCACAAAGGTGGTTTTCCGTTATAAGTAGCAAAGTTCTCATTCAGTGCAAAATGAGGCAGCATGCCTGGAGATATATTGGATTTGCTAATGCCGTAGACCTAACTGAGAGGCTACAAGCCTACAAAGCATGACCAGACGCCTCTATGACTCTATTTCATCATCCCAAACCAAGTTGCCCTAAAAAACTGAAAAGAAGATATTTAGTTCACAACTTTACTTCACATAAACTGGTATTGGGAGACTTGTGTTTGGATGGAAAAAAACGGTCTCAATGCATTGGACAAGCATGAATTTCAAACTCCACAACTTTTCTGACAGTTCCTTCTGAATCTTAAGTAGTTTTGGCTATACAAAAACAAAGAGCGATAGATGACCATTCCCGAACACATTATGTTACCAGTGACTATCTAATCCCAGGATGGTAACGAAATATGGCTGAGGATGGCCTTGTATTATCAACTCCATCGATATTCTGGAAAAAGCAGCTCTTCCAAACATCAGCGTTCTGGATAATAACGCAGTTCTTATTGCCCATAACAACCAGTTTGCAAACAATGATTAAAACATAAAAGGTCACTAAGAAACCAAACATAATGCTCTTGTTTTACACATTTAATTATTTGGACACCACGTACGGACAGCAGCTAGAGACCAAACCTATCTTCCTGTATTAAACATTTAACCATTCAGACCTTAAGTTTTACCACAGGACAGGAACAGATGAGAAGGATACCGACCTTATCCTTGCGGCACATCCATCCATGAGAAGGACACCTGTGCTGGGCAGGAAATTCGCTCCCAAACTTTTCGGGATTAGATATTATCATGCGTACAGTTAGGCTTAGGTTTTCGTTCACCCTCGTTTTCTGGTTAATTGGGAAGAAAGAAGAAATGAACTAAACAGCTGCCATGACTACGAGGAAATCAAGATGTAATACATTTTTTTGCAATATAATCATGCCCGGAAAGATCAACAACGTTCATGATATTATAACGGGGCCATCAAAAGTTGGGATAGACACATGGCTGAAGCAGAAGTGTACAATTTGTGTCGCGGATGGATCAATTAAAGGCACCTAAATTCTTCTTCTTCTTCTTTGAAAATAATATATGCAGAAATGGCGGTTACTGAAGGCATCCGAGAGAAAAGATCGAAATGAGTACCTCAAACAGGACTTGGAGATCGAGGGGCTGTTGAATTGAAGAAGATGGTTCACCGGAAACTATGCTTTCCCGTGGACTATCTGCGGTGCTTCCCTCCCCAACGTCCCTCAGCAGGTCGCCTATGCAGAGAAGAGGGCCGCCGGAACTCATGTCTCTCTTCCTCTGGCGATCAACCCAGTGGCGCTGTCTTGTTCCCCTGCAAACAGGACAAGATTAGTATTTGGCCCTAATTTCATAAAAAGGCCTACCGTTTCTTGTTTTACTGAAGCAGAGCCTGGCCAGCAGAGGTTATTTTAAATTTGATAGGCACCAACATATAATAAACTTAACTATATTGAGAGAGCGACATGCAAATAAAAGGAATTGCGTGGGCACCCACTTACACTTATTAGCTCATCGTTAGCCTCGGAAGCTTTTGGATTGTTACAAGATCTTCATTTAAACTTAAAAGTGACGAAAGCACCTTTCCATGTTATGCCGTTGACATGGAAGGCATATTCCATTCTTTAACATATGAACATTTTAATAATTTTATAAGCTGAAATTTACTGATTTCTACTTTTGCCCTCGTAATGGGGAGATAGTTCAATGCAATTTTTTTTCTTTTTCTTTTGTTTTTGTTGCATTGTATGTTTAGAACGAGAGGCATGTTAGGGATTAATATGGGAAGATATATTTTGACCTTTTGTTCCGGGGGTATTTTGGTAAATTTATATGTAAAAAGTTTATGAGGGGAAAGATCTTCTATTTAACATGCAAGAAACTGTGGTGAGTGATTTGCAACCCATAACATGTAACCATCTCCATCTAAATCATAGCTGCAATTTCCCTTACAGGGGGCTCCTCCTAATTTTCATAAAAGTAAACTGTCAAATGACAGTCACAAACAAACTGAATGTCAGGTGCAATTCTTTCTCAAATATTATATTCTCTACTAGGTTACATTTTAACTTTAACAAGATGTTCCGTCGATTTCGAGTCATTTTTTCTCATCTGTCATTTGTTATACACTCTTTCGTGGCAAAAATCTACCACTTTCCCAAGAATTAGCAGAAAACTTCATTTGAGGGGGTCCATTTATATTTCTCAAACCTTTTAAGAAGGCCAAAGGTGCATTTTTTCTTAATCTTTCAAGAGCTAGATGAAAAATTTTCAAGATGATAACTTTTTTTTGTTCTCAAAATTTGAGCGGAGTGTCATGGCTGCTGCCAGGCCCGCCTGACTATTAACATGCAAATTGATGTCATCTACGAGTTCTGAGAAAAAAAGGAGACCCAAAAACAAAAAAATTGTTTCAAAAAGGCCCTCTACAAAATGACAAAAGACAAAACTTGGTTTAATATAGCTAGCAAATTTTACAAAGGACACCCAATCTTTGGACTAAATAACAAATGGGTCATTATCTTTTGTACAACAACAAATGAGCCTTCAAGCAAGGGTTTCCTTCCTTCTCGCCGGCGAGGGTGACTGTGATGATTTTTTTTTTATATTGTAAAAAGTTTAATTAATTTTAATTAAAACAGTTAAAAGCGTCAATTGCTAATATAGTTTAATATATTTTAATAGAGAGGGATCCATTTGAGAGTTTGGTGGAAAAGTTGAAGGCTTCTTTGTCCTTGTTGAACGGATGAAGTCCCATTTGATTTGTTGCTGACTCAAAGGTTGAACATGTTTTTATAAATCGTTCATACACCTAACTTTCCGGCACTAATGAACGAAAAGGTTTTGCAAAGTTCATACGTCAGTATATATATAAAAAAGAAAAAAAAAAAAAAAAGAGTACAATAAACTGGAGTTAACTATTCATGTGATATTACTTATCCATTTCCCACGATGCAACTCTGGCGTTTAATATGTCATGCGTGAGCTGAGCTTTCGCAAAAAGAAAAGTTATTTAATATGTCATGCGTGAGCTGAGCTTTCTCAAAAAGAAAAGTTACGGTGCTTGATGTATAGGATAGGACGGCGGATTGCGTGTTACGCCCTTTCACGACCACATGATACGCGTACCGCGACTAACTCTCTTTCTATAAAACAAATCCATCCATGTGTTCGGATAGGATGTGAATATTATATGTCTGAACCATATGTTTTAAAAATATTATTATTAAGAAACGCGATATGATTTATTAGCTTTGCGATTCATAATGTTGAATAGTCGTATTGCCTTCGTAGAATTAATCAACGGGACTTTTGAACACGCATGCTAAGCACACGGGACTCTCGTAGTCGAAGGACTTCCCTGATATTGCATCAATGTTGATGGGGGTTAGCGGCTCACTATAAAAGCAAAAATGGAACTGCGTGTAGTACGAAGGCATGGTTACGTTTGAAGAGCAGGTGCCTTTTAGCACTTATTTTGTACGAATGTGGGGGGAGGCAAGTTGGTTTGATTAGACTCATCAAAAATTGACTCGAGCTCGAGTTCTAGTTGAGTCTTTGAGCTTATGAGTTCACGTCTTGACTCGTTTACTTTAGGGAGTTGAGTCATGAATTTATCCTACCGGTTTACCTTTCGAATAGTGAAATCATAAGTTAAGATTATTGAGCTTGACGATTTTCAATGAGTTTCCAAGGGTTGAGACGAGTTTAACGAGCAATGAGTTGCTGTAAAGCTTGGAAAGGAATCAAGCTATCGAGCTCAGCATTCTACTGATGTCGAGTTTGAGCCTTTGTGTGGAGGAGCTCGCCTCAGGTTTGCGCCAAGCGACAGCTTATTATTTTATTATAATTCTCGAGCCACGCTCGAGTTGGCTCGGCTCCGCTTGCGCTCAACCCTACTTATTTGGGTTCGTATTTGGATTCAAATGGGAGAAAAGGAAGTTTTGTGTCATATTTGAATCTCAATTTTAAATTCACAACAATCTAAACCGGACTTTTCAAATACACAGCAAAATCCAAATTATATCATCACCCCATTTTTAAAAAGCATGAATGTTGGTTGGATATATGAGGTTTATTTAAACACAAACCAAATTCAGGTCTGAATCCGATCGAGTATTTAGTTAGAAGTGAATCCTCGTTTCTCCATATCTTTTTGTCCACACCCAACTTTTGATGTGGAGCGGTCTAAAGTAAAGTGAATTGGTTGATGTGCCAGCTGGTTGTGGAGGATCCCACAAGCGAAGCGACACTTGTCGAGTATCAATCCGCTGCCAACTGAGCGTGATGTTTCAGTTCAAGTTGAATAGTGATCCACGTTTTGTTGAAGGGCTGACCTTGTGCTCTTCTTCAAAGGGGGGGGGGAAGTAAGTGTGGAAAAATACATGCTTAAAACATTTTACATTTAAAATATTTCAAGGATCTGCGGGTGATGAGATGAGATTGTGAACCAAACAGTATGAGGTAATAAATAACAGAAATGAGACTAAATGTAAAAATTTGTTGCACTTGTCTTTGTCCTGACTCCCGAGAAAGAAAAGAAAAGAAAAGCGTGGCCCTGTCTGGACGTCGTCTTTTTTTTTTAACAATAAAATAAGAAAAATGTTATGTTCAGGAATCTTTTCCAGTAATGCCCGCACTCATCTCATCTGCGTCGAAACATCCGCCAGCTGTGCCAGAGTTGACTCCGATGCTCGAACACGTGGCGGAAGGCGCTGACGTGGGTCACAACTGTTTATCCAAACTCGCGTAGCAACCGTTTTCACTGTTCCCGCGTGCCAGCTCAGTCGGAAGCGTATAAAGAGGCACTGCCACTCTACTTCTTCCCCCGAATCCAACTACGAGAGCAAGCGAGCGAGCGAGCAGCGAGGGGAGAAGAGTGTGCCAGTGCCTCAACTCAGTCGCAAATCAAGTATCAAGGGGATGACTAACAAAAGAGCAAGGCGACCAGGGGAGCAGCCGCAGGCGACGGCCGCCGGAATACGGCGCCCGGCGCTCAGCGGGGACCAGGAGGGGAAGATCATGGTGGAAGCCCTCAAGTACGTCCTCTACGGTGGCAGCCCACCGGAGACGTGGCAATCGGCTTTGGAAAGGGCCGGCAGCGGCAGCCCCACCCCCAGCCATATGGAAGAGGAGAGCGCCAAGAAACCCCGGAGGAACAAGTACCGTGGCGTGAGGCAGCGGCCGTGGGGGAAATGGGCGGCGGAGATCCGCGACCCGCACCGCGCCATCAGGGTGTGGCTCGGGACCTTCGAGACGGCGGAGGCAGCCGCAAGGGCTTACGACGCCGCGGCGGTGGGGTTCCGCGGCGCTCGGGCCAAGCTTAATTTCCCCGACGAGGCGTTCGGGGTGCCGCCTCCGAGGGCAAAGGAATCAGGGCAGCAGCGACAGGCACCAGTCCAGCAGGGTCTGCATCAACAGCAACGAGGAAAAGACGACCCCGTAACTTCATCTGCAGTCCGCGATGCCAGCGCATTGGCGGAATCGAACTCTGGTGAGTATGATTACGTCTGGGAGTTCCTAAATGAGCCCGATGAATACGACCCAAATGGCGACGTGGGCAGTTCCAGTGCGGTTCAGGAATGGGGAGCAGAGCTCGTCGGCGCCGACAATAGGCCGGTGGTTGAACGGCATTGGGCATTTGATATCTTCTAGCAGCGGCCAGCCTAGTTAGAATCACCAGTCTTGGATCTTCTTTCTTAGATGTGACATTTGTTCATTCTTCTAATTGATGAATAGTGGTCATCCTCGTTCCCTGTTTTTAGTGGGGATTGCAGTCTGCAGATTCTGGTTAAGCTTCGAGAGGGACTAATTCTCACTTCGTATTTGTGTGAGTGGGGTTGGTGCTAATGCCTGTGCTGTTTTATTCTGTGCTCAGAAAATTCTTTTAGCAATATAAACTCCATTCCGATGCAACCTGCTCTGAATAAAAATTAACCATTCATTCTTCCAAATTTGACGGTCCTTTGTTATTTTTAATTTTCCCTTTTATTGGTTGGGGGACTTTTCGTCATCTTCCTGCAAGGGTTTACTCAGATGTAACAATCTCACCAAATTTATAAAAAAAAATATTACGCTCGTTAGTCACTCAGCGTTAAAAGATTCGAAGCCATGTTAGTTATCTGGGTGCGGAGTGGATATATGACCAAGCCATTCACTGGACGTGAGAAACACTTCGTGTCTTAGACGGATATCTGGAACCTGCAACCCGAAGTTCCCACTTTCTATTTTGAAATTGGATTCAAGAAATCCAAATGAGAGCGATGGCGACAATGTTAAAATAAAAATATATACGACCGGATCTTACACCGAAATTCTAGAGAATAGAGTTTGACATCAAGTTAGGGATGTCAAATCAACTGATTGGGGTTTCTCCTATAATATCCGGTTTGTTAGATGTTCATTTAAATGTAAATGAAGAAAAGTCTGCAGCATATCCGGATCCGATTTTTAAATTCCCAATCCAAATATGATGCTTCGACATCCAAGCCCATATCTGACTTTTTAGATCCACAAGACAATCTTGACCATGTTATGATAAAATGTTAAGAACTGATTTTCATTATCTATGGATAATAGGTATTTACTTAAAGCTGAATCCAAATCCAAATCTGATAGGATATTATCTAATTCTAAATCCAAATAGAAATATAATCGGATGTCATTTCTTAAATACATATTAATCCTGATTGAATTTCTTCACTAAGTGTTAAATTCTGTTCTATATCTGTCTAATTTTTCTGAAGCAATTTTAGTGAATTTCCGACCCATGGACATTCATATGAACATTTTCACGCGAGCAAATTAAGGCTGTGGCTCAAACATTGATCACGTCATATCTTGGGGTGGCCGAAGACTGATTGTCACACAAATTAACGGGCCGGAGAAAAAATAGCTGCCAACCACTTCCGGCCTGCCATTCCTAATTTTCCTCTTCAGTCAAGCGGATTCGTTTTCTTTTCTTCATCTTGTCGATCTTGACTTCCTGCGCAGCCTGAATGTAGTGTTGTTCGGTGGTACATCTTTCAGTTAACACATAGGAAGGAGAAAAGCAAGCTCAAAATCACTAAGCTGACTCGTCCAGTCAACAGCTATACTTCGCCTGAGTCGGCAAGGAAAATAGATCCCGCTATAAGTGTAACTGTAACGCAACCACATGGTGCTGCAGATAAACCAAAGAACTCGTAGATTACTTAAAATTTGCTTTTCCAAAGACTTGACCTCTACATTATTCTATTAGAGAACGTTTACGGTGATGGCTGTATTTGGACGTGTAGGTAGGATTTTCGGAAGAACGAAGATTCAGCACCGATTCTAAATTGCTGAATCTTCACAGTTCGTGACCTTGTTTTCCCCTCCAACTTGTCGGACTTGAAACTTGGGGATTGCATCATTTCAAAGCTGATCTACGAGTCAGCATGTTTTTCTAAACAATAGTTATATATAAACACAAAGACTCAATAGTTCAGGCTGCGATCGTTGTCATAATTTGGTCAGGATATGCTCTCACCCATGTCTTGCTGTTTAAAAACACAAGAAAAAGAGCGGGACAATTTCTTTGCAGCCCTAGTAGATGCTTCGCAAGCAGAAAATGAGTAAGTAGAATGTTTAGAAAATGGATTTAATTTATAAAAGCGACCACTATTCAAGCAGCGTTTGGTAACAAGATCTAACAATGCGTTCTTTGGAACACAGTGTTCCTTACCGGCTTGGGAAGCGACCTAGTGACTATCATCGTAGGTCCAATGAATTTGAATTATGAGTGAGATTCCTGCATTACTGGTGGAATTAATGTCATCCTTCTTCTGTGGATATATAATGATCCCCGCTGTGGTTCTTCTTGGCAGGTGAATAAATAGAACGTTTAGAAAATGGATTAGAAAAACAACTATTGTTCAAGCAAATTTAACTTTCAGTGTTGGAAACTGTACCAGATCACTGGCAAGCAACCAAGTAACTGTGATAATGGATTTCAATGTATAACAGGAGGAGTCCTACATAGGTCGAGCCATCATCTTCCTTTTGTGGATCATAATATTGATCACCATTGAGGTTCTTCTTGGCAAGGGGCCGCAATGTAACGGCCCATACTGCTTGAAATAGATGCAGCAAAGGCACAATTTTCTTCGTGCTGACGTGGCTCTGACAAGACCTGCTTCTGGAGATGCAAACTCCAATCTTGAGCCGAACCCGAGCTTCCCATGTTCCAAGAGTCTAGCAACTCATGATAAGCACGGCCTAGAGAAGGAAACGCCCACAGACATTCGTTCTCGCCGACAGTCGGTCCGAACAGATCTTCAGTATAAACGTCCACTGCCTGAGGGATCTGAGGGAAGCCACCAAGTATTTCTTGGTGGTTCAGCCACATCTGCTGCTGCTGCAAATGCAAGTGATACTGCTCTTGGTGATGGTGATCAGAGAGGGCCGGATGAAGCTGACTGAAGGCCTCGTACAACAGTCCATCTGTATCAGGAAAGTGGTCTGAGCTAATGAGCCAATCTTGATCAGCCATGCATGGGCTCCCCACATTGCGATTCTCCGGCAAACTACCATATTCATATAACACGTCGTCAATGCTGCAGTTTGGCACGACAGTTGCTGCAGAAGTGTTGATTGCCGGCGGGGCAGAGAGAAGTGCGTGGACACCGCTATAAGAGGAAAGTTGATCCACAGCATTATCCGCGAGGCGTCCTCGTTCGCGTTCTTCTTCAAGGGAGTGCAATTCATGGTTCTGAAACCTCCGTTCATGTCGTCCACTCCTTTCCATCTCTTTAACACGGGAATCAACTGCATCCGCAGGGAAATTGAGCTTGGCTCTATCACCGCGGAGCCGAGTCGCTGCAGCGTCGTATGCCCGAGCGGCTGCCTCAGCTGTCTGGAAGGTTCCAAGCCACAGCCTGATCCGGCGATGGGGGTCGCGTATCTCGGCTGCCCATCTTCCAGATGGCCTTAGGCGCACTCCTCGGTACTTTTTCACTCTTCTCTGCTCCTCGCTATCTTCCTTCTCCGGCACCTGCACCTTCAACTCCAGCTTCAGCCTTGCGCCCGTCGTTTCCCCATTAAAGACCAGGCTCAAGGCTTGGATGATAAGGGACGTCTCCTCGTCCTCCGTAAGATAAGATGCCCTGACATTTACTGGTTTCCCGGCAGGTGGGGGCTCTCCGGCGGCTGTTCCTGCACTCTTCCCTTTGGACATTGCTCCTGTGTGTGTGTGTGTGTGTGAGAGAGAGAGAGAGAGAGAGAAAGAGAGAGGAAGGGAAGGGAGACAGAGAGAAGGCTTCTGCTTGGCTTCCCAGGGTGCATGCGCCTGATATACACATACAGCTTCGAGCTGGTAGGCATTTTTCAGCAAGAGCGTGTTTACGCTCGATGGCACGTCGGATGCTGACTGGACTATACAGTCAAATTTAAGACTGGCATTTGGGTGAGGTCGGTGAGCTCAACATCTTGTGGTCGTAGCAAAAAATTCTTGACTTACTTCTAATATATATGAGCAGCTAATTATATAATATACTATGTCCATGAAACTCTTAAACTAGTTTTTTCCCTTGTTCTAATCAATTTCTCAATAAACTAATTATATAATACACTATGTCCATGAAACTCTAAAACCACATTGGCCTTTTCCTTTTTAATCAGTTTCTCAAGTCTGTGCATGCACACTGCACGAACTCCGTTTTAGCTTTTGTAATCTTGACGATTCTAGCTACCATATTTGGTTTTCTTCTTATAAAAGTGTATATACGTTTTTATTTCTTACATAAAGAAGCGATGCTTAATCTTACGGACTTGATCGCTCATCGGGCGGTGTCATAAATAGGTTCGCCACTTTCAGGATCCATGTCTTGTTCAGCTTGCACAGAGTTGGTGGTAAATCAAAGCAACCAGCTTCCTACCAGTTGCTGGGTATTGCATTTAGTAAGGAAACAGAATAGGGGCAACGAAGACAATTAATTCCCCACTACTCTCTCTATGTCACTCATCATCAATGAAGAAAATACAGGGAGGACAGTCAATGCTTTCAAATCCATTATCTTAATAAGATTTGGTTAGTTCCAGTGCATGCAGAACTGCTCCCAAGCCCTGTTATTAAAAAGGGATCAATATAACTGTACAGTATACAAAAAGGAAGGAGACTAAAACTTGTTGGGCTTCTGGAAGAAAGTCCCGCCCCACTCTCTTGCAGGATTACAAAATGTTAATTGAATGAGCTGCCACGGTCGTCCAGTAATTGGGTGCATGCCTCTTGTATGAACAAAGACCCAGCCATGACGGTTTGATGTTGACAAGTGAGCATTCTCACAGCTAGACAGTGTCGTCGTCCAACTTTCCGCTTCGACTGGGATGATTTCTTCGCTTCTTCAGAATAGATGGCTGACCAGCCGACTTGGCTGGGAATGTTCGAATCAAAACCTGGCAAAGGTAATTCTGCAAAATTACATCATATTACTGCAAAATTACATCATATTAAACACAGAGCAAATGTACATAATGCATGATCGATGAGAGGGATAGATCTGGGCGGTGGTAATTCTGGAGACATAATGCGGATCATATGAGATATTCGTTGTCGGTTTGTCCTAACTTTAGCATGCCAATTCAAAATATGCACAATCTACAGCTTACATTCATGCCATATGTCGATTTGTAGGTCGCTTGCATTGAAAGCATTCTTGTAATATCTGCTTGATTAACTCACGAGTCCAAGTCAAGTCTGTTTATCTTTATCCTCACTCCCAAATAAGTACTCAAGTTGAAGTCAAGTCTATGCCCAATTTCAACTTATTTTCATCCATGTTCATAGTTTCGGCTCTCTCTCTCTTATATATATATACATATATATAAAACAAAGTCTTAATAAATAAGATTTCATTTATGTAAACGTAGTTTTCAAAAAAGGGAGAGAGAGAGAGAGTGTCGTTGTTCGCTGAGACGATGCTACGCCATTTTGAATAGAAGACACGCAAAACAAAGTAAGTATTGCCTTTTCATATCATTAGATGAGTGAAAAACGATCCAGCGCTTCCTAATGTAACCAAATCTGAAGTCCAAATATGCTGCGAATAAATTCCACTTAGATTACGTTTTGGAAATTTTTTCAAATAAACTAAGAAAATTTTATACACCAACCTTCTATTTTTCCAAATACAATATGCACTTTCCAGTTCCTGAAATCAACTGTGTGTTTCAGCTATCATGAATTTGAGATTCCCTCAGACCTGAGTTTCATGGAAAATCAAAGGTAAGCTTAGTCTTTTAGAAATTTTAATTACGTTCTGAGCTGTTAGGGCCCACCATCAGCTCCCCTCTTTGCCGGCCTGTGAGAAATTTCGATTACCTCTAGAGGCTTGTCTTCAATTAGTCCAGCAGTTTTAGCTTCTTCCTACGGCATTCAACGACGTACACGCGGCGTGCTTATGGCCGGCGGAAAATTTCGCAGCGCACCAGACCTTTGAGAGCATGCTTTCCGAAGCATTCCTGTTCCCAGGCGCCCCTTTTGATTCCATACAAGCACACTTACAAATTATTTTGTGTTACAATTAATGACACCCGCCCTTGATGTGTTTAGTTTGAATGTGTCAGATGAACAGGAGGGGTCCTTGCATCTGGGGATCTGCTGCCATCACCACCCGCATTTCGTTCACGGGCATCATGCGCATACATGCTTCTCCCCATCTCCCTCTCCCTCTCCCTCTCCCTCTCTTGCGCTCCGCCTTAGAATCCAAATCTGATAATTGAACATGCAAATGCAAGCAACAGCTGTCGACTCCAATCGTGTGCTTTGGTGCTTACAATTAGTTAGAACGATCTTATATGTAAGATGTAATAATAGCCGATGGAGGAAATGGAATGAACTCTACCTTGCCACAAATTGGGACTAGTTGTCTTGTCGCTGCTATTTTTGGGGGAAGCATATGACTATTCGTATTTCAGTTTGCAATGGTTACCTGAGAAGTAGTAGGGATGATAATAGACTAGATAAAATGTGGTAATATGATTGCCACTACTACTACCATGTAGATGTAGTGAGGACAATCAACGCACAGAGGGACAATTTAAGTGAAAGAAAGCAGCACTAGTTTTGCATTTGAAAGCGAAATTTTCTTTGGTTCGCCGCCAGTAGATCCCTGCACTGCAAGCAGGTCTGCAGTAACAAAATGTCATGGGAACGGAAACTGACGCCGCGACGCGACTGAGGCCCGTTGAATAAAGAATCAAAAGCATATTGTTGAAAAGATGTGCCTTATCAAGATAAAGCGGATAAGGAGGATCAATCTTCATAAGATCTTATCTAGAGCCAGTCCTTGATCTTAGGCAACATTAGAGGTTTCTGTGTATATCGACAAAATCAAAGACTATATATATAGTAGTCGACAATGAATAAATGAATCACTTCCTCTTCTCTCGTTTTCCTCTTTTCCCTCTTGTTCTCTTCTTTCACAATCTTTAACATGGTATCAGAGCAGAGTAAAGATAAGCAATGGCGTATGCCGTCTTTGCAGCAATTTCCAATCTGACAGACCAAGGAATCGTCAGAGGCCGAAGCATTGTCTCCTTCGGTGATCAAACGGCATCCTTGGGTCGACG
>JAANDH010000589.1:0-29287 GCA_011799765.1 Nymphaea thermarum
AAGTTTGAAACATCAAACTTTCAATATTTTCTACACCGCATATAGAATCAAAAAGATGTTTAAGTTAAAATGAAATGCATCAATGATGAACATAGCCCTTGGGTTGATTACCCCCGGTAAAGGCGCCGGGAACGGTCAATCCTCGTACCGACGGGCGAGTCCCTTTCTTTCCTATTTCAAAATAAAACCTCATTTTTCTGGAGCACTCCAAAACCAATGAAAAATTTGGGATGCAAACAACACTTTACTTACAAAGGATGGCTGAAGTCACTTACAGAATTTCCATGTCGACCATCCAAAACAAGGAATCTCAATCTTACACTTGGGTCCGTTTTGGGAGGGTGCTCCGACACAGGTGAATACTCAAGCTTACGCCAAGACTCAACATAAGCAAAGGACTGTACTGACTCTAGACACAGGGGAACATGCTCCCCCCTTCAAATCAAGTGTCGTCCTCGGCGCTAGCTGCTTTGTGGTAGACCCTGACTTCTTTGGGTGTCTTCACTTCAAACAGAAGGCATACTCCCATGTTGGATCATCTTCGTCTACCCACTCGACCAAGTATCGCTTCGGTTCGCCAAGATAGTTGACTTTTGTGCCGAAGGATTTGGTCCAACTATCGGTCGGTGGTCCTCCAGGTCGAAGGAGCTCATTGCAAGATTGGTTCTTGCCATGGCTGGCTTCTCTCACTTTATCATCGGCGTAGAAGGGCTGAAGGTTGCAGATGTGGAACACAGGATGCGCCTTGAAGTCTAGCGGGAGATCTAACTTGTCCGCCAGCTTCCCCATCCTCTTGACCACAGTAAATGGCCCTTCATACTTTCTGATCCGCGCTCGGTGTTGCCCACGGAAGATGCCCGCTCGGTTTGTGTCAAGCTTCACGAGGACTTGGTCGCCCGCTCGAAATTCCATCGACCATCGTCTTCGATCTGCAGGTTTCTTCAATTCTGTAGGGGCGTGGCCGACTTTATGCCGATGTGGCCGCCATCTAGGGAGCTTCGCAGGCGTTGTCCTGGCGAATTCCTCCAAGACAGGCACAAGCGCCTCTGGGACCAAACCAGGAGAGTTTTTGGACACTTCCCTGGTTGCCACCAAGTTCATCCCGTCGCCGTGCTTCGGGCCCTAGTTCAATTGAAACGCAGATACCATCGCGACCTTGCCATTGTCTTTCTTCAGTGTTACCGCCGGCACCATGCAAAGAGCTTTCTCATCCATAATGTTGACACTGTGCAAATGCGGCATCTGGACCATCTTCGCCGCACTAAAGAGCTCCATGCCAAGAATCATCTGGTAATCATCCATCGGGACCACGGAGAAGTTAGCTTTCTCTGACCAACTCTCAATCTTCACAACCACATCCCGGGTCAGTCCGTGGATGGGTTTTGCCTTTGAGTTGACTGCCTTCATGCGCAACTCTCGTCTCTCAAGGGTGAGGCCTAATCTCTTCGCCTCCACAACTAAGACGAAATTGTGCATAGCACCCGTATCTATCATAGTCATTGTAGGCTTTCCATTTACCAGAATCTCAATGTACATGAGTTCCCTGGAAGGCGTCGCTGTCACCTTAGCTTTCTCTTCACGTTTCACTGAGTTGAGAAACTGAAGTGCATCAATCCTTATCCTTCCCCTTCTTCAGTCCTGCCTTCGGTGGCCCTTGCGGCATTGGCCTATTCTGTAGGTCTCACCTGTTTCGGACATACACGCGTTTAGTGCCTTCCTCCGCAGACCCAGCAAGTCACTTCTCTTGATAGTCCATTGTTGTCTCTACGAAAGAAGGGTTTTCTCTCGATTGGCTTTTGAGGCGACGACTCATTTCTGTTGGCGTGCCCGCTTTTACCTCTTATCGCCGTGGTCAGACTCCTTTGTAGACCTGAAGGTATCTGTGTAGCTTCTGCGTTGGGTATCGGCCAAGCGCTCAGCTGCCACATATGTCTGTTCTAAAGTCTCCGGATTTGATCTCTCCACGTCGGCTTGAGCCCAAGATTGGAGCCCTATGATGAACCAATGAAGTTTATCTTTTTCTGTCATCATAGGCACGTCCAACATAACTTTTTGGTAAGCCCTGATGTAATCTCTCAAGGCACCAGTCTGCTTCAGGTTTGCAACCAACTTATAAGCATGTCTTTCGGCGTTCATGGGCATAAAGTACTCTTTCAACTGCTTACGGAAGTCATCGAAGGTAGTAATCGTGCAGTGTCCATTCTCAATGTCTAGCATCTTCCGCCTCCACCAAGCCACAACATCCCCCTCTAACAACATTATTGCGGTCTTGATCTTCAGATCTTCTTCTACGACGTTCTGCAGGTCCAGGTAGTAGTCCACTTGAAACAGAAAGTTGTCAATCACCGAACGTTTGACGTCGACCCTACTGGTCCTCTCTTGGCTACTACTAGCTGAGTTCGTACGTAGCAGTCTCTGATTTGAAGCCTGAAGTCTAGCGACTTCGTCCTGCAGGGTCTTCACCAAGTTGGAGAGCGATCGGTTCATGGCCACTAACTCGACCATCTGTTCCCGCATCAACTTCATCTCTTCATTGAATCCCTCAAAGGTTTCGGCAGCAAAGCCGATGGCTTCCTCATGGGTGGCCACATATGCGACCATCCGATTCACCGTATCCTCCAGGTTTCCCTGGTCATGGGCCGGGCTCGCCTCTTCTGGACGGGCCGGCTCCCTGCCTTTGGCACCTCGCAGATTATATTGTGATGTCATGGCGTCTTCCTCAACAGCAGCAAGCCGGCGTGTAGATCTACACTGATGATCGCTTCTCCAGATTGAGCATAATCTGGGCTCTGATATCAGTTGTCACGGGCCGACTACTCCGGACCGTGCGGCGCGGAAAACTCTCGCCAGTAAGCCGCAAGCCTTCGCCTCGTTTAAGTGGGCGCAGATCACTTGAACACTTTTGAAAAACTTTGAAAACAAAGTACACAGAGTGTGGAAAGAAAACTCGCAATATATTCACTTGAGAAAGATGAGTACATCACGAGGGAAAGCAAGTAAACTTTTACACTTTACTTACAAAGGATGGCCGAAGCCACTTACAGAATTCCTATGCCGACCATCCAAAACAAGGAATCTCAATCTTACACTTGGGGTCGTTTTGGGAGGGTGCTCCGACACAGGTGAACAGTCAAGCTTACGCCAAGACTCAACATAAGCAAAGAACTGTACAGACTCTAGACACAGTGGAACAATGACAGCCTTGTGTTAAATTTGCTGCTTTTCAGTAACCTAGTAAACAAGGACAGAGAATTTTTTTTTTTAATGAAGCACTAAATATATAGTTAACAAATGTTCAGTGATCTTAGGGCAGTGACATAAGCTTAAAAACAACAAAAATCACTAATTAAGTGGATTGTGCACCAATATCGATCCCACTGGCCTCCTTTAGCTGTTATTGTTAGCAATCTGTTACCTACTAAACATTAAATGCCATTATTTGCTACGTACCACGATAACAATATAGCCGAAAACTAATCAAGTCTAGTTCATTTAATTTGAATTGTCAATTTACTTTATAGTTCTCCATGGCTGCCAGCCTGCCAATACCACTTAAGGGCGGATAGGCCGTCCACCCAATGCTGCTATCCCTACTAAGGCTGGGCTTAATCACAGCAGGAGACTTGGTGACAACAACCGGAATGAAATATCATTTAATGGAGCCAGCTTTGGAAATGGCTGGAACTTCACTAGAATTGTGCGCACCAAGGGTGAAGATCTTGATCGAGTTTGTCTGTGTGACTTCGGTTTTTAGATTTTCAGTGTGATTTTTTTTTTTTTTTTGGGTGAAACTTGACAGTGAAAGGTGACCCAAAAAATTTGTTTCCAAATAGTTCCTCGTAAAAGGCTTGCGCCTGTTGACTTGGTGCGAGCAACCTCACGAATGGAATAAAGTGTAATTTAGTCTAAAAGGGTTCCGCTACTCAAACTTATGCCTCGCTATTTTCTTTTTTGGACATGGAGGTTCCTTTCGTTCTAAAGATAGATTTTCACTTGCTGTGTGATGCTTCCCCCCTCATTAATTCTGTGCAATGGACTATGTGTTTCAGAAGGATGTGAGTCACGAATTAACCACGGTTAACACTTGGTTGAGTTGTGCGTGCACTCACGGGTTCTAATATTTCTTCTGTTTGAGGGTGCGGTGACGAACCCATGATTGATATCCTCCATACTCGGTGCCGAGACGGCGGAGAATGAAGCGAGACATCACTGTACCAGGTCTGCCTCTATAGTTTAATACCACTGCAGCTTCGCCCCCCTCACAAAACAATGATGGTGCCATGAGAACAATGCCTTACGGGTAGGTTGGTGTGTAGTCTTCTTTCTTCTCCTTTGTTTTCATGACGATGGTTCTGAGTGGTTCGAAGTTTCGCAGAAAACAGTGCAGGGATTGCATGGTTTGTGATGTTATCTTTGTTTTACCTGTTCTGTGTTATGAAAAGGGTTCGTGAATTATTAGTTTCTTGAGACGTATGATCATTTTCCGTTTTCTTTTGGTATGCAAGATTGTGGTGGACACCTTTCTGCTTTGGCTATCAGCTGTTTGTTACTTCGTGCGTTAGTTATGATGAACTTTAACTTTCGACATGTTTTTTTGGGTTATTGGTGTGACGTTTTGCTAATTAACTATCCATATCAGGTTGGTTTCGGCTG
This sequence comes from Nymphaea thermarum, assembly GCA_011799765.1. Lineage (NCBI taxonomy): Eukaryota > Viridiplantae > Streptophyta > Magnoliopsida > Nymphaeales > Nymphaeaceae > Nymphaea > Nymphaea thermarum. Next base: position 4,654 of record JAANDH010000589.1, read on the forward strand.
GAACATCTTTACCCATTTCTCCCCTCTTGTTTTCCTTCTGATAGTAAAAATGATCCTTTTCCGAGAGAAATTTTTTCCTGTTCTGAAGTCTGTTGTGCCACTGGGCATCTTAATGAGGATCTGCCGGCCGTTGCTGTTTTTCTATTTTTCTCGCTTCTTTTTCTTCCTCCTGAATTCAGTTAGGATTTGTATTGGCCATGATGATTGCTGTTCTTCTAAATTTTGTTTCGCTAGGTTCTGCTCTGATTTCTTGTCTCTGTTCTAGTGACTGTTCTGTTCTTTTTGGATTTCGAAATTAAGTACGTCTGCTTAAAGCACCTTTATGGAATATCATTTCAGTGAGGAGGAGGAGTCTGTTGTGAAGGGATGAATAAATGCCTTCAGGACGGGGTTATGGAGTAGACGAGAAAATAATTTCCTGGTTTTTCTCAACATCCGAAGAGTGATAGGATTTCTGGACAAGAACAGAAACATGGGGTAAGTGCTGAGTCAAATTTGTCTCCTTTTATATAGTTTAGCTTTTTTGCTGCTTTCCTTAAAACAGATTCCTGTATCAAAAATTTTAATATGCGCTATCAATTTCAAATGTGCGTGTTCATGATCCCGACACTGTTTTTGCACAACAGACAGCAGCAAGAGCTTGTGGAATTGCTTTGGAGAAATGGTCACGTTGTCCAGCAGGCCCAAAATCACAAGAAACAGTTGGGTGGTTGTAAGGAATCACAGTATAATATGAGAACAGAGGAGAAGAACGAGCGTTTAAGCCTGGAGAAGAATGAAATTGGATGGACCCACCAAGGCTTCACTCCGGGGGATGAAACTGCACCCTGGCTACGTTCCTTTCCTGATGATCCGTTTGATGAACTGTGTTCAAATTTTTTTGACGAGATACCAAGTGTTGTTGCAGCTGAGGCTGCCAGGACAAGAAACGAAGCCCCAGGAAGGGAGAAAACAGTAAAACAATGTATTTCTGACGCTGTAACCAAGGTTCAAGATTGCAAAGCTGGTAACTTGCCCAAGAACATGGATGAATCAAAGTTCGTTTTTTCATCATTATCCCATTCAAGATATGAGGGCAACTCTTCTGGAAACCATGTTGCACCTGTGATGCTGCCCCCTAAAGGACATCTAACTGTTGACACAAAGCCCTTGCATCAGGATGCTGCAAAGCTTGTGAATTTCTCACATTTTTCTCTGTCCGCATTGATTTCTATGGCTAATACCGACCCAACTTGCGAAGCTCTTGGAAACAAGCCGAAGAATCCAGTTACGAAGTCTATAGGCGACCCATCAGTCACTGCAAATGGATCAAACAATTATGTGATAGATCAGAATCAAATGCAGTTGGATCCAGCTTTACTCTCTACTCAATCTGCTGATAATGTTTTATCTTTGGAAAATGACGTTCCAAGAGGGCTATTAACCACTGGTGACAAAGGGCAACAACTTGCAGGCGATGTGCTTGAAGGAACCTCATCTTCAGGTGCATCTGGCTGCAGTACTGGGAAGTTTGGCGAGCAAACTACTGGCAAGAATAGCCAGAAAAGAAAGACCAGGGATGTCGAAGAGTCTGACTGCCGTAGTGAGGTTAGTGAGTCACAGATTTCCATGACTTAACCCTTGAGAAATGGATCTGAGATTTGCAATTGGATCGATGAAATATTTACTCTCCTCAAAAATATCCTTCAGTATAGCTCTCCTAATTCCCTCTCTCTCTCTCTCTCTCTCTCTCTCTCTCTCTCTGTTTTCTCTTTTGCGAATCATTTTTCTTTCACGCCCTTCTAATCCTAAACAGGCCTGCATTTTTTTAGCAGGAAATTCTGAAAATTACTTCACCTTCTCTTACAGATATTTTATTTAGTGATTTATTTTGTCACTGATATGAATATATCCTGTGAGAAGAGAGAAAGAGGACTTCTTTTCGTCCTGATGGAGATCTTTACACCAAATTAATATACAGAACACTTTGCTTCTTGCTACTTGTATCCATCCTCTCGTCTTTTCAGCTTTTGTAAGAAAGAAGAAACAAACGTTTTGTTCCCTGGAAGACATTGCTCTGTTTTTTTTGCTTGGTGTCTTTTGTAAGTATCAGTTTGCCAAAAGAACAGAAAATGGTTCGTTTAGTCTAGCTCAGCAGGAAAATTTCTTTCAGAGACTGACACACAAACCTTCAATGCATCAATTTACTTCTTTTTACATTTTTTTTGCTAATGATCCTTTCCTGTTCCAGCATTTCCATCTTTCCAGTTTATTCAAAGCTTGTATCCTTCTCTTCTCTCTATGTATGTGGTTATTCTCTTTTCTTTCCTCTGTTTTTCCTTTTTTATTTCATGTGTGTGTGTCTATCTTTGGCATTGGCCCTGGATTTGTTTACCATTTTCTCTTTATTATGATAGCCATAGGAAACAAAAATGAATATTTATTTATTTGTTTATTATAAGTATTTTTTGCCTTTTTATTTGTTCTGCTTTCTCAAGTTTCTCTTGTTAGCCACATGTTCCATTTAAACTAAGAAGCCTTTGCATTAACTTTGAAGTTACCTCAATCCTTAGTCCTTCTGGGAGAAGGATAAGACAGTTTAACTGACAGCGTATCCACAACTCTTGGCCTATGTGGTTATCTTTTTTTTTTTCCTCTTTGAGATCCAGTAATTGCTTATGTAATAAGCATACAGGGTATTGAATACGAATCTGTTGAAGCTAAGCGACCATCTTCAAAATCTGCTTCATCTCGCAGAAGTCGAGCTGCTGAAGTCCATAATCTGTCAGAGAGGGTAAGCCATAGCAATGCTATCTCAAGCCTGTAATTAGGTTGTTGTGTTGCTTATGCATTGTCTCTATACAGAGACGTAGAGATCGAATCAATGAGAAGATGAAAGCATTGCAAGAGCTTATACCCCATTGTAACAAGGTGAAATTTCCCTTCCTTTCACCTATATCCTAGTTAATGGAATTTGAATTTTTTCTTCACATTGTTTTAGATATTGTCACATATTGCTTGGAATGTTTAGTTCTTGCTGTGAGTGTTAGTGTTATATAATAACATATATAGCGATTTCCTTTTTCTTTTTTTTAATGCATATCTTGGATTAGATTTGTTGTAACCTTCTTGTTTTGCTAATTGCTTAAGAGTTACTGGTCCATTCTTGTTATTCAGTCAGACAAGGCTTCAATGTTGGATGAGGCGATTGAGTACTTAAAATCTCTTCAGTTGCAAGTGCAGGCATGTGACTAGCCAATTTCTTTTGCTGGTACTCTCTTTGTAATTAGTTTGTCAAGATTTTTCATTTTCTTTTTTCAGATAATGTGGATGGGTGGAGGAATGACACCATATATATTTCCTGGTATTCAACACTATTTGTCACCATTGGCTGTGGCTCATGCATCTCGGCCTTCCTTACATGGTTCCATGCCGTTGCCAGAGATCCCACTGGTGGACCAATCTAGAACCACTCTCGCTGGTTCAGATCAGTTAACACAAAGGTCACCCATCCAATCTTCTGATATGAACATCAAGGAATATTACGCCCGCCAACTTAGTATTCAGCAAATGCACATAGCATCACAGGTTTAGTCATGGTGGCTTATTCTATCATTTAGTTGACAACATCAACAGTCAGCTGTTCCGATCTAACTCTTTGTGTTTTTTGTACCATCAAAAGATGATGCCGCAGAATCAGAGAATCCTTGAAACTCTGGGCAGTAGCAGTGTCATTCGTGATTCTGGGACCCGATGTGAAAATTTCCAGTTTTGCAAATCTGGTAATAGTGATATTTCTTCCTCATTACTGACTATGTACTATGAAAGCCGAAGCGGGTAACAATCCTTCATATTGTTCTTCAGACCAACCTACTACGGCTGTCATGAAGTACATGTGATGCACTTAGTCTGTTTTGATAAGGCATCAGTATTATTGCATCATTTTGTATTTCCATCACAAAAACTAAAAATGTAGTTAACTTTTCTTGCTAAATTTTGGTGACCAACCACTCTAGTTTTCTAACATAGATGTATATAATGATTTGGGTGTTTATGTTTCGTGCACTGGTTTTTTGGCCAAAACTATTCAAATGGATTTTACCTTTCACTCATGGCTTACCCCTTGCAATTATTTGAGAGTGACCATGACAATCTCTTGGTTTAGCAGATTAAAGGTTTAGCAGATTAAAAAGATTCGTCGGCTTGCAAGCGTTCAGATATTTGTATTTCATGTTTAATGAATGCATTTCAGCCACCGGAGAACCTGCAGCAGATATCAGCTAATGATTGTTGCCACCTCAACTAATATAGTCCCCTGAGATGCAATGAGTTGGTAATTTGTACGTCATCTGAAACCATCAATTAAATCCTTTTGGAATATAGTTGGAGCTGTAAACGTGGTTGTATTTATACTAGTCTCTGACATACCATATGTCGCATTGAATGTTGAGCCAGTCATAGATTGGAAAGAACCCTCAGGGTTTACTGGGCTAAGTAAATGTAGCTGAATATGGCTGGTTCATGAAATAATAAATGATGTAATATTGCCTTTCATCTCTTGTTTTTCTGCCTGCAGTCCTTAAGCTTTATTTCTGCATTTGGGAAAATGTACAAAGCAATGTTGTTTAGACGGTGTTTCCATTATTTCTGCAGAAAATGGGTGCTTCATAAAATAATAAATGATGTAATATTGCCTTTCATCTCATGGCGCTATTCTATCATGAGAGATATATAAAGCAATGTTGGTTAGATGATCTGTTTTCAAATATTTCAGCAAAAAAGAGTTTCTGGTGTATGGAAGAAAATGCTGCATCAATATTTTCATGTCAAACATGCTTTATACAGCAGTTTTTATCTGGGACTCACAATTTCGGCAATTACCGTTGTGGACTGTCGTGTTGCTAGAATTTAAAAGGTTTATATCATATTGTAACAGTTTTTACTCGATCAATAGTTTATGAAGGCTTTAGAAATTATTTGAAGTTCTTCAAAATATTTTTATATGACGTAAACTGGACAACCATTTACCTGGAATTGCTGTTAATGGTCAAGACCAATATGATTGTTTTAATGTAACTGGACTTGAACGGACTTGGAAAGGTAAAGGTTGAGCACTCCCAAGTTTCTGCGTCTTTTTACCGCCTTACCATTTTGAAATTTTCCGAAGGCCACATGAGTGCAAGGTGCCTGTGATTGTAAACCCCGACTGTCGTAGTTTTCTCGAGTCGTGTGTAGGCCTAGGCATTGGCAGGCTTGAACCATGACAAGCTTAGTACCTGGCAGACCAAAAGCGTTTGCCGGCAGCCTAACAAATACGTATTGTATGTAAGAGAGAAAGAGAAAGAGAGCTTCATGTGGCCTGCACCCGCGTCCAGGGGGCACTGGTCAATTCTTGTATGTGATCTAATGCCCCACTTGATAGTCTAAACAAATGCAGGTCAAGCTTAATAAAAGCATAATTTGATAGAATATTTGCAAATTCCTTGGATAAGATCGATCTCTCTCTCCCTCTTTCTCTCTATGTTCTACGTACTATGATCATCTGTAAGGGAAGCAGTAGGAGAAAAGAAGAGAAAATCTGGTATGCGCACACCTCTTAATGGGACATTAATATGGAATTAGACAGGCTATATGTAACAGAATCTGATTTATTATACAAACAGGCAGATTAAGGCCCAAAATAAAGTAAACAAGAACCGTCAAGCGGCTTTACTTGCCAAGACGATGAGCGGTGGCTTGTTCCGAAGATGTCCGCCAGCTGCAATAACTCTGTTCTGCTTTCGTGGTGGCAGACTAATTTTCTACATACAAGATGACTAAAGCATTTATGCCGCGTAAAAGAACAAGAGGCCCACGCGTCGCAAACTTCACTTCAAGTGTATATGTATCTTATATTATTGTCTCAAGGCTAGGCATCATCCCCCCAGGGAAACAATAATACGACTATCATGCAGGTCTATCCCCATGGGTGGAAGACACCCACAGGCAGCAGCTAGCCATTCAATTCAATTATTGTTTCACATGCATGCCTTCTGCGGCTTGACCATGAATGTCTCACCATGTTGTCACGTACTTGTGTAGCATGTGTTCTCCATAACAATATGAGATTTTGATCGTTATATAAGGAATATTAATGCAGTTTTGTGTTAATTTTTAAAGCAGATTTATGAAATATATTGTGTTTTAACGTTTTGTAAATCAATCACAATCTTTCAAACAGATTTATCAAATACCTCCATAAGCTACACATAACTAGTGCTTCTATAACTTCGGTACTATGTTATTAGTGTCTCCAAGAAATCCCCCAAAACATAATCCATTCTGATCACCCTGCTTAATTATTTCACACAAGGCTCATGTGCTTCTCTTCAATTAATACAGTTTCTTTTTCATTGACGGAGGGCAGATTGAAGCCCTCATCAAGAAAATTGGCTTCTTCTCCTATTCTTTGAGCTATTCATTCCTGATAGTGAGACATCATATCATCTGCTACACATTTGAGTTGTTGGCGGGGTAGTTGGTATCATTGACGAGGGAGAGAGAGAGAAAGAGACAGTCCAGTCCATATATAAACACAAAAGCAGTGACGACCATTCATGTGGACTGCTGCAGCGGAACGCGCCTTTTTTTAATTTTTAAATAATTTTTTGCTAGTTTTACTGAAGGTGGTTGATGTCAGAGCCGGGTCCAGTTGAACATGCCGACCATTGAAGTCCTGATTTCTCATTAGGCTGTAGCTACGTGCCTTTTTTGGATTTCAGATAATTAGAATATTGTCGGTGGAAATTGGACGTTCTTCATTAATGTATTGAAGACTAATTTCAGATAAGGCAAGTTGGCGATTCTTTACAAAAGCAAACCAGTTGCCGGCTTTTTTATGATGGGACGACTAAAACAGTGTCCAACGGCTTTACAAGGCCGATATCAGCGAGACATGTTCTCTCTCGTCGATATCATCTTTTGACAAAAGAGAGAAAGCCGAGGTACAAGGAAGCTGCGTGGTGTGGGCAATTGCCACACCAGCCCACATAAACTTACTTACGGTATCTTATAGTCATTTCATTATTTACATTTAACATAATTTTACCACATAAATTTCTTAGACGGAAATTTTTTGGCTCCCCACTGAAAAGAAAAGAATACCTCGTTTTGTGTTTGGAAGTTTAATTTTGAAAATAAAAAAAATATATATTTGGTTAGTAAAGAAACGAAATGACATGAAAGGAACTCAACACTTTTTTCCTTTCCACATTCTTGTATCCTTTCATTTCCCTGTTCAAATATAAAGTGCAGTTAACTTGTTTAAAATCATGCTTCTCTTCATGGTCATTTTATTCTAATAAGGTTTTGTTCGTTGCGAGTCACTGATTTTATGTCCTAATTTTTCTTATTTTACATAAAAATATGACGCGAATGCAATTTTTGTTATTTATCAAATAAACAATGTAAAGCACATCCATTAAAATTTCCTAGTTAAATGCTCTTGAGATGGGGAACACTATTCATGCGCACACACACACACCTGTACTCATCTACAAGTTTTGGATCATATAATTTTGGATTAAATATTATTGTCTTGATCATATCTTGGAAAATCAGTAGGACATAGTTTGCTCATTTTTTAGACATGGCAAAACATTTTTTATGTTTAAAAGCCATTATTAGAACGTTATCTTTTTAAAAATAAATCATATTTGAATGTTATATGCTTGACATGTGTATGACTTCAATGATATAACTTTATAACCTCACAAGTATAGGTGACTCATCAGAATATTATATATATATATATATATATATATATATATATATATATATATATATAAATTGTCTGGAATCTTCACCTACTTTGGATTTCTCTCTTTACCTTTTGGTTTCTCCTGTTCACAATTTTCATTTTCACTCTAAGACTGTTGGAAAAGGATTGAAACGCCAATGGCGTTTTGATTTTTTTTTTTTTGCACACATAGACAATCTACACACACACAGATATATATATATATATATTAAGAGAGAGAGAGAGAGAGATCTAACTTAAAAAGTTGAAACCGTGTAAGCTTCCATCGAAGAATTGTTTTTGAACAATCCTTTGTGTGCCATTTTTTCCTTCATGCTAATAAAGAATGTTTTGGCTTTAAGAATGAGTCATAAGATCGCCGTGACATGGCCATGCGTTTTGGGAAGACATGTTAAGTCTCTCTCTCTCGATATATATATATTATATATATATATATATATATATAACACTCTCCTTGCATGTGGACCAATTTGCTTAGAGATTGATGAGCACCTAACATGCAGACATACTGGTATGTCGTGGTCGTTCTTCAACTTGGCACACTTGGATCAACTTGGCACCAACTCTTTTGGTTGAGATCGCTCTTCAGAACCAATTGCAACTGGGTATCATTTTCCTTTCTGAACAATATGAAGCAAAAGAACAAATAAAATAATACAAATCGCAATCAATTATCTGGGTTGCAGGATCTGGCCTACTGCTATACCCTAATTATGTGAAGGTCAATGCCAGCATCCTATCATTTAATATCATACAGCAATGTCACCTACAGTGGCAGACACAGCATTATTTTATCAAAGAATCTGAATAAAATACTAGGATCAGCAAATTGCTTAGGACCCTTTTATTCTCTTCCCATTTTTCTTTCAAAATTTTTTTACTAATTGTAACACAAGCCGAACACAGTTGCTCCTCAGTTTGGTTGCCCTTGTCTTTCCTTGGAGGCTGTCTCGATAGGCCCGTCATGTTTCATGGCACCTGAGGTCAGCATTTGCTCTTGCATCGAATCACACAGTTGATCATGAGTCATGTTGCCGGGGAGCTATCAATCAAGGAATGAAAAGAAAAAAAAAGGAAAAGAAAAGAAGAAAGCAGACGGTCAACAACAGATATTACTTCAAGTCTGTAGGCAAACAGGAATTCGAAAGAAGAGAATAGCAAAAAGAAAAGGGGGTACTTTTTTTTTTACAGATCCATCATTCTACTGATGTACACTATTTGTTTTTCTGGGGAAGCTATAAGATATAAAGTATCCAATTATGCAGTCATTTTAGAGGTTCTACGTATTATGCTGTTAATGACAGTTGTCTACACCAGCTCACATAAATTTGTTTATTCTCGAATTAAGACCTCAAAGCTCATTTGTCTATTTACATATTGGTGAAAGAAGGGGACTTGAGTATTATATAAAAAAATTAGTACGAGATATGATATTTATATATAATCGGATAGGATTTCTGCCAATTTCAGATTTGGATTCAGAACCAATTTAAGAGTTCTGCATCCGATTAGTAATCAGATCCAGTTGTCCGTCCGATTCGACTGCATAATATATATATATATATATATCCAAGTTGGCAAACTTAAATGGCTGAAACGCAAGAACGCCTTTCTCAATTTGTCATCAATTTTTTAAGAACGATGCAAAACTTTATAAACTAGAACTGCTCTCAAGTTTTGTCAAATCCATGTTCACAAAGTGGCACAAGATTGACCTGAAGATAAGAGAAATAAAATCATGTTACATGGGTATCATATTTGTCGTGTGCATGCATTTAAAAATTTTGAAGAATTAAGATAAATAGATAAAAAAGGTAAGAGTAAAATGATATCCGCTTGCGTTCTAAATATTTAACTCAAAGTCAAACTAAATCGAGGCAAGTACTTAAATATTACCAATTAGTTAAAGCTGACATGAAATATCACGCATGAATTCCCCATCCTTCGAAGAATCTCACTCAATAATGACACTCGTAGAAGGAAGGGCAAACCTTTGTGGTGCTTTGTGCTTGGCGATGTGAGGCAGTTTGGCCTTGACGGCAGCTTGTGCGTTCTGTTGTCTCCAAAGCCTTCAAGCTCTCTGAATTCGACATCTTATTCCCCTTCTCCTTTTCTGTTTTGCCCTGTGAGAATTACGTGGGGGCAAATGTAAGCATTGTCTGCATATATATGAAGAAATTAAAGATAGCACTGTTTCGCTTGGCCAAATGGGTTCTTGACACGTGTTCCTTTCACCACGACCAATTGGTAGTGAGTTCCGGATGTCCACATAAAAATGTTTGTGGGCTAAGTCAAATTCATATTTAACTATTTCACTAGAACTTCCATCATTGTTCCAGCTAATTCTGGCAACCGGTCAAACATTACTCTTCATATTTACAAAAAGAACTTAACTACTAAGTAGCGCGCACTGGAAATGAGGATATGTCCTGTAAAGTAGATTGAATCTGATGGTCCATTGGATTCAACTCCATCAGCAGGACAAAAAAGCCCTCCATAGAGTAAAAGGGTAAGAGTTCAAAAAGAAAAAACGTGTCTCCTAAATGACAGTTTTACACTTGAAGAAACAAAGAATATCAAAAGTTAAAAGGTAACCTGCCCCGTGGTATGAACGACGTTCGCACTATTGCTTGAGAAGGTGACAACAGAATTGCGTCCGTGGTTTCATGAAATGATCTATGTTATATGGAACAACATAGCTGATTGAGAGGGTCATTTAAGATTATATTTAAGAAATTGTTTCAAGTACAAACAATGAACTATCAGAATCTAGGACGGTTTTTTGTCAGATTGCTATTATAATATTGTTTGACCTCACTTATAAAATATTAAACAGGAACTCAATCCTTGTTTTATATATTCTTTCCATTCTTCTGTTCATTATCCCTGACACTTCGTTTATTGGGTAAGCTTGGATCATGCATGCAGAGTCCTATGCATCAGATGGTGCTAATTGATGATAACGTAACCAGCTGCCCAAATTCTTGCTCTCAACTCTTCGTATTGAAGGCCTTAGCCTTGGAATTTTCCATCCCCGACAATTCTAGTTTGATTTTGCAAAAGCACAACTGCGTTCACTAAGTAACGCTTGGATGATGCAGGATTTAATCGTTTACCACGTATAGGTAATTCATTTTTGTCACTTTAGTTCCAACATTGATAATGCATGTTAGTCACCGCCTTTTGGTGATTCCCGTGAACATAGTATATATATATATATATATATATATATATATATATATATATATATATATATATATATATATATATATATATATATATATATATATATATATATATATAGAGAGAGAGAGAGAGAGAGAGAGAGAGAGAGAGAGAGAGAGAGAGAGACTTCATTACTATCCCATGCCTTGACTACCAAGAAGATCATGTTGACTACAAGCTATTTCTTTTCTGTTATGACACAGTTCGAATGATCTGTGTACGCACTTAAGTATCAAAGATCAATTACATACATGGCCATGTTATTTTATTTCATTTCGCTTGAACAAAGTAATTCAAGGGATAAATGTATGTGAAAGGCAATTTATGTATAAATCAAACCAAGAATTATACCCGATAAACGATAGCAGGTTCGCTTAAAAAGGTAACAGTTCTCACAGAATGGAGAACTGTGTACTTCCACAATCCAATTTGGAAGGAGACTCACACACTTTTGTCTTTCTTCCTCACAGGAATTGATGGAGGAGCGGAGCAAAAAAATCTTTTGGACCTTTGTTCATTGTTCTCGTTGTCTGGGTCCAGAGCCGTAGATCCGTTTTGACCCTATTTAAAGGCGTTTAAGCTGTCATTCGTAATCAGTTTTTGGAGTGAATAAAAACCCTAATAGCTATTTTGCATTCTCTTTCCATTTTTTGTTTCTGTTCTACCCTAAATTAGGGGAGGGAATTACTTAACCACTAAATGCTAAAAATTCAAAATTTTGAACTTGAAATTTCAACCTTGAAACAGATTTGGATCTTTCCCATCTTGGGCAAAGCAGTACCTAAATTCCAATATTCTCCCATACATACATGGTAAGGAAGATGTATGACTCTATGTGTGCATTCTCATATACATACTAGAAAATGTATCTTCTGAACCAATGAGCATGAATGGGTGAAAGAATATATATATACAGTATGCCAGTTAAGATCATACAATGCCTTGTACCAAGTTTATTTGAATGGGATAATTTATGTTGGTATGGAAATTTAATATGAGGAAACCTCATTTTGAACCTTTTAGGGCAATGTATGATATGATGCTGATATATTTTCAACTTATAGTTTGATATCTTTGAAAACATGTCTTCAAGGGTTTTAACATCTCATCTCAGCTTGCTCTTATGAAGTGTTTGAGGCAATCAGTTTGTGTGAGAACAATCTTAATTTGGTTGCGTACTCATAGATGTGCAACAAGAAACATGTCTTAATAAGTCATATACTGTACAATTACGTAGACCTTACATGCTTCAAATACAAATCTTTGGATATTGGTTTATAATCAGCCACCCTCTCATGAGTAGGTATAAAACTCTAACATGATTTTTCCTTTTGATATAATGTCACATACATATTTACACCTAGTATCTATCTGTTTAGTTTTACTGTGAACTATGGGACTTTTACATATACAATTGTAGCCTAATAATTACAATAGATAGTCATAGGCAACTTAGGATAATGAATTATTCCTAGATGATTAATTGTTTTCCTTGTCAAAAACACCTTCTTATACTGCCATTGAGAAAATTACAAATTATGTTTCCATAATAGCAATGCTACACATAGTTGTTTCTTGCTATACCAAAATGTAGCCCTTCACATTGACAAGATTACATAGCCAAATTTGGATTTGCATTCATCTAAGTCACCACCCTAATATGCATCTATATATTCCATTGTCCACATATCTCTATGATAGTAACACGATGCAAAATTGCTTAAGCCTTTCAAGTATCATATAATTCATTTGACAATTTTTCAATGTCCATCTCTCGAATTTGATTGATACCCCTAATTATCCCAACCGCATGACATATATCAGGTTAGGTGCAAAGAATTAAATAAATTAACCTACCTATAACCTAAAATATTAAACATTAGACACAAATTTCATTTCTTCAAGTTTTTTAGGACACAACTCAAGGTTGAGTTTACCGTCTTTAGTGATTGGAGTGTCAATAAATATGTGGCCTTTCATGCCAAAACACTCTAAGATCTTCTTGACATATGATCCTGTGAATAATGCAAGAGTAGTCTGAGAAATCTGTTGGCGAGCCCCAAAAGGCAACTACTGAAGATCTTATGCTTCTAGAGAGCTTGGAGCTAGCAACCAAACTGTTTGCTTTAGGTTATGTTGGAGCAGAGGCATCCTTGAAGGAAGCCCTAGAAGCGACTTGCAGGAGACAACAATTGATGACATCGTTTGGGATGCGTCTCCAGCTGATCCGAGCTGAAGAGGAGATGTTAAAGACAGGTTGCTGAAGACGCATGTTGGAAGTGTTAACGCACAAGCTGCTGGTAGTTACAGCTGTCTATCGCATGAGGATTATGTCGATCCAACAAATAAAGAAGATCATGATAAATCCAGCGAAAAGGCAACACTCGCTGGATTGGACGAAATCAATCAAGATCACAAGGTAATTGAAGGAAATCATGAAGATCGTGACAAATCCAGCAAAAAGGAAACTATATTTGTTAAAACTGAAGAAATCAATCAAGATCACAGAGGCACGAATCCAGGCAAGAAAAGTGGCAACGATTTATCATCAAGAGTAAAGGAAAGTAGTAACGCCCCTTTATCTAAAGAGAAAGAAAGGATTGTAGAAACAAGAAAATCAAGGAAGGATTGCTTTAAATTTGTAGTCAATGCTTTCTACAATGATGTATAAATTCTCATATTAAGGGAACCTCACATCATCGTCTAAGGTGTGTGTGAGATAGTGGACGTAGGATTTTATTCCGAACCACTTTAAAATTTCTAGTCTTGCATATTTTTCTTTATGGTATCAGAGCCATCTCCGTAAGGACTATCGTCGTTTCCATGGCCTCCAATGCATCCTCTTCAACTGGAACTTCTCCTTCGTTTGTCATGGCAGCTAAGTATCCATATCCTTCCAACGTTAATGTTGCAAACTTTGTTTCTATCAAACTCTCCCACAAGAATTATTTGCTTTGGAAGACTAAAATGCTTGGACTCATTGAAAGCCAAGACATGATGGGATTTATAGAGGGACAAATCTCCATACCGACCTCCACCATTGAAATTGTTGAAAATGGTGAGGCCCGTTCTGTCCCCAAATCCTGAATTTCTAGCCTGGAGAAAATCTGACTGACTCCTCAGAGGATGGATCACTGGATCGCTCTCTGAAGAAGTGTTGGGTCTTGTGGTCGGGCTTCAAACTTCTTTCGAAGTCTGGACTGCTCTTTTAAAGGTCTTTGCTAGAGAATCCAAAGACCGAGAATTTTTGCTAACCAGGAAATTGCAGACGTTTCAAAAGCAAGAGAAAAGTGTTACTGAGTATGTAACAGGTTTCAAAACCATATGTGATGAATTAGCAGCCATTGGTAAACCTCTATCAGACCAAGATAAAGTTTATTGGCTCATAAATGGGCTTGGATCAGGTTATGAATCTTTTATGACGTCGATACTTCGGCCTCCTATTCTTGCATACATTGATGTTGTCTCTTCGCTTGAAAGTCATGACAACATGAAACACATCCATGGGTTTCAACTTAATCATAATGCTGTGTTCATAAGTCAGCAAGTTCCAGCTCAACCGTCCTACTCTCACAACTACAGAGGACGTGCACAGTATACCAGGAAAAACAGCAACCCTCGCTTCAACTCGCGAGGACGTGGCTTCCCTCCTGCCTCTCAATCTCGTTCCACCAATACTACAACCAACGCCGATCGGAGTACCACTCAGCCTTCAGTGAAAACAGCATGTCAAATCTGTGGTCTGAGTAATCACACGGCCTTCAAATGCTACCATAGATTCAATCAGGCGTATCAACCCAAAGATCTTCCACAAATCTTTTCCACTGTGCAAGGTGCCGATCCTAATAATACAGACTGGTATCCAGACACTGGCGCAACTTCTCATGTTACAGATTATCCAGGTACTCTCAAGCATCTCTTTAAATGTCATGGAACTGATTCAGTTATGGTTGGAAATGGACAGCATTTACCAATAACCTATATTGGATCTACTAACCTTGATCTTGGAAATACGACTCTTCCTCTTGATAATGTGTTGGTTGTTCCTGCACTAAAGAAAAATCTT
This sequence comes from Nymphaea thermarum, assembly GCA_011799765.1. Lineage (NCBI taxonomy): Eukaryota > Viridiplantae > Streptophyta > Magnoliopsida > Nymphaeales > Nymphaeaceae > Nymphaea > Nymphaea thermarum. The sequence continues at coordinate 19,722 of JAANDH010000589.1, forward strand.
ATTTCCGTGAGTCAGCTTACATCATCTATGCCATACGTCTTTGAGTTTACATCTGATTCTTTTGTGATTAAGGACAAGGAAACCAACCAGATGATTGCCAATGGAGCTAGAAAGGGAGATCTGTATGCTCTCAAGACCAGACCTAAGGGAGTATTTTTTTCTGATCGTTTCAGGACAGCAACCTCCGAAATTTGGCATAGTCGGCTTGGGCATCCATTAGCTAAGATCATTGACTTTTTGTCATCCAAGGGTAGAATAAATATAGTAGCAAAAACGTCTATGTTTTCCATTTGTCAAAGTTGTCAATTGGGCAAAGCAACACGCTTGCCTTTTCTTCCATTAGATGATGAATATTATGAACCTTTTTGAAAAAATTCATTGTGATCTTTGGGGACCGGCACCGGTTGATTCATGTCAAAAATTTCGATATTATGTACCTTTGTTAATCATCATTCCCGCTACTCTTGGATCTACCCATTGAAGGCTAAATCTGATTTTTTTGCAAAGTTTATGGAGTTTCATAAGATGGTGAGTACTCAATTTGGAAGATCTGTTAAAACTTTTCAAAGTGATGAAGGCGGTGAATTTAATAGCAATATCTTTCTCTCTTATCTAAGAGAATGTGGAATCAAACATCTCAAGGCCTGCCCTAAAACACCGGAGCAGAATGGGTTAGTGGAACAGAAACACAGGTCAGTTACTGAACTTGGATTAACTCTATTGTTTTATAGTAATGTTCCAGCTAAACATTGGGTAGAAGCCTTTACTACTGCTGTGTGGCTCATAAACCGGCTGCCGACGTCCACGCTCCAAATGATAAGTCCATATGAAAGACTTCTTCATAAACCTCCCGACTATTCTTGCCTAAGGACCTTTGGGTGTCGATGTTTTCCCTACATCAAGAGCTACAACAAACATAAATTTGAACACAAATCCTTACCATGTGTTTTCATGGGATACAGTGACCAACACAAAGGATATCGCTGCCTTTATCCCTTGACAAATCGGGTATATATTTCAAGACATGTGGTGTTTGATGAAAAGTGTTTTTCCTTCAAAGAAGGATTGGCTAGCACACAACCGAATTTTGCTCATGATCTAGTATCTTTCTCTCCGGTCGCTATTCAACCTAATCAGCCCGCTCTCATCGAAGTGAACCCTCATGACATTGCCAGACTACATAATAGTGAACCAGATCCCTCTCTTTGTACCTCTACTACACCATCGCCATCTAGCTCGCCACCTCTTTCTTCACCATCACCACCAACACCTAGCTCACCACCTAACTTGCCACCTCTTCCCTCACCACCACCACCGAGTCCTTCTTCTCCCATTCCATCTCATGCCTTACCAAATACCATGACCAGACCATCTCACCCTATGGTCACACGTTCTCAACATGGTATTGTCAAACCCAATGCCAAATACATATTAACCACCATTGTTTCCGTTGAACCTAAACACTTTTCAACTGCTCTCAAACATCCCGGCTGGAGGCGTGCTATGGAAGACGAAATGACAGCTTTGATTGCAAATGATATTTGGACCTTGGTACCCCGTGATCCCTCCATGCATATTATTGGCAGTCGATGGGTTTATAAAACAAAATTGAATAGTGAAGGACAGATTGACAGACTTAAGGCACGACTGGTGGCACAAGGCTATACTCAAATTGAAGGCGTGGATTTTCTTGAAACTTTCTCTCCAGTTGTTAAACCAGCAACTATTCAGATCATTCTTTCTGTTGCTCTCATGAATGGCTGGTCTCTTAAACAACTTGATGTCAAAAATGTCTTTTTGAATGGATATTTGACTGAAACTGTTTTTATTGAGCAACCTCCAGGTTTCACAGATGCACGATTTCCTCAACATGATTGCAAATTGAATTGTGCTCTATATGGTCTCAAACAGGCCCCACGAGCTTGGTATGATCGCTTTGCTCAATTTTTATTCTCTCACAACTTTCAAGCCAGTTCTGCAGATTCATCATTATTTGTGAGACTCCAACAATCTACGGTTACCATCCCTCTCTTATATGTGGATGATATCATTCTCACTGGCAGCAGTCCAACCTTTCTTGCATCCTTTCAAGATGAAGTATCTTGTACCTTTGCTATGACTGATCTTGGGGACTTACACTACTTCCTAGGCATTCAAGTCCAACACACTGCTTTTGGACTGTTTCTCAATCAGCAACGCTATGCTATGGACATCCTAGAATGTCCTCAGATGCAATCATGCCGCTCCACTGTTACGCCGATAGTTACTAATGTCCGTACCAACAACGTAGTAGAAGAAGAAGCATATCCCAATGCTACGATGCATCGCAGTCTTGTCGGAGCTCTGCAATATCTTACTTTCACTCGACCAGACATCACTTATGTTGTTAACTACGTGTCTCAGTTTATGCATGCTCCTTCCTTGCAACATTTTCAATTGCTGAAACGTATTCTTCGCTATATTTAGGGCACTATTTCTCTTGGAATGCAATTTTTTAAGCCCAACAAATTATCAATCTGCGTTTATTCTGATGCAGATTGGGCTGGCTGCCCCTCCACTCGTCGTTCTACTATTGGCTACTGCACGTTTCTTGGCCCCAACTGTATTTCTTGGGCATCTAAAAAACAACAAAGTGTTGCGAGATCCTCTTGTGAAGCTGAATATCGTGCCCTTGCAACGGCTGCAGCAAAGCTCACTTGGATAACATTTATTCTTAGAGATCTTGGACTGTTTCTTTCTCAACCCCTTTGTTATTATGTGACAATGTTTCAGTTCTGCAATCCACCATCAAAACAGCACATCACTCCCGGATGAAGCATATTGAACTTGATTTTCATTTCATTCGAGAAAAGGTGGCTCTTGGATCCTTAGTTACTCAACATATTTTGTCCACTCATCAGCTAGCTGATATGTTTACAAAGCCTCTTCCTCATCATCGGTTGACAGCTCTAAGCCACAATTTCGGCCTTCGCCACAATCTACGCCCAAGATTGAAGGGGGATGTTAACGCACAAGCTGCTGGTAGTTACAGTTGTCCATCGCATGAGGATTATGCCAATTGAACGAATAAAGAAGATCATGATAAATCCAGCGAAAAGGCAACTATACTCGCTGGATTGGACGAAATCAATCAAGATCACAAGGTAATTGAAGGAAATCATGAAGATTGTGACAAATCCAGCAAAAAGGAAACTATATTTGTTAAAACTAAAGAAATCAATCAAGATCACAGAGGCACGAATCCAGGCAAGAAAAGTGGCAACGATTTATCATCAAGAGTAAAGGAAAGTAGTAACGCCCCTTTATCTAAAGAGAAAGAAAGGATTATAGAAACAAGAAAACCAAGGAAGAATTGCTTTAAATCTGTAATCAATCCTTTCTACAATGATGTATAAATTCTCATATTAAGGAAACCTCACATCATCGTCTAAGGTGTGTGAGAGATAGTGGACGTAGGATTTTATTTCGAACCATTTTAAAATTTCTAGTCTTGCATCTTTTTCTTTAGGAAGGAGCCTCCTGCTGAACCAAACTAAAGAAAACAGCTGTTGGAGAATGCTGTTGAAGATGCTTCTGCTGCACCAGGCTGTAGAGGAGCAGCTGTTGGGGTGCTCTAAGGAAGAAGCCTTGAGGCAAACTATTAGGAGACGCAACTGATATGCTCCATGGAAGTGACTTCCTGCTGATTCAAGCTGAAGAGCAACAGCTGTTGATGTTGGTTAGAGGAAGCCTCCTACTGCACCACGCTAAAGAAGGCAAGTTGTAGGAGACAGCAGCTAATGACGCTCCAAGGAAGTGACTTCCTGCTTATCCGATCTGAAGAGCAGCAGCTGTTGAATCGGTTGGAGACAGCGTGCTGGAGCTGGAGCAGTGGGAGCAGATTGTCTCAAGAATGGAGCCTTTCCTTGAGCGGTAGTTAAAGTAACAGGTTGAAGCTGCGGCTGAAGAGGTTGCAGCTGGAGACGTCCAAGGTTGAAGCACCTCTAGAGATGTCTGTTGACCCTTTTGATAAAGCTTCAGCTGGAAATATTGATAAGGTCCTTGGGGACTTAGTCCCTTCAGCTTGGGAACCAAGTGAGATAGTTGTGGAGATTGATTTAGCGATCAAATCCCCCAACTAAAGAGGAGAGGGAGAATGCTGCACCCAACTGGGCAGCTTTCTTTTTCCTTCAATGATCCATCATGGGATGGATCAACTTAAATATTATTTTTTTTGTTTTGAAAACCAGCTAGCTTAATTAAGTTAGGTTTGGTTTTAGTTAGAATCATATTCATTATGATTCTAAAAGATGAAAAAAAAAAGAGCATGCCAAATGGGCTGCTCTTTAATTAAATTTTGAAAGGATACCAACCTTAACTAAGTTGGTTTTGCTGACTTGAAAAGAAGAGAAAGAGAGCATGCCCAAATGAGGCTGCTCTAATTCAATTTTGAAAAACATACCAACTTAATTAAGTTGGTCTGGGACTCAATTAAAATTATTCAAAATTATTTTAAAGAAGGATAGAGAGAGTTATGCTGAATGGAATGCTCTCGTTTTAAAAATATTTTCGGAAATGTACCAACTCAATTGAGTTGGTTTTGGCATCAACTAAAATAATTCAAGGATGTTTCTAGAAGAAGAAAGAGAGAAAGCCACATCTAAATGAGGCTCCTCTTTTAAATTATTTTGGCTCTTAATTAGAATTATTTAATATGATTCTAAAAAAGAAGAGAGAGAAAGAGATGTGCCCAAATAAGGATCCCTTTTAAATTGCATCCATTTTTAGGTGAAACCTTATTAGGAAAAAGAAATCTAATTTTAAATTCCCTTTAATCATTTCCTTAGTTGAAATTTTATCCTACTAAAGAAAATTCTAAATTCCACCTGGAAAATCTTGAATTGGATGATGTAGCAAAAGAATTATATTCTGTTTAGAATTTTTAGATTTACTGGACCTACCTAGTCCCTTGTGGCTTTGACTAGGCTCCAGGTTTAGTAATGTTCACTCTAGATCATAGATTTTATCTAATTCTAGCTGGAATCTCATTATTGTGTATTTTTACTAATTTTAAACACTCTTTTTGACGAGTGTGCAACAAATTGTTTGTCTTTTTACCAAGTACAATTTAATTACTCAATAATTCAAGTTCTTTTGACTTGTTTGAGGTATATCATGCAATCATATACTTTGGATTGCATAAATTGACTTGTGATAACCTTGAATTAGGGCTTCTGGGATTTGGAATTGACATGGGAACTTTAGTCCATCATTCCAGTATTGGAGGAATTGACTACTCATGTGGTGTGCATTTTTTTTTGTTTGCATTAGGACTTAGCATTGCGAAGAATTGAGTATGTTCTCATAGTTCTATGATCAACTATAACTCCTCTCAATTTAGATATGTTTGAAAACTACGTTTGCTTTTTTAATAGTTTAAATCCCATTCTTAAGATCCGCATTAAATTCCTTAATTTGTGGATGTGCTCATGATTTTAAACTTTCCCTGAACCTATACAAGCCCTAGTCATCATGTCACAAGATTTTCCTTGTTAGATAATAGCTCCAGGAGATGCAATAGCTGGACCAACCTACAAGAGTGTCTTGTCCCTCCTTTACTATGTACTAAGACAATAGTCTCGTATATCAGTCAGGTCCAAGGAGAATTGAAAACCCTAAATTATAAAACCCAAGAAGGAGTCTATGCCATGCAAATTCGATTTTAACCAAGTATATAGATATAACTTGACATGAAACTATTGTTGATTATAAACCTCATGGCATCTGGCCCAAGAGTCCAAGCCATTGTCGAATGAGCATGTAAGAGAATTGTTTGTTAGGGTATGTTATGTGTGTATCTCTCTTTGCCTCATTTCATGTATCTTTGTTTCATAATTTTTTTTCAAAACTGAACTTTTAAAAGAAGTCGTCCAACTTTCCTCATCAAAACTAACCAAGTATCATATCTAGTTCAGTTATAGATGATCAACCTTTTAGAATATCTCTTTTGACCTATTCTGGGTTGAACATGTCCATCATATTGGTAGTCATTCGTCTATTGTTTAAACCCAGTTAGGCACAATATATTCACAAAGTTTGGCCATCTTCCATTTTGTCTGATCACATTGTCCTGGCCCTATTATGATATATTCCAAAATTATGTCCATTTGATAGGAACCAAGTAATAACAAAACACTATACCTATAAGCACCGGATCATGAAAGAATGTCGAGGTAGAGGAAGAAGAGACTGACCTAAAGTACAAAGATCGACCCAAAGGCTTTCACCTAATTTCAGAAAATGTTTGAAAAGCTGATGAAAAGCTTTCCATGTGAATGGACATATGCAAGATTACGAAATTTTGGATGCAAACAAAGAAACAGCGTCACCACACATTATCTTCACCATCCACGGGTGGTAATCCCCTTCCCCCCCCTCTCTCTCATGCTGGTCCATAGAAGCTACTGCATTCAACACCTAAAATTGTTGTAGTGATTTACAGATACATTTGAAATTTAATGAAATTAATGGCATCATATGTTTAGAAGTTGATTTACGAGAATTGCCGACTTTTGAAATTCAGTTGATTTTAAGATAAATTTACTTAAAGTTTTTAAATCCGATCAATTTGAAATATGATGAAATTTGTTTGAAAATCCAATTATCTCAATGAAATTGATATGAAAATAACTTAAAGGTCCAGTTCTAAAGTTGACTTGAAAATTATTGTACACTCATTAAATTCGATATTAAATAATTGAAATTGATTTAAAAATCTTTTAATTTTGAATTGTAAAATTTATGAAATTAACCGAAAATCATTTGAAAAAACCTTGAAAATTTATTTGAAAATCTTAAAAAATCATTGAATTTGATCCAAATTGTTAAGATCGATTTTGAAATGAGATTAAAATCAGAATGAAACTAAATCATCAGACATGCCACACAAACAAAATTTGAGTTCATCTTCTTATCTCCTATTTTCAAGGGTTTGAGCTGAATTTAAACAACCTGATAGAGTGAACTGAAACCGAGTTGGAATTATGTTTGTCATGTATAAATCAATACTCCCTTAGTTCGGGTTAAGTTTATTCCTCTCGGCTTGAGTTCAATTTAGTTTGAAAGGCAAGTAGCTCATTTCTAACACTTGCTATCCTATGTAAACTTTTTTCGAGCTTAATTTTGCAAAAATAAAGTGTATTTTTTCAATCTTTTAGCTTGTCCTTATAGGTAATTAGCTTTTTTAAAGCATCCACAGCTCCACTTGTGAAAATTCAAATAAAAATCAGATTTTTATTGCCTTTCTCGATTTCCCTGTCTAAATGTGTTGCATACGGTCTAGTAAAAAAGTGTTTTTGATTTTTGGAGCAATCTAGGAGGATTTTTCAGCAAACTTTAACCAAAACCTATTCAGGAGTTTGGCCACAAGCTAGTTCAGTCAAATCAAGAAAATTCATCCAGAACACTAGAAACACACATGGCAAAATGGTCTTTTCCTTTTTGGGTCATTTTCTTCTACATAAAGATAGGGTATATCTCACATATGCCTTAATTTATGATTTTTTATTCTAGAACCTTAGTTCAAGCTAATCCCCTTATTTGAACCCATTTCAACTCAAATCACACAATGATATTTTTTGTCATTTGTCATCTTGTACAAATATTTAATAAGCCTAACTAAGAAGCTAACTATACCTAAGTTAACTTTTTATATACATTTCATTGATTTAGTAGGCCTGCACCCTTCATTGATTTAGTAGGCCTGCACCCAGTGAATCTACGCCATCTAGGTCTAGGTCCATACAATTTTTAGATCTCCATTTCATATTCATGATCCAAGTCATATTATCCAAGTCTTATTTCCACTTCTAGATCTCATATCCAACCCTTTGATCTAAGATCTATCTTTATAGATCTAAATCCATTATCCCAATTTCAAATATCAGATATCAAATCATTATCCAAGTTTTCATATTATGTCCAGATCCATCTTCTAGAATTTTTGTTGAGTTTAAACCCTGATCTAGGAGTTAGTATTAAACCCACATCTAGGATCCCCATGTAAGCTTAATGCACATTATTTCTCAAAAATGCATCATGATTTTCTCACTCCCCCACTGAACGTAAATTTGCATGTAAGCACTTGAAATGCTCAAAATTCATTGCAAAGTGCTCCAACACAGACGAAATCAATAGGTATCTGTATGTGCTGGAACAAACATTCTTCTTATTTAAAATATTAGGTTTTAGAATAAGGTTTAAATGTTTTCTCTTCTCATATAATTGCATCATTCGTCCATGCTCAATGGCAATCTGAACATTTTATCAAGGATCGATCAACACTTCTCTGTGCACTCATGGCTTTTTGCAGAATTAAAATCAAAGTCTGGACGATATCACAGAGAGCAAAATTCAATCAAATGAGAGAGAAAGACAAAAAATTTAGTCACGCATCAAAAATCTCAAAGGGGTTGATAGCCCTATAATTCTGGAAAAAAATTGGGTACTTACAAAATGGTTTAAGATCAAACAAGTTAAATTTTAGAGTCTTGAACTAAGTCTTGGTTCGAAATGGCTTAGCACTCAACCTAGACCCAACAAGCTCAGTTTAGAGGTCATGAGAGTAGGCTCAGCCGGGCTGCTGGCTTTAGGTAATTTCTTCTTTTTGCAATTTAGTGCTTTTTCTTATGCAAGTTCAGCTTACTTTTGTTTTCACTTTTAACATGCTTAGTTTAGTTTTCATTTTTACTTTTAGCATGTCTAACTTTGTTTGCATCCCAAATTTTTCATTGGTTTTGGAGTGCTCCAGAAAAATAAGGTTTTGTTTTAAAATAGAAAAGAAAGGGACTCGCCCGTCGGTACGAGGATCGACCGTTCCCGGCGCCTTTACCGGGGGTAACCAACCCAAGGGCTATGTTTATCATTGATGCATTTCATTTTAACTTAAACATCCTTTTTTATTCTATATGCGGTGTAGAAAATATTGAAAGTTTGATGTTTCAAATTTTTGAAAAGATTCTTGAAGAATTGCTTGAGAATGTGAAATATTTTGGGAAAAAATGAAATTAGTAATTATCATTTGAAAAGCTTGTGAAATCATTTTGAAATGACTTTGGTGTTCTCTTAAGACTTTAAGTAGGTTTGAGATTTTGCTCTAATTCGGTTACCACCTAGTTAGAGCTCTATCCCTTCTTGCTTAAGTTCTTTTGGAGATGTGCTTGTGATCATAAGTGAAATAAAGTGGGTGTTAATGCATGAATGCATTGATCCTATATGATTGAAAGGAAAATCATTCATTCCTACCACAACATTCATCTAATGGCATTCCTACCATAACATACATCTAAGATTTTTGTTATTGTAAATATCATATATATGAAGGAAAAAATTTTGAAAATGGATTAGGATTGTAGACCATCAAGCATGAATCCAATATTGGGTCATTACTTGGTTTGTGGTCTTAATGAAGTCGGCAAATGAAAAATTAAGATCTTAAATGATAAGGAAAAATATTGAAATAATGAAAAAGATGAAAGACTTGATCCCAAGAGAGATATAGAGAAAGAGATCTTGAAAATCATAAAATC
>JAANDH010000589.1:30422-42397 GCA_011799765.1 Nymphaea thermarum
AGGTCTTGTTCTAATTTGAATTTGAAATGTGGATTTTGGATCTAATTTGAATTTGATAATTGGATTTTGAGTTTGAAATGCTAGATTTGGATCTAAACTTGGATTTTGGATCTAAACTTGGATTTAAAATTTATTTTAAAAATAATATACCCAAAATTTTAATAGCCCCATTTTTTGAAAAATTTGGGGTGATAACAAACTTATTTTATTTTTCTTAGTTGCTCTAATGATATGATTATAGTTTAGCGTGTTTATTTTCTAGATTAGATTTATTTTAATGTCCTTAGGGTATGCATAGGGGTAAGCTATAACCTCTCTTCCTTGTCTCTTTCTTTTAATTTTTTTGCTTTTGTTTACTTAGTTTTACTTATAGCGTGCATATAAAATTTAGTTTCCCTTTATGATTTGTTTAATCATGAATTGCACATCTATTTTAATATGCACTATATCACCTTGCACCACATGCACCTTTGTCTGAAACCAAACCAGGTCAACATAGTAGCATACCCCATGGCACTAGCCCAAGTATGTGAAGACCTGAATCTAGTTTGGCTTTTATAAATGAACCATTGCAAAATCATAGTTTTCCAAAATATTTTCAGAAACAAACTTTGTTAAATTATTTTAAAAACCCTAGGTCATGTAAGCATGGAGTCCAAGCCTAGCTCAATTCTCTAAGACCAACCTTAGAGCCTACTACATATGAACCTAGTCCTATAATCCTTGATCGAATTTCAAAACAAATGAGTATTTGATCATAAACCTAGGATCAATTCCCTCAAATTCAGGCCCAAATACAATATGTTAAACCATAAGATTTAGATCTATTTGCTCAAAATTTTGATTTCAGAAAATCAAATTACATGAATACAAAATCAAATTTACCGGATTTTTTACCTTGGATTTTGGATCATGAATCCAAATAACATGACATGAGATCTTGGACTTCTGTAACATCTCGTATTTCAAATTTAAAACAAGGATTATATGAAATTTCTCTAATCATGGTTATAAGTCTTGGATTCAAATCTTGTTTTCCCCAATAGGTCTATGTCCTACACCCTCAATCCTAGTAGAGACCGGATTCTAGGTCGATATGACCTAGCTTTTGCATGCATCATATTATGTTTAGGACATCAATTTACATTGATCAATGATGATCTGGACATGAACAGGCTTCAAATTAATTTCTTCTTGTTCATCAGTCATTTTTTAGATCTTTTTAGATCTCAAAACATGCATAGTTCTTGTTCATTATGTTTTGGATGACATTTAGATCTAAACATTGGAATCTTAATCTAGTCATTGACCTGATTACCCCTAGTTAAGGCACCAAGAAAGGCTAGACCTTGTACCAATAGGTCAGGTCACATCTCTCGAAGTCCCACACAAGGAATAGAGGCAAGTATAGGTAAGGATATCTCATTTATTACGGTTTGCATGTAAGATTGTAAATTTACATGTATATAAGTAACTTTTTGAAGGCATTGGAACTCCTTATTCTTTAGTGGCACCTCAATCTCCTCCAAGATGTGCAGCCATCAATCTCCCGGCCATTTCCCCACTTCCCTCAAGAGCGGTTTGTGACATGTGTAAGAGTATTTAGATGCACAACACATTAGGAAGCAAAAGGGCAACTATATTGTTGCATGTGCACAACAAAAAAAGACACAATCTAATGTGTTCTTATGTGACTAAATATGGATTGATTGCTAAGATAAAATATCAAACAATCATTAGTGTCCGTAGTAAAAAATTGTCTACGACTTTATTAATCGGTAACTCAAATTCAAACTAGTTCACAAATTTTCTATTGCGTGAATGCAAAAATATGAAACCTACTATGATAGGTTGTTTGATTCCTTAATATGTCTAGGTATAATGAACTAAAAATTAAAACTTGATATGTCTAGCTATAAGCAACATGATAAACATGAAACGACATCAAATAACCACACTAAAAAAGGAAGACTAGAAGAAGATGGAGACTTATGTATAGCAGTTTGGTCCTCTACAATATAACAACTTTGGGTAAGACTACTAAAAAATCAGCAATATATGAATTAATTATATTCTAAACTATATACTAAATGCATGAAATAAGCAATGCACAGACAAGATCTAGTGTAATCTATAAGTTACTACTGCATCTATAGAAACTTTAACAAACTAAAGCACACCCTACTATAAAACGGAAAAGATTATGTGAATTTACACTAATAACTACACTCAACAATAGTAACAACAAATAAAGGACCCAATACAACTAATTCTTACAATAAATAACACTACAAATATTAAATTTCACAATGTCATAATCTGAAGTACCAGAAATGTGCTAAACGGCAAGCATTCAAGTAGGACACATACTTTCTCTCTCTAAAGCATAGAATGCAGTATAGGACAGTTCATACTTAAAACTAAATATGTTTACTAATTATTAACTAATTTTCAATTAAAAATTAATTTTTTAACAAAAGATAACTATTTTTCTACTAAACTATACTATAAATTACATAAAATGCACTGAAAACCAAGATATAAAATTATAGTTGCAAACTTTCTATTTCTAGAACATACAATGAGTAGTTGTGTGCACGTTAGTTTATCTAAAATTAACTATTTAGAACTATTTTTTGTCTAAAAATACTACAAACAAAAGATAACTATTAATTCTACTAATTACAACAAAAATTATAGTAAAAATGCAACAATAAACATGCCAATATGCTAATACACAAATCCAAAGCTAGAAATTGCAAAGCAAAACTGTCCAAGAATCCAGAACTGCTATTTAAGTGAAGATCAATCTAAATGAATGATAACTATTAAATACAATGAGGAAAACAAAATCTAAACTAGAAACTACAAATGACTACTACAAACTAAGACCTATAAAATGCCTAATGAACGGTATGAATACTTAAATTAGGTACAAAATATGTCTAAAAGGTCAATTGATAAGTAAAACACATCAATCAACTAAATAGTTATTAAATCTACCTTAAAAAACAAGTCCTAACACTAAACTCACCAGCCAATGGCAGCTGGCTGTGACATAGAACAAGCCAATAACCTACTGTACCATTAGTAGACCTGCACCTATTTTATACTACATTAACACATTAAGTAATCATTACCTTACACTACAAACCTCAACGTGCTCAAGAAAATTATCTAAACTGGACTGCTATGATAGAAAACATAAAAAAACATTATGAAAATTTGAGTTAAAAGAAAATAAGGAAACATAAACTCATGCCTCTAACTATCTCTCTTGCAGTCCAAACTCTAGAATCAACAACAAAACAAGACTACAACCAGAAACTCCTACCCTAACTAACTGAATAGCAACATAAATACTCAAATCAACTTGCCTACATCAGAATACAACCAGAATTTGTCAACTAGATATTGGGTGTGACCAAATAGAGAAGCTGATTGGTTTTCTTTACTGCAACCTACTGAAAAATGCAAAATCCTTAATTTAAACCAACTAGGTGCCAAGTAATCAATTAAAATCATTCATTAGCAATCTAATATTAACAAATTAATATGACAGGTACCTCAAATAAAGATTGAGCTGCATGAAATTAAAAGAAACAAAAGGGAAATTGAAGCTAAACACACCCATCAACTACCCACCTGCTGAAAATCATGAACTACCTAATTATAACAACTGATATACAACTTAATTAGAAAAACTATATTAAAACATATTGAAACTTGTTAGATCAATGCTATAAATGTGACGCATCAACCAAAAAAGGGGAAAATCTGTCAAGAACGTAAACCTCATTTTTAAAAGCCTATTCACTAAGTAATTAACAACCTACAAGAAAAAAACCTAACATTTGTTACAGCACCCTAAAACATGATGGATTATAATACAAATTAAAAGAAATTAAATATAAATCAAAGAGAAAAGCTGTTGGATGCTTCAGCAACCTCTTCAATCAACTATGACTCATTGATCACAAAATCCCTCACTACAGTTAACTAATTACCACCCAATTGAAGAAATTGACCCTATAACAACCTAATCTTCAGAAATAGACCAAACACTAAAAATTACACCCAAAAATACTCAAAATCAAAAAACTATGGAGATTAAGATGTTGGATGACACCAAACCCACCGGCTATCTAGTGGGTTGCTGGTGAGTTTCCAAATCCTAGTTCCTACCATCCACGAGGAAGGGAACTGACAAGAATTACTGAAAATCTTCAAAATCAAACATTATGCACATGATTTTAACATGCTACACTTAGATTTGATGGAAAAGCAACTAAAACGGAGCTACAGAAACTCAAATTCCAACTCCATGTGGTACAAAACTAGAAAATCTAACTAATATCTAACATAAAATGTAAAAGTTGTGAAACTTACCTATAACAAAGTTGTTCCTCTTGAATCTCTGGTTCCACAATAGCTACACTACACTAGAATTCTCCATGGAGCACCATTTTCACATCCATTGTGCTGGATTCAAGGGTTCAGAGAAGGAGGACTGAAGGAAGAGGTGTCATCATAGGGAGGCTTCTTTTCAATGAGGCATTATCTAGAATTGTAGTGGCAGCTCCTTCTCCAAAGCCTTACCATTGGAGATACTTTTACTACAATCATGTATGATAATGTTATTGATAGATCTGAATGATATGTTGGGCAAAATGCTCATCAAAGATGATATAAACTATCGCATGAAAGCATTGAAATTTAACTTTAATAGCTGCCATGACATCCTTAAAGTGTTTGAGTAATTAAATAAAAAAGTTGCCTACAATGGCAATAATAGTTTTGTAACATGACATCTTGAGAGATTGGTTGGAGGGGGGTCTGATGACCAAAGAAGAAAAAGTCGACATAGTAGAAAAGATGTAATATGGTAAATTCTCCAACATTGAAGTCTCGATCTACATCAACATCTTCAATAATACTAGCATCTAGATTGACACCCATGAGATATTATGTAGTATACAACATGCTAAGACAATTTCTATATGTGTATTACGTGAAAATATTGGCTCTATCAAACTAATATATAATTGGGATCTTTTTTCAATATGTTAAATGACTTTTCAATGACATTGCATAGTGAAACATGTCCAAGATTAAACCACTCTTTTACATTTTATGGTTACACTTGAAGTATTCTTTCAGGTTATATCTCACACCTCTAAAGGTTGTAATAAGTCTACCTTTTAGTAGAAAATCAGCAACGACAAGACAATATTTACCTAAAACAGTAAACATAAGTTACATTGTTAAGTTCATATTTTACACAATTACTAAATTATACAAATTTTTAACTATAATTACCTTTCTCATCAATGCTTTTTTTATTCTTAAATCAAAAGCAGCTCTCTTTGAGTTGAGTAATAGATAGGTTTTTTCTATATCAAAAGAACATGTTGCCAATATATTTTGAGTCATTCAGTCTTTTCTACTACAATATCTCAATGCATCCTATAGAGATAATTTAACACAAACATTTGTTCCATGAATTGCACCATTACAATTTTGAAACGCTAGTTATAACCAATGCAATATTGGTAGGTTATGTAACAAAAGTAAGTTGTGTTTCATTATTTGAAAGTATAAAATTGGACTCATTTGACACAATTGATTTTTGTCTTGTTTCTGAATGAATTTTTCTTCTAGATTAATTGGACTCAATACTTTGTGAAAATATCAAGGAATTGTCTGTTTGAGTGATGAAACTAAAACTTAACATATTGATGTTTATATGTGTGAGATAACATCATGAGCAAGAAAATATTACAATAACTTGTACCATGTAAACCACCAAAACTCTAAGAATGGCATATAACCCTTTGAAAGCTAATGACCCCATGCATGTTATATTGGAGCATTGTACAAAAATAATAAAAAAACATAACATAACCACAACTAGTCATTTTCTCATCTATATCTTAAAAAATTCTTCTTTGTTGTGATGATAAGACATATTACAATTAAAAATTTAAGAAATCAAATTGCAAAGTATGGTAAAAAAACATCTATATATTAAACGATGTGAATGAAAATCATTAAAGAAAATTAATCTACATTCATATAACATTAATATGAGATAAGGTGAACAAATAAGTTGGTCCATTCAAATGCATCATAAATGAGTGCACCAAAAACAAGTTCCTAACTACATGAGGGACAAGTAAGTTTCTTTGCTTGATCTTTCTAATGATCTATTAATAAGGTCAATAACTTATAAACCAGAAATAGAAAAAAAGGCTATGTGACCAATTGGGTTTCTAGTCATTGAACTTGATTATTGAGAAACAAAGATTAACAATCTTAATTCTTCATTATTTTTATGCTCAAATTATTTCAATTGTGAGGAGCTCTTTTGATGTCATTTAATTGCTCAAGGATTCTAGATTTCAGCTTAGTAGCTTCACATTATTTCTTGTGTGTGGGCAATTGTCATGGCATGCAATTTTAAGCACCAACTTTAGCCATCAATACGCGTGCTTGGTTTGTTGTATTACATTCTAACCATGCAGTCACTGCATGGCTCAAAATAAGAATTCCTTTCCTTGATGCAAAAGGTGATGCCTAAGAATATTTTTGCAAGAAATTTTATCTGAAAGTTTATGCTGTTGATTCCTATACTTTAACAAATTTGGTGTTGGCACCATTTCTGTAGTTGTCCCATGTCCAATGTCATGTTTCACTTGTTGTATAGTTTGTAGATGTATAGTAGAATGTTATTATTTTTATTAAAACTGATCTCTTTGAACCATTCAGCGAATGTCATTGTATTGTTGCACTATAATGTATCCAAAATAGACTAAAATGAGCAAATACATGTCTTTTCTTTTTCTAGTTGAAGTTCTTATAGAATTGGGAAATGTAATGTGTGCATACAAATGCAATAGGCAAACCATCATGGACTTGCTTGTTGCTTTTTGCATATAATAATTGATTGAAAAGCAATAACAAAAAACAAGTGGATAAGAAGATTCATGAATTTCTATTTTGATTAATTTGGTGATCATAGAACTAGTAGTCTGGCAAAAAATAAATGGGCAAGTGCTTTACTTTTCAATATTATATTTTGTATACAATTTTTCTACTACTGGAAACTTTGTAGAATTTATAGTTTTTGTTTTCACTATTGGTGTCTTGGTGGCTGTTAGACTATGGTGGTCTCCATTGTTGCACATCATTTTTCCAGTTTTTATTGTTTTTAATTTTTTCTTTATTATCACAATGAGAGAAGCCTTATGTTCAGGTGGTGAAATCAAGAGAGGCTCATTACTTACAATATGGCCTTCACTTTATTATTGCAATATGGCCTACACTCTAGTTGCTTCATATTTGAAAGCAAATATGACCAAGAAAAAAAATAAAAAAAAAAAAGGTCTACCATCACCAAAGTAGACTACCATTGTCATCGTTTGCTACTGAAAGCAGCCCTCTCCTCCTTCTTTGCCATCAGACCTTCCCTATCATCATCGATAGAGGAATGGGCTTGACCCTTATCCATGCTCTGCCATTGCCCTAGATGACCACAAATCCCTTTAATCTTTTGTTGACAATGTTTGTGATCATCTGGTGCCGATGCTGGAGTTGGGGGAAGGGCTGGACCCTTTCAAGATAGGAGTGGGAGGGCCAGGCCCTCCTTTGTCAATAGAAATAGAGGAAAGGGGTCGACCCTTCCATCATCTTTTACCTTTGGTAGAACAAGAAGAGGGGTCAGGCCCTATCATATGGATGGTTTTAGAAAGAGAGATAGAAAGAGAAGCATACCTTTGTGTAGAAGGTTGTGGAGAGAGACAAAGTTGCACTATTGAGAGATAGGAATGATGAAGTACACATAAGTGTTTACATGTAAAATTTTCATTCTACATATAGACCATATAAATAGGATTATTTTCTTATACTCGCTTACATGTTCCATATGTGAGAATCCAAGAGATGGGACCCGACTTGTGGTATGAGATCTAATTGTTCTAGGTGCCTTTACAAGGTAATCAGAACAAGGACTAGACTAAGTGTTAGAATCATTTATGAGAATTGCAATGATAGATCTTCGCAAAATGCGGAGTAGTTATAATGAACCATGTTTGCTTCTTAGTGATTTTAACTTCATGTTAGATCCAAGGTGAAAACTAGGAGGAAGTTAAGCTTTCCTTAATGCACAAATTTTCTAAAAAATTGTAGGTTTTTTCTTGTGTAGTATCCTAGGACCCATTATTCAAATTAGATCCAGAACAAATCCAAAATAAGTGGAAAGGTACCCTAAACAGTGAGATTTGGCTAGGGGTAAAATCATGTTTTTCTATTCGTAAAATCCCAATCTTTTTTGTTGAACCAAGACCCAAGCACATAGCCAGCACGAGTCTAGGTCAGGTTTCATGTTTTACTATGATGTATTTAAATTTAAACAAACACCAATGTGAATTAAGTAAAATAAGATGACCTAAATAGGAATAGAAAATGGTGGTATAGAGTTCCTTTGAACATCAGGTTTTATGTGGGACTTTCTGAAAAAAAATTGAGCTGGTAGAAACCCAATTCGTGGGGATAAGGAGAGCCCAATCAGCTTTGTTTCTCTCTCACCCTTCCTTACTGATGCCTTGGAGATGAGGAGCAGCTGGTCAATCTAAGGTGTGATCCTATTGGTGCCTTTCTTTTTGGATTTATTTCTCATATCGTCACTTTCTGAATCTCTAAAACTCCAAGTCAAGCTGAGGGAAGAGAAGGAGTTGAAGGAGATTCTAGCAATAGTTCATCAAATCTAGGGATTCAAGGGGATCAATTCCTCACTTTAGGTACGTTCTCTTGCTTTTGTTCATGTCATAGGTTAAATTAGGTTGATTTCATGATTTTCTATAGTTTAGTTTAAGTTTCCAAGTTTTGTTTGTTGTAAATCTTGGTTTTTGGGAATTTTCTCTCAAATCCAAGTGTAGTTTCATAAAATTGTGTGAAAATGTTTTCTTTGTTTACGTGTTTCCATGAGATTGTTGGTATCCTAACTGGTTGTTATTAGAAATCAAAGTAGGGACTCACTTGCGACTTCCTTGATTGTCCAGTGAACCGTGGCTATGATCAACACCTTTTCTTCCTTATTTTATGTTAGTTTCATGTAATTCTAGCATTGATTTATCGTGTGGTTGTGCGTCATTAAGTAAGTAGGTGTAAACACCCCAAATTTTGCATACTGCCATACACTATTTTACCCCTACCCCCTTTCTTTTATCATGTTTTTGGACGGATTGCCAACCAGTATGATCTATGACCTTACCACAAAGTGAGACCGTCCGAAGTTAACATTATAGATATTTCCCTACTTGAACCTACAAAGCTCCTAGATAACACTAGGTCAGTTTACCTTTTTGCCCCAAACCCTAGGAAAACCCTAGAAATGGGGTTGCTAGACAAAACTGAACTCAACCAACCCTTTTTAGTTCATAGAATAGGTCACACTACCTCTATTTCCAACTCAGCTTGGCTTTGCCATGCTCATTTTTCTAAAAACTGCTCAGTCGAGCTTGGCAAGCCTATAGCAGGTTCTCAACCCTATTTTCCCATATCTGCCCAAAATTGAGCTTAGGACATGTTAATTAAAGTCCCCATAATGACAATCACTTCATTGTCTATCTCAAGCTCAAGTTTGCTTTAATTCTATCATCTTAGCTCTTGCCAAGCTGAGGATATCTTCCTAATGAATGGGTCTAACTTTTTCCAACTCAATTTCAGATACATCATCTATGGTGAAGTATAATTTCAATTATACAAGTTTACTTACCCCATTCAGTTCGCTGCACTCAGTCACTTCACTATATTTTTGTGTCTAGAGCTTGTTTAGCTTGCTTTTCATCAGAATTCCCTAATGTCTTGATCAATCATAGTTTGGGAGTCGTTGATGTGGTTCCCTCAGCTCACTTGCTAGAAGTCCAAGTAGAACCTGGAGAACTAACCACTTTTCCCATTTTGATCTTAGTCTCGTTGTCCTATTTAGTTTTTGAAGATGTTGATTTTGGGAAAACAAACTTTCTAAGCACACTAGGTTTTGTTTTCATTTTCATCTGAACCAAGCTAGGAACTAGGATGTGGGCATCTAAATATGCCAAATCTAAGGACTAAATCCCACAAGCTGCTATTCTAGGCATATCTCACTAAATTTGGATGCTATTTTGGGGATATCTCACTAAATTTGGCATTCATAGAGCTACAGTACTTCAACTTGCCCATAATAGACCTTACAGGGCACACGGATTCTAAGATCTCAAAAACTACCAAACATAGCAGCTATGGGGCCCACAAAGCCAAGTCTTTAGGATCCTTCCTCAAATAGAATCAATCAAGCCCTGGAACATTGTTATATCTAGAACTACTAAATATGTTCAACAAACCCACTAGTCCTATCTACCAAGACTTGCCTAATTGAAAGCTAATAGAACCTACAAAACTCATTTTCCTAGAACATACAAAAAATAATCTCAACATGCCTTGGAAGCTTCAATTGTTTAAATCTTACCAAATATAGCTTCATAGAGGTCCACGAGCCTCAAATTCTTAGGAACCTACCTCACTTAGCCTAGTCAAGATTTACAGTCCACGTGTTTTGGAAACTGCCTAGAATCACTTTTGAGTAATTGTAGGTCTTGAATATGTTGAAACCTACCAAGTTTAGACTTATGAGGCCCACCCAACTCTGTTTCTCATAGTTTGTGACCTTGATCTAGTCAAATTCCAACCCAAGTGATTTTGACTTGCCTAAAATCAAACAACCCAGACCGAGCCCAGGTTTCACCCTGACTCCAAAACTCATCCAACTTCTAACTTACTAGGCCCTTGCGCATCAAACCCTATATCCCATACCAGTCTTAGCTTGACTAAGCTTAGACAACTAGACTCAATTCTACTCAAACTAATTTCAGTTTGATCGAGCTTGAGCAAACTAAATCCAGTCATCCAAATCAAATCTAGTTTGACTTGACTCACCCTAGCTTAGTCAACCATATCCAAATTTATGTTCCATACCATGATCCAAACCATCAATCCATCATTATATATCCAAATCTTATTTTTAAATATAGATCTCATATCACATCCATATTTGGATCTATGTATCATGATCCAAATCAATGAGATTTTGCCAAGTGTCTTCAAGATTGAATCTTGAACATAGATCTCAAGGTTTTCTTATTATGTCTTTTTCTAATAATATTAGATTAAAAATATGGAAAGGTCTGGCACCCACCCATCCACCTCCCTTCCCCCCCCCCCCTCACCACCCAAATATTTTTCTTTTAGGAATGCCATTCAATACCATTATAAAAGGAGAGAAAGGAGGGATATCCCTCACTATCTCTCTTTCCTCTCTATGGTATGTTCTCTCCTCCCTCTTAGTTATTTCTTCCTTTAGAATTTTTCTTGACTAATATCATTTTTCTATAAGGTTGCCACCCCCTCGGAGGAACACTTTGGATGTCAAATGAAAGAGAAGCAAGAAAGAAGAAGGAGAAGAAGAGGAAGACAAAGAAGAAAAGAGGAAGGAGGTAGGCCATCCAACCTTCTCCTTCCTCTCTCTATCTCTCTCTATCACTTTCTTCCTTTTTCTCTCTATCCACCCTTCTTTATCCCTTTTTCTTTTCATATTCCAGCCACTTGTGTATGTGTGTGAGTGGACTTCTCCATAGAGGCATTGTTTTACTTGTTTTGTTTGCTTCTATGTTCTTGTCATGGTGCTTTCATGGCTAAAGATGAATAACTCATTTTTGTAGATGTGTTCTCCTAAGAGGTCGTTTGTGAAGAAATATGCACATATTGGCGCAATAGTAAAATGCCCTTGGTGTAAAAGCTGAGCTTGGTGGATTATGTGGGCAGGCTGACTACTCAATAAAGTGCATAAGGTAACAAAGAGACCACCTACAAAATTTGATTGAAAAATGACTCCATTTGGGATCCTTTTTTTTTTTGAAATTTATGGATAGTAAAATAAC
>JAANDH010000589.1:43085-184640 GCA_011799765.1 Nymphaea thermarum
GACTCTTCTGCATATCTGTTGAGGTTAGGTGCAGGCTGCTTCTCTCTTTCTCTCTCTCTATTGTTTTCCTTTTCCGTGACCGCAGCCCTACACGTTTTTTCTTGCCCTTTTCTCATTGTTGTTTCTCATTTGCAGGCCACCAGCAAACCAATCGTAGCTTCCATTGCAGCCCATCAGCAGCTTCTCGTCGAGGTAAGGGTGTCCTCTTTTTCACCCTTTTCCCAATCGCCTGAGAGAAGTACTATGTTATCCGATATTACTGTTTCTCATTTGCTGTTTCTCTTTTTGTAGAATGATACTGGTATGGCTCTTCTCCCTCTTCAATTTCTCTCCTTCCCTTTTCTCCCCTCTTTTTTCCTCTGTTTGCCACATTTCGGTCGCCGTTGCTACTTTTCTAGCATCTATCTCCTGGTCTCGATCTCCTTTATTTATGTTTTTTTTTTTTCATTAGTTGATGTTCGTTTACTTGTGTTGTTTACCTTCTTTTTTTTTTCAAGTGTTTCCTGGTTTCCTTTATCAATGGCCGTTGAATTGTGAGATCCTACGGCAGGCATGAGCATTTGATTAGTAAGCAGTTAAGGTTATTCTAAAGTGCTTATTTTGCATATATTTTTTATGTTTCCTTGAAGTGTTGAATTGGTTTTTGCTTGTAGAAATTGTTGTATTTTGGGACGTCGGACAAGAAGAACATAGCGTTCTGTTCTTAAAACTGTCAAACGATGGACAAGGAACACTATTGACAGGATGGACAGAACAACAGTGTAATGGACAGAACGTCCTGTCCATTACACTGTTGTTTTGTCCATCCTGTCAGTCCATTACACTGTTGTTCTGTCCATCCTGTCAATAGTGTTCCTTGTCCATCGTTTGACAGTTTTAAGAACAGAACGCTATGTTCTTCTTGTCCGGCGTTTGTTTCGTGTGTGTCTGTTCTGTCTGTTCTGACTGTCCTGTCTGACGTTTGTTTTTGTCTTGTCTGATCAATCCGTTTTGTCTCTGTTTGACGTTTGTACTAGAAGAAACATTCAATTTCAATATCTCCTGTATTTATTTCTAGAGAATATTTTATTTACAAGTACAACTTCATCAACATAAATAAGAAAAAACAAAAAACTTAGAAGCTTTTTATTAGGAAGCAATACAAAACGCCAATAAACAAAGGGAGAAGCATTCGCATCACATCACAAAAACGAACATCTCACAATTTTCCATATCAATGTTAACAAGTATTAACAAGTATCGAACAATTACAAAAACATCTGATAGATGAAGCAAGAACTATTACATCGACTGTAAAAGCAAAGTACAACATTGACATATTCGCCTGTATCACCACCACTGATGAACTAAAACACCATGGTCCCGTACAAATTATTTAAAATATTCAATTGTTCTAAGCCATAAAACAAAAACAACTATGACAACTTGCTAGATAACTAGTCTTCTGTCCTGCACACTACTCTTCCCATCGAAGTCATGCAATACTTGAGAAGATGATCACCGTCTGGTTCCTGCATTTCAGAAATTAAAAGGACAAACAAGTAATTAGGTTATCACCATAAAGTATTAAAATAATCAAGCATAATTAAAACAATGACAAATAATATAATGAGAATGTTACACAATCAATATCTTACTTGAAACATAATCATTCCACATTGTTGAAGTAATCTGCTCACGAAGTTCATTGTTGCTACCACGTATTTGCGTTTGTTCAGTATTTTCATCATCATTTATAATTTCACTTACTTCACTATCATTTATATCATCAGAGGGAAATTGTTCAGCATTTGGATTGTGGTTGATTATAAAATTATGAAGAACACATGTTGCTTGTACCCTACACTCGTCTGTTTACTTACTATTTGGTAAATCTAATCCATTGTAATTACTATGAGCAATGCAACCAGGTTCTGCTTACTCCTCCAATGAGAAGGTAAAAGAAAGAGAGCATGTGATATAACTAATAATTATATGCACAACCCAAGGCCTGCTCTCTTGAACCAGGAAATCATCGGTTTAGGTACAGAGAGAGAGAGATAGGTCCAGAGAGATTTGTTGAAGGCAGGTTGAATGAGGTCAAGATATTTCGGCATTTTATGGAGCCAACATGTTATAAATAAGCTGCACTCCTTCCTTCAGTTCATAACAAGCCTTAATATCTTCAGGGTATAGCTGATATAGGAAGTAATTGGCATTTTAGTGGCCATGGCTTCTTGCTCTGCATTTGTTGTGGTTGCTGTCACCATTCTAGGCCTCTTCATTCAAGGAAGCTCCCATCCCCAACTCTCCCCTGATTTCTACAGTGACACTTGTCCTGACCTCCTCCCTATCATTCAGCATCAGGTTCAGTTATCAGTGGCTGAAGAGAGGAGGATGGGAGCTTCCTTAATTCGCCTCTTCTTCCATGACTGCTTTGTCAATGTACTCTCTCTATCTGTCTATCTCTTACAGACTGATTACAGAATTGTTTACATAAATTTTTTTTCTCCATTCTAGTCTGTATGACTGCAAATTGTCTTGTACAACTAAGTCCACCTCCGACCACAAGGCCTTGGTCCTCCACATGATGGATAAAGATAGAAGGGAGATGCACTCGGGTAGGTTCAGATTTTTTAAGCCTTGGACTTTGAAACCAACTGCTAGAGCAGCTATTAGAGAGGGCTGGAGCTATAGGGGGGCAGGTTGCCCAATGCTTCAAGTGCTATGAAAGTTGAATACAGTGAAGTGAAAACTTAAGCAATGGAAATACAATCACTTTGGCAAGCTTGATTAAAAGATTAACAGGCTGACAGAGAAGTGGGTGGCACTCCAAGAGAGTGTGGAACAGGGGCATATTGAGAATACTGCTGGGGAACTACAAGCTGAGGAACAACATGCTTATTAGGCTGGTGATGCAGGAGGAGGTTTGAGCTACAGTCAAGTCTCTAGGTTTTGTAAGTACTGCTGGCCTGGATAGCATACCTAACTTTTTCTATTAGGAATATTGTGATATAATTGAAGAGAATGTGGGCAAAACCACCTGAGACCTAATATGTAATAAAGTAAACTACGTAGGGGGCACCGATCTAGACAAGAAAATTCTCCGCGATCTCATGTCACCTGAGACCTTTTATCTTCAAAGTGAATTGAAGAAGCATATCCTGAAAAGTCATTTCAGTTCAGCGTCTCGGGAGAAAAGACAGGCAACCTTTGTTGGCTTTGTAACACCAAGAAATTACAGTGTCTTAATTCATGCAAAGATGAAAAGATTTCCAAAGATTGTAAGAGGTATGTGTTCATATCTCATGCTACAAGCATCCTATTTAGGTTCGAATCAAAGCTATTAAACCAGACAATCAATCGAAATCTGCCAATCTGAGACGATTTCAGATAAAATCTAATCCCTCAAGCATGCAATTATTTGAGAAAATAAAACATCCATAAGACAAGAACTGTCATTTTAGCCAGAGATCATCACAGAGGGACAGTTGACAACAGTCCACCTGCGCAGCTCGCAGAAATTTCCTTCTTTCTTTCAGGAAAATGAGCAGAAGAGTACAGAGTCGAGTTATAATGGCTATCATTCTTTTATTACGCAGTAATGGCGATGTTGCAGACATCACCAACCCTCTGAGTCCTCATCACCAATCTGACAAACACCATTTATTCTAACGTCCCAAAATACAACAATTTCTACAAGCAAAAACCAATTCAACACTTCAAGGAAACATAAAAAATATATGCAAAATAAGCACTTTAGAATAACCTTAACTGCTTACTAATCAAATGCTCATGCCTGCCGTAGGATCTCACAATTCAACGGCCATTGATAAAGGAAACCAGGAAACACTTGGAAAAAAAAAGAAGGTAAACAACACAAGTAAACGAACATCAACTAATGAAAAAAAAACATAAATAAAGGAGATCGAGACCAGGAGATAGATGCTAGAAAAGTAGCAACGGCGACTGAAATGTGGCAAACAGAGGAAAAAAGAGGGGAGAAAAGGGAAGGAGAGAAATTGAAGAGGGAGAAGAGCCAGACCAGTATCATTCTACAAAAAGAGAAACAGCAAATGAGAAACAGTAATATCGGATAACATAGTACTTCTCTCAGGCGATTGGGAAAAGGGTGAAAAAGAGGACACCCTTACCTCGACGAGAAGCTGCTGATGGGCTGCAATGGAAGCTACGATTGGTTTGCTGGTGGCCTGCAAATGAGAAACAACAATGAGAAAAGGGCAAGAAAAAACGTGTAGGGCTGCGGTCACGGAAAAGGAAAACAATAGAGAGAGAGAAAGAGAGAAGCAGCCTGCACCTAACCTCAACAGATATGCAGAAGAGTCNGACTGAAGACGGGTGCGGAGATGGAGGAGAAGGAAGTGCTCGGGGAGACCTCAAGCGGAGACAGAGGAGAAGGAGTGCAGGCGGGGGCGAAGACGGAGATGAGGAGAAGGAAGTGCTCGGGGGTGGAGACGCAGGAGGAGCAGAGGAAGAGATAGGTCGAGGGCGGAGAGCTCGGGGTCGCGCGGGAGGCTGTTCCGTGCTGTTCCGTGGTTTAACACGGAACGCGGTGGAACGGTTTAGCCCTTTATACCCCTTGTTCTTTGTCCTGGCTGTCCTGAGAGTTCTCTGTCCAGCGTTTGTGTCAATTTTACCAAAACAGAACGTGTCTGTTCTGTTCCGCGCTGTTCCAATGCAATCAAACGACCTCTTAGTGTCCACAAAGTATTGTTCGACTTACGTTTAGTTTTGGGATTCAAATTTGAGCTATGGAATAGTTGTGCTAAAATCAGAGTGACACTATCTTACCCACTTTAATCGGTCTGTGTTAAAATTTTCTCAATCCTGAATGTGTTAGCTCACTCCAAGCTATGATTATATTCTTTAGTGCTCATCACTGCAATTTCTATCCAATCATTTATATTTAAGTTCATTTTCTATTCTAGAAATTTACTAAGGGTTGTCAAGTTCACAACAACTCATTTTAGTGTTGTTCAATGTTCTAAGCTGAATTTTGATCAATTCGAGATTCAGTTTCGCAATTTCTTTGCACTATTGCAATTAAATACTCTTTGGGAGTATTTTTATCTTTAGATCAGATTAATGTGCCCCAACTTAACAGTTTCTGCTTTACCCTTGCACATCACTCAAAATGGTCATTTAAATATCTGTAAATTTTGAAAAATTTAATTTGGGACAGCAAATGGAGTCATCTTTCAGTCAAATTTTGTAGGTAATCCTTTTGTAACTTTGTGTACCTTCCTATGTGGTCAGCCTACCCACATGACCAACCATTTTTGGATCTCTGAAACCGTGTCCCCGATCAAGCTCAACATGTACTATCTTTAGTGTCCATAGAATATTGCTTGAGTTACTTTTAGTTTTGGGATTCAAATTCGAGTTTTGGAACAGTTGTCCTAAGATTAGAAGGACACTATCCCACGCATTTTAATAGGTCTGAGTTAAAATTTTCTTAATCCCTAATGTGTTTTTTTGCTCCAAGCTAGGATTATATTCTTCAGTGGTCAATCTAATTTCTGACTTCAATTTCAATCCAATCATTCATATTTGAGTTCATTTTCTATTAAGGGTTGTCCAATTCATGACATC
This sequence comes from Nymphaea thermarum, assembly GCA_011799765.1. Classification (NCBI taxonomy): domain Eukaryota; kingdom Viridiplantae; phylum Streptophyta; class Magnoliopsida; order Nymphaeales; family Nymphaeaceae; genus Nymphaea; species Nymphaea thermarum. Next base: position 48,678 of record JAANDH010000589.1, read on the forward strand.
TCGTTTCACTGTTGCTCATTCTTCCAAACTGAATTTTGATCAATTCATGAATCAGTTTCTCAGTTTCTTTGCATTGTTGCCATTAGATACTCTTTGGCAGGGTATTTTCAACTTCAGAATGGATTAATGTGCCCCAACTTAAAAATTCTTGCTTTACCCTTGCACATCACTCAAAATGGGTTATTTTACTATCCATAAATTTCAAAAAAAAAAAGGATCCCAAATGGAGTCATTTTTCAATCAAATTTTGTAGGTGGTCTCTTTGTTACCTTATGCACTTTATTGAGTAGTCAGCCTGCCCACATAATCCACCAAGCTCAGCTTTTACACCAAGGGCATTTTACTATTGCGCCAATATGTGCATATTTCTTCACAAACTATCTTAGAAGTCAAATGAATCCAAGTTAGCAACATAATACAAGTTCACATGAACTCAGTAGCTCATGCACCACCTAAGGCCACTCTAGAGCCACCTTAACCTAGTTTCCTAAAATAGAAACCAGCTTGAGCCCAGCTAAACCCTACACCTAGCCTAGGTCCAAATTTAGTTCAAACTGAACTCAACCTAGGTCCAGCACAAGCTGCCTAAGTATGAACCCACTAAGGCCTGACTGAGCCAGGTCTAGTTCACACCAATCCAGATCTCTTATCAATTCCTATTTGTGATCTACTCATGCAGATCTAGGCTTGTCTTTCTAGATCTTCTATCTCCATATCAGATCACAATCAAATCTTCACTTCATATCCAAACCTGCATTCTAGAATCTTCCTCATATTCAGATCTAGATCTAGATTTTAGTATCAAGTCTAGATCCAAGTATCAAATCTAGATCCAAGATCCGCTTACAATCACTTATGCACATTATATTCATTTAATGCATCATTTATTTCTGACTTTGTGCCTAATGTCAATTCATATAGAAGGACATGAACTATATGATATTTTTAGTTGTAGAAAATGGTGCAGACGAAATCTAAATCGATATTTGGATGGAGTCAGAACAAATATTTTTCTATTGAGTACTAGTCTTGACATATGGTTTTAATGTGTGTTGTCTCCACTCTATGTTCATTCACTACTCGTGCTCCATGCTACTTGTCAATTTGAATAATTTACCATGAATTGATCAGCACTTCTTCAAGCATGTGCTGTTTTTCGTTGAATCAAATTTAGATCAAAATTGTGCACACAACTAAGAAATTGGCATTGAAACTATTGTTAACCTATGTTTTGTGTTTCTCTAGCTAAAGAACCTCACTCAAAGTTTAGTCTCATATTGATCTTGGAAGAGAAATTTTCTTTCCCAAGCCATTATAAATAGATGTCTGCGCCCCCCACCCCCTCTCCTTTGGCAAGACTTTTTGAGCTACCCATTGAGCCCATAAAGTTTGGTAAAATTCCAAACAATGCTCGATTTGGCTTAGTTCAAACCAATTGAAATGTTTTGGAGTCATAGTAAGGTCTTGAGTTCAAGCTACAATAGCACTCAGCCAAAAGCCTATCTAGACTCATAGGAGGAGTAGTGGAAGCAAGCTCAGTCAGGTCTTCAGGAGGTTCAAGTAATTTATTTTTCCTTCTCTTTTCTTTTCTTATTTGTAGTTTAGTGCTTTCTTTTCTTTTCTTTTTAAAGAGCATGTTTAGTTTCTCTTTTTTTTTTTTCTCTCAACTTGCTTCGGTTATTTTCTTTTCTTACTTTAGCTCCTATGTTTGCTTTAGTTTCTTAGATGTGTTGTAATTTAGTTTATTTTATAGCATTTAATTTATGTCTTTAGGGTAGGCATGAGGCCCGGTATGCCTGTCTATCCCTATCTTTTTTAGTTTATGTGTTTTTTCAATTTCTAGTTTTTTTATTTGAGACATGCATCGAGCATCTAAATTCAATTTTGTCATCTAGAATTAAATAAGTATTTTATGAATCGTTTAAAAAAGCACATGAATCACATCTGATGACGTGAACCCTTTGCTTAAGGGTAAACCAGGCTAGTCTAGTAGCATGCCCTGAGGCAGTAATCCTGACATGTGTACATCTAAACCTAGTTTAGACTCTATGCAAATACACTTTCAAAAAAATTGTGATTTCATAACTATGCTCTCTTAATTATCTTCTAAAAGCCTAGATCATGCATACTCAAAGTCCAACCCTAGATCAACCCAAGTTTGGTTATCTAAAATTATCCAAAATTTCAATTATTTTCCATCATTTTCTAAGAAACAAATTCCTTAGGTTCGACATTTCTATTTTTCAGCTATATAAACTAGTATAAAATCTGATTTTGTGGCCATATTGAGATAAAGTTTGATGTTGTCCATGTCTCTACAAAGTGACCAAGTCATACTGTAATACGAATGTAAAAATCTCACTTAATTTCAAAAAAAATAAACACAAGCATCATATTCTATTTTAGTCAAAATACGTTTGAAAACAATATGATTTCTAACATATTAGAATCTTCATTTCATCAAAAGAGTGAATTTTACTTTCTCCCAACTCAAAGAAATCGAGAACTCATTTGAAATCAAGTTCATATCTCTTAGACATAATCATGTAATCTGGCAGAAAGAAATTTCAAAAATCAATCTATTTTCTAAGAAAAGGTAGCTATCTTTTATCCAAAATCAATACATTTGCTAAGTGAACTTAACCATTTTTCCAAAAAACTTAATCACAAGTTGATCTCAATTTCAATCCAAAATCATGCAGTGATATTGAGTTCACAACAAATGACTAGATATTTACCTCCAAAATTCCAAATTTTTGAATCAAATTTCTAATTTTTTATGCAATATTGCAGTTTAAAATTGCCAAAATTATCAAGCAAAACTTCAAAATCTTGGATCAAAGCCATGATCTAAGTCAATTTTCAATACCCTTGCCATTTTTCCATTTAGAATGCACATTTTTTTTTTACCAAAAAATGTCTCCAATTTAAACATTGTTCAATTTTCTAATTTTGTTCAAAGAATTTTCCCAAGAATAAGTCAAATTTTCAAATAGCTTGCCAAAACAAATTAACTTTTTTTAAACTACTTGTCTAAATTCCATTTCAATTTACCTAAAACAAGCTTAGTAATTACTTTTTCAAAACCAAGTTCAAAGTGAACTTCCAATTTCAATTTCAACTATCTATGTGCAAGCATATAGGATTGCATCAAATGGCTTGTACACAATCCAAGAAATACTTAGTGTTTGGTCCAATTATCCCTGTTAAAAGTGGTAGGAATGGTTGGAGCTCGTACTGATAGGAAAATCCCTTTCTCTTAAAATTTTTCTTAAAACCCAATTTAAAATTTTTCTGTTTCGCATAACTCCCCCCCACTCAATCAACGCCCTGGGAATGGAAGTAGTGCGAACAGATGGCAGTTCTGATGGGACTCATCATCTTCCGTCTAAGGATTCCTTGGATCATATACAAGTATTTTTCACAATGCCAGATATCAATTGCATGAACCTTTCATGGCCATACCTATTAGCCTCATATTTGTATTCTTTTGGCACTTACAATGAGTGATTTACTAGTTTTGTCTATAGCATAATAGTGATGATGTTTTCGATACTAACCGGTTGTATCTCATGTCACTATTAGACCAAAACTATTGGTAAAAACACATTGGAGAGGTGAAGGATGATTTTGTGGTAGATTGAGGTCGATGAAGAGAGATCCCGAGTAGGATACTATTTTCGGCACTCATTCATCATGGATGCACCAAACTATTGTTTTGGGCATAAAAACGGCTAGTTTTTTTCAAGTTTAATATAATGAAGTTGTTTTTCTCAAAAAACCTCGATAAATTAAAAAAAACTACAAAAAATTGTGAAAGCAAAGTTCTGGCAATGAAACAAAAAATGCTAAAAACATGAAAAAACATAAAAAGTGGGAACAAAACGTGAATAAAATGTGTTTTCTTTATTTTGACAATTTTTTAAGTGTTTTTTCATGTTTAACGGACTCATTTTTAATGTTTTTTTTTTGAAAAAGTCATGCTTAAGTGCACGAACACACATGACAGTTTCATTTTTTTTAACAAGCCTTTTGTCACGGGCCGACAACTCCGGACCACGCGGCGCGGCACGGCGCGGCGCGGCAAACTCTCGCCAGTAAGCCACAAGCCTTCTCCTCGTTCAAGTGGGCGCAGATTACTTGAACGCTTTTTGAAAACTTTGAACATAAATTGCACAAGAGTGTGGAAAGAAAACTCGCAATATATTCACTTAAGAAGATGAGTACATCACGAGGGAAAGCAAGTAAGTTTTTACACTTTACTTACAAAAGATGGCCGAAGCCACTTACAGAATTCACATGCTGACCATCCAAAACAAGGAATCTCAATCTTACACTTGGGGCAGTTTTGAGAGTGTGCTCCGACACAGGTGAACATAGAAGCTTACACCAAGACTCAACATGAGCAAAGCAAATACAGCAAAAGCAAATGACTGTACAGACTCTAGATGCAGGGGAACATGTTCCCCCCTTCAAATCAAGTGTCGACCTTAGCGCTAGCAGCTTCATGGTAGATTCTGACGTCTTCCAGATGACTTCTCTTCAAGCGGAAGGTGTACTCCCATGTTGGATCATCTTCATCTACCCACCTGACCAAGTATCGCTTCGGTTCACCAAGATAGTTCACTTTGTGTCGAAGAATCTGGTCTAACTGACGGTCAGCGGCACGTCGGGTTGAAGGAGCTCGTTGCATAATCGGTTCTCGCCGGGGCTGGCTTCTCTTTGGGTCTTCATCATCAGCATAGAAGGGCTTCAAGTTGCAGATGTGGAACACTGAATGCACCTTGAAGTCTGGCGGCAGATCTAACTTGTATGTCAGCTTCCTAATTCTCTTGACCACAATAAATGACCCTTCATACTTTCGGATCAACGCTCGGTGTCGCTCACGGAAGATACCCGAGCGGTATGGGTATAGCTTGACAAGAACTTGGTATCCCACTCGAAACTCAGCAGGTCTCTGATTCTTGTCAGCCCATTTCTTCATCTTCTTGGCGGCCTTGTGCAAGAACGCCTTAGCTATCTTCGTTTGTTCCTGCCAGTCTCTGACAAACTGGTAGGCGAAGCTGGGTCTTCCCTTCTCCTGGGCAGCAACAGTGTGAGCCATCAACGGCTGTTGTCCCGTGGCTACTTCGAAGGGGCTGTGGCCTGAAGATTCGCTCTTCTGCAGGTTGTAACAGAATTGGGCCACATCGAGCAGCTTTACCCAGTTTTTCTAGTTGGCGCTGACAAAGTGACGTAGGTACTGTTCCAACAGAACATTGATGTGTTCGGTCTGGTCATCAGTTTGCGGGTGGAAACTTGTGGAAAACAACAAGTCTGAGCCAAGCAACTGAAACACTTCACGCCAAAACTTGCCCGTGAAGTGAGCATCGTGATCATTCACAATACTCTTCGGCACGCCCCAGTACCTTACAATGTTCTTCACAAACAACTTCGCCGTCTTCTCCGCTGGACTTTCATTTGTAATTGGGATGAACGTGGCATACTTGGAAAACCTGTCCACCACAACAAAGATAGAGCTGTAGCCATCTACTCGGGGTAAACTCACAATGAAGTCCATAGAAATGCTCTCCCACGGACGTTCTGGAATAGGAAGAGGCTCAAGCAGGTCGGCAGGCTTCTGGTTAGTCCCTTTGTTCTGCTGGCAGATGAGGCATGTCTTTACATACGCCTCCACGTCGTCGCGCATCTGGGGCCAATAGTATCCTCGTTCAAGAAGGGCTAGAGTTCGCTCCTGGCCTGGATGGCCAGCCCAAAGCGTATCATGGCACTCCCCAGTCAACTCCCGCCAGAGATTGCCCCACTTCGGCACGAAAACACATCCGCCCTTGGTGAGGAGAAACCTATCTCGTAGCCAGAATCTTCGAGTCTTCCCCGCTTTGGCTAAGGCAACCAAGTGTTGGGTCGTTGAGTCCTACATCATCTCTTCACGAACCCGCTCGAGGAGCGCACCCTCCAATTGTGCTTCGGAGGTCCCCGCCCGAGAGGCTGCAAATTCTGCCTTTCTACTCAACTCATCTGCCACCACGTTGGTCTTTCCAACCTTGTACTCCAAAGCGAAATCAAACTCCGCCAATAATTTCTGTCAAGGAGCATCGGAGTTAACTTCTTCTAAGTCTTGAAGTAACTAGTGGCCACATTATCAGTCTTGACGACGAACTCTGCACCCAGTAAGTAATGTCTACATATGTGCAAGCAATGCACAATGGCGGTCATCTCTTGTTCAGGCACTATATACCGCTTTTCAGGGTCCTTCAACTTCCGACTCTCATAGGCAATCAGTTGGTCGTCATGCATCAGTACCCCACCAATGGCAAAATCTGAGGCGTCTGTGTGTACTTCAAAGGGCTTAGAGTGATCTGGCAACCTGAGGACGGGCTCTTATACAAGGGCACGCTTCAGAACTTCAAAGGCATCCTAGGTGGACTGCGTCCAAATCCAGAATCTATTCTTCTTAAGTAGGTCAGTGAGGGACGCCGCTATCAATGAATACCCCGTGATGAACCGCCGATAGTAATTCGCTAACCCAAGAAATGACCGTAATTCAGGCACATTTGAGGGTGGCTTCCAATCTTGAACAGCCTTCACTTTCTCTGGATCCATTCGCAGCTAGCCATTCCCTACAATATGGCCGAGGAAACTGATCTCCCGTTGTCCAAAGAGACACTTCTCCTTCTTCACAAAGATATTGTTTTCTTTGAGTACTTGGAACACCGTCTTCAAATGACTGACATGCTCCTCCAGATCGCTGCTAAAGACCACAATATCGTCACGGTAGACTACCACAAACTTGTCAAGGTTGGGGTAGAATATCTTGTTCATGAGAGTCGAGAAAGTCGCAGGGGCATTTGTCAACCCGAATGGCATGACTAGGAACTCGTATGCTCCATAGCGGGTGACGCAAGTAGTCTTTGGTTCATCACCTTCCACAATCCTGACTTGTCAGTAGCCAGAATGAAGGTCCAACTTAAAGAAGATCATCGCCTTGCCCAACTGATCAAACAAGTCCGCAAAGAGAGGCAATGGATACTTGTTCTTCACTGTCACCTTGTTCAAGGCACGGTAATCTACACAGAGTTGCTTAGAGCCATCGTGTTTCGTCTAGAACAACACAGGAGCCTCGAATGGTGCCTTAGAGGGGCGGATGATCCCTGACTCAAGCATGTCGTCAAGTTGCCTTCGCAGCTCCTTCAGTTCGGTCGGTCCCATTCTGTAGGGGACCATAGCTGGTGGCTTGGCTCCAGGAACCAAGTCAATTTCATGATCAACTTCACGCCTCGGGGGTAGGTGCTTGGGCAGCTCGGAGGGCATTACTCCCTCAAACTGCTTGAGGACTGGGGCTAGTCCTGGCGGAATGACTCTCGGCGGAGGGTCATCCTCTTGTAGATGTACAGCCACGAGGAATGTTTGTTTCCCGTGACACATGCCTTTCTTCAGTTGCATGGCCGACAACATCGGCTGGGACTTATTTCTGATGGAGTGGCAGTGCACTGTGTGGGACTGATCTGCACCCATCAACGTCAATGTATTGGTTTTTGGAAACATCATTGCATTCTGGCCTTGAAGAAACTCCATCCCCAAAATCACCTTGAAGTCGTCCAGAGGTACTACGGAGAAGTTAGTGACTCCCGTCCAGCCTTGAATATGAACTGTTACACCCTTCGCTTCTCCCAGGATGGGCCTGGCTTCAGAGTTCACCGTTTTGAGGGTCCTCTGCTGCGGCACAGGCTTCAATCTCACTCGCTCCGCCTCCTCTTTCGAGACGAAGTTACGTGTAGCCCCGGAGTCTACCATCGCAACAGTAGACGTTCCATTCAGAGTGACGTCTAGGTACATCAGTTCTGCATTGATTGTCTGAGCGGAACCCATTTGTGTTTGCCCTTCCTCGGTCTCGTTTTCGGTGGCCCTCGCGGCATTGGCCTGCCTTGTAGGTCTCACCCTCTTCGGACAGACGCGTGCTTGGTGCTTTCCTCCGCGGACTCAGCAAGTCACCTCCCTTGGTGGCCCAGTGTAGTCCTTGCGAAAGAAGGTTTTCCCTCGGTTGGCTTCTGGGACACCGATTCAGTTCTGTTGTGGTCTCGCCGATCATCTTTCTTACCGCCGTGGTCGAACTTTTTCACAAGCTAGAAGGTATCATTGTAGCTTTTGCGTTGAGTATCTGCCAAGCGTTCGGCTGCCACATATGTTTGCTCCAAGGTTTCTAGATTTGATCTCTCCACGTCGGCCTAGGCTCGAGATTGGAGCCCAATGATGAACCAGTGAAGTTTGTCTTTTTCTGGCATCATAGGCACGTCCAACATGACCTTTTGATATGCCCGAATGTAATCCCTCAAGGCGCCAGTTTGCTTTAGGTTTGCAACCAACCTATAAGCATGCCTTTCGGCATCGACGAGCATAAAGTACTCCTTCAACTGCTTGCGAAAGTCGTTGAAGGTTCTGATTGTGCAATCATCATTCTCAATATCCAGCATTTTCTGCCTCCACCAAGCCACAGCATCCCCCTCTAACAACATTGTTGTGGTCTTCATCTTCAGATCTTCTTCTACGACGTTATGCAAGTCCATGTAGTCAGGGGTGGAGGGAGGGGGGGCCCGCCTAGGCCATGGCCCCACCCTCGCCAGTGAAAAAAAAAATTATATTGAAAAATATTATTATTTTAATCACTCTATGTATTTTTAGGATTTAAATTCAGTTTGGCCCTACCCAGATCCAGAAGTTGGACTGTCTTGGCTCCGCTACTGCATGTAGTAGTCTACTTGGAACAGAAAGTTGTCAATCGCCCTCGCATCCCGGCTACCATTGTACTTCACCAGACATTGGATGCCTTATTGATCCTCTCTTGGCTACTATTAGCTGAGTTTGTACGTAGTAGTCTCTGATTTGAAGCCCGAAGTCCAGCATCTTCGTCTTGTAGGGTCTTCACCAAGTCGGAGAGTGACTGGTTCATTGCCACTGACTCAGCCATCTGTTCTCGCATCAACTTCATCTCCTCCTTGAATCCCTCAAAGGTCTCGACAGCAAAGCCGAGGGCTTCTTCGTGGGTGGCCACATTTGCGACCAACTGATTCACTGTATCTTCCAGGTTTGCCTGGTCATGGGCCGGGCTCGCCTCTTCTGGACAGGCCAGCTCCTTGCTTTTGGCATCTCGCAGATTATATTGTGATGTCATGACACTCTCTTCAACAGCAGCAAGTCGGCGCAACGCTCTACACCGACTCTCCAATCGCTTCCCCTGATTGAGCAGAATCTGTGCTCTGATATCAGTTGTCACGGGCCGACAACTCCAGACCACGCGGTGCGGCAAACTCTCGCTAGTAAGCCGCAAGCCTTCTCCTCGTTCAAGTAGGCGCAGATCACTTCAACGCTTTTTGAAAACTTTGAACACAAATTGCACAAGAGTGTGGAAAGAAAACTCGTAATATATTCACTTAAGAAGATGAGTACATCATGAGAGAAAGCAAGTAAGTTTTTAGACTTTACTTACAGAGGATGTCCAAAGCTACTTACATAATTCTCATGCCGACCATTCAAAACAAGAAATCTCAATCTTACACTTGAGGCCGTTTTGGGAGGGTGCTCCGACACAGATGAACATAAAGGCTTACACCAAGACTGAACATGAGCAAAACAAATACAGCAAAAACAAAGGACTGTACAGACTCTAGACGCAGGTGAACACTTTGCCTTTGCACAAAATTTTTGAGCACATGCCTGTGAGCGCAACTACCTTTGGATAGAAGAAGGTGGCACGTTTCCCAACCCAACCATTCTTATTTTTTTTCTCTTTCATTTTCTTGAGTGCACATTGAGGGTGTTGATTTGGTCATATTAAAAGTGGATGGCCATCATACTACAATGATATTGCAAGTTATGTGGTTTTGTGAATACACCTCACTTTTAGCGTTTTTCAATTTGATGGTCATGTGACAAACATAGTTCCGAGTTTGAGGAAGGCAATTTATAAGCATGATATTACTGTATAGTTTCTATTGTTATGCATACATGTTATGGAAACGGACCTTGCATGTACGACATATATATATGAACTGACATTATTGCAAGTTGGTCCATGAGACCTGCATTTGCATTTTGATTGATCAACATAGGCATAAATTGCTGTTAAGAACTACTTATGCACACAAAATTTTTGTTCTGTTGATTGATTGCTCCCATCTTCAGCCCTTTTCCCTTTTGGTTAGAACTGAACTCAATTAACTGAGGGTGGAGCCAGAAATTTTGATTGAGGGTGGTCGATTTTTAAATTTTGACATGAACTGAAATATCATTTTTTTTAATTTTGATATAAGAATTGATCATTTTTTAAAATTTACATGTAAATTTTTCTTAAAAAAAATTAAAGTAGGGCCAAGGTTCATGACAGCCCCCCTTGGCACTGCCCCTCCAGGTTCTATATACGCTGAATTGCAGAAGATGGGTTGAATAAATTAACTAAAATAAAAGAGAGGGAGAATTCACCGACGGGTTGCCATGCAGGTACGCCGATAGTCAGAGGCACCAAAAGAGAGAGAGAGAGAGTTCACCGATGGTCGACGGAAACCAGCCTTTGGTGAGAGATACCATGGATAACTCGGTTGGACGGGAATGCTGAAAGAGAGAAAAAAACAATGAGAAATGAGGAAATTCAGGCAAGGAAGGTTTATATACCATTTATAAAAAAAATTCGAATCCACTCCGTAATTTTGTACTATTTTTTATTAAGACTGTCATAATCATAAACTCTTTATCCCGCCTCATATCTTAAGACTTTATTTGTTTAAAGAGGCCTGCGCGGTTGAGCCGTTTTGTTTTAAAATTTTTAAAGAACTTTATATGTTTACGAATTTCTAAAAGATGGTTCTAAAGTCGAAAATCTGTTTTACATCATTTTAAGTTTCAGAAATTATGAAAAGGGTTTCACAAGCTAGTTTTTAACAAAACCCGACATTTCAAGTTTTCTTTTTATTTCCAAGACATTTCTATGGGTCCGAACCGTTTTCTTCCTTATTCCAATGAGGACAGCCTACAACCAATGAGAAATTTATCTAGATGCTTTCTTAGACATAAGGGAACGGTCCCATGCTCTAAACTATTTTGGAAATATATATACTTCAGTTAGTGATAATGGGGTTATTATGAATCCAACTTATTTGGAAAAATGTATTATTGAAAATGGATTTTTGATTTAGATCCATCTCGCTTGGAAATATTTATATACATTAGTTCTCATAAACAGATTTGGATGAGGTTCAATTTTGTTTTATATCGTAAATTTTAATAATTGTAAATGGTTCTAGATATGGCTCTATCTTGTTTGAGATGTATATTAATTGTGAATAGATTTAGACATAATTTTTGGCGCATTTACAAAAAAAAATAGATGCTTTAATTATTATAAAATCAAATTTTGGATATAGATCCTATAGCTTAAAAATACATATAATTGTTGTATAGTGTGTGTGTGAGTATGTGTGTGTAGAAATTAAATATTTTAATTGTTTTAAATGAATTTGTATGAGATTTGGTCTAACTTGAAGGCATATGTTTTGGATATTTTAAAGGAACTTGGATTTGGATCCAACATGCTTTAAATATAAAGTGGTCGTAGTTTAAATTTTATATGGACTTGGATTCAATTTGTTTGGAAAGAGGAATTTCAGTTACTTTCAATGAACTTGAAGTTACGTGAAATTTCTTTGTACAATAAATATACATTTTACTTTGGGGAAAGATTTGGATACGGATTCAACTTGTTTCTACAACATTTTATATTTCATGTTTAAATTCAATGAACATATCCATCCTGTTTTAAAGACAGTACATTAGAAATGATAAACTGACTTTGGATTTGGATGCATTGAAACTGCATATGTTTAACTACGTTGATTGGTTAAGTGGATCTCAACGTGGACCTAGTTTGGTTCATGTAATTAAATCAAGTGGGTTTCAAGGTACTCTCTGTATTTGTTAGTGAGATATTAATTCAAGATAAAAGATCATTTTGAAAATATAAAATATAGTTAAACTATACTGGTAAGTATGGATATAGATCTTATTATGGTTTAACAATATCCAACTAATTTGGATCTAATTCACATATGCATGTTTACATATTGCTTGTTGTTTATATATGTGGATATAACATTCATTTATTAGAAATCTATACTTCAGTGTATGATTACAAACAGATTTAGATACGGATTTGACTTGTTTTCACATGCATATGCATAATACTTGCACGATGGTCATGTCATGATGATATGTTTGCTTTGATTAAACATATATATGCATGATTAATTGTTATAAAGAGATTTTATGTGGCTATGTTTTACACAAAAATTGAATATGCTTGACATAATACTTACATACAAACTTCTTTGGTAATGAATGAAATACATACACTTGTGATCATACAATTGAGAATTTGTCTTGATGACTACAAACTTATAGTATGCTATATTATTAATTATGTGTTGAGTACATGCAGTAAATGAATAATGTGAATAAAACAGTATGTGCATCTAAAGTATGGTTAAATGTATGAACCAAATTATGGATGTTCCTAATGTTTAAAACATATTTGGCCTGACCTTAAATGGTTTGAACTGTTGAGAGGAACAAGATGGCACATTCTACCACGTCATGAGGAAGGGATGAGTGTTGTTTTTCTGCATAGATAAGGTTGAGTAGAGCCAATACTCGTCACCTAGGTTTTTGGTTGTTTGTTGTTCTTTCTATTACGTTTGAGCACTTGTGTTTGGTGGTGACCCATTCCAAGCAACGAGACTTGGGAAACATCCCCCCCACTTGCCTTTCTAAGGTTCAGTTCAATGGAAGAAGACAGTGATGGACATATAAGTTTAGTACTATCTGAGTTCTTTATGTTTACAACAAGAAGGTATGCTTTTAGTGAGGGCAAAAACCATTGCTAAAAATATATGAAAACCCGTCGCTAAAAACATTCAGCAATGGTTCAAAACCGTACCTATAAATATTAAAGACCGTGCAAATTAGCTCTGTGCCTAAAAACTATTGGGCACAGTTTTTTGTACATTCTAAATAATATTATATATATATATATATTATATACATATATAAGAAAGAGGGAGAGAGAAAGCACCATTAATTAGTTCAGATTGAGCATTTTATCATCAAACAGTTAAATTGTCTATAACTGAAAAATGCATTCATAATTTTTTTTTTTATATATTCAACCAAACTGATCAACATCATCATCCATTAGTTTTCCAAGAATGTATTTGCCACTACATCATTCTACAAGTCAACCACCTTTGCCTTTAATAACACCCCTTCGATATCGACTACAAGTTGTCAATAGCCAATGGATGCCGAGCATATCTATCATCTGTTATGTAGATTGATGCTTATGACTGAACATTGAAGTAACGCACATGTTATGCTATGATTAAGAATTACAAGGTAGCCAGGTGGAAGCCTTGAATTCAAAAGCTATGACCAAAATCAAAAGACCAATCCATGAAAAAGATATTGCAAACATTGTGGTTGCATGCAATCCCAACTCAATATTTGCCTAAACACCATTTGACAATAAACCGAGCATCGCTAGAATGAGAAACAAAAGCGTCAAAAACCCACAATTTTGCACATAAACAGCCAAAAATGTTTATCTATAAAAAGCAAATGTGCACACTCATCATTGGGTACAGAAGCATAAATATGATCTTCGCCGCACCTACGTAAATCAGTGCTACAGTTTGCTTGCTATATATTGACTGTAAAATGTCGTGTGTGGCCTTAACTATTCATGCGCTACATGCACAGTACTCCAATTTATTCAACTTTCCAAAAGCTGCTTTCCAACTACAAATAAGATGATTCCACTGGAGCTGAAATGTGTTAGCTTCAAACCTCACTTCAGACAATTGTTGTTGAAACTTTAAATTAGTTCTAATCTCATTAGACACTTAAACTGATATTTGAATTGCAACCAAAACCAAGTGGTGCACATGACTAAACAACTATTCAGTAAAATAGTTAGCTCATAGATGCCAACAACTATCTCTATAAAAAACCTAAAAACAAAGATAAAAAACATGTTTCTTTAAAGTACAATAAAATTTCACAATAATTCAAAATTTAAAGTCTCATCGTCTTTGAGTTGTATAATTTCAAACCCGATTTCCTTCTGGTTGAATCTGCCAAGACCACCATCTTCGTCCTTTTACCCGTCATTGAAACACAAGCTGGAGATGTATCTTCTGCCTACACCTTCCTGCGCCCTCTATCTAAATCATCCGCAATGGCTCCTTCTTTCTTTCTACGAGCTTCAGGGTCGCTACGAGACTGTGGGTCACTCACTTTACCAAAAATTGTATGTCCGAAGACACGATTGGCATGCAACTACCGAACGAGCGTGTCAAATTGGTAGAAAGAGCAGTTGCGGCAGGGGGTCCAAAAATTTGCATTCTTAGTTGAAAGGTCATGAACGGACTCTTTGCCCTGGGGCAATCAGTTCCTTGGCTGACTCATGACAGCCCTAGGTCCCACTACTCGAGTGCCAGTGACCTTCAGCAGCTCTCCTAGGCATGTACAAAAGAAAAAAAATCTTGACTCCCAATTCATAGAACTTGTGAAATATAACATAAAAGAGCTTAACATATAAAAACTTGCAAGTAAATACCAATATAACCAACAAGTCTTGTTCATTAAAAAAAAAAATCATGCCACATAATATCAAATATAGATGTATAACACAACACAGAAGTACCAGAAAACATGTGATATCTTGAAGAACCGGCAAAAATAGCTACTGCCAATCTGCCATTCTCATTGGCAAATGTCAATGGCCAACCATTCAATGAAAAATGTGAGGAGAGAAAGATAAGAGAGATAGCAGAAACACTTGCCAAAGCTAGATCGAACTTTCACCGAAGGTCAAGCAATGGTTGGCTGACAGTTTGTCAAAGAGAGGGCATTTTAATGCCATCGCCGAATGGTTGGAGGAAGGAAAACCCCGTAAAAGTTGAAATCTTTCTTCTATACTTTAGTTATTGGAGTTAAAAAGTCCTCTCGCGACGCTTCGTAAATGTTTCCAACTTCTCCCGGTACTTTCAAGTTTTAAGTGCCCAAACTGGCTATTTTCAAAAGTCGCCAGCCACGCACTCATCATGTACCAGATGTTCATCATCATGGTGTGTACGCATCACCTCATAATGCGCACACATCAAGTCAAACTAAGCATCACCTTTGATTTTTGAGGTGTTTTCTCACTTGATGTGCAGTAATGTGTGGGGATCCATGTCTTCATGCACACACATTTAACAACACCAAGTACATCTCTCAATAGCAAGTAGGAATTAACCTCTCGGTTCTTGCACCATCACACTAGCAAGATTTTCTGAATAAATGGGTAACAAATTGAACTTGCTTATGTTATCGCTACTACATGAATCTTTTTGTCTAACATGCATCACTACTTGTGATTATACTAGCAATTTTGGATTGCGTCTTAGCAAAGCATGCCACATTTCGTAACCAAAATTGCGATTGTTGCCATTCAATCATTGATCACAATAATGACCTGTGTGTATATTCATCAGCTTTAAACTTCAAAATATGGTTTTGCAACTATTTATTTAGGCATGGAAACATTATCATCTTGATTAATTTAGCAGATCACATTAAAGATGACTCATATCGCAGTGGATATAATTAGCAAGTGGGACATTGCATCCCTCTAATTCATTAAATTGGCCAACAAAGTGCACCATTTAACACTTTCCCGCTATTGATCATACCATTAGTGTGCACCGAATTTACCAAATTCATAGCCGCATGTGATCACCAAAGAAATCTTCTACTCTTAAAGCGACATGGTTGAATTACAATTTTTATGCATATTCACTAGGAAGTGCTCCAAATCTTTGTTGGGGGTGAAATGGCTTCTTTTTGCATATGACAAGTCACTTTCACCGGAAAATTGCTATTGTGTTTACGAAAACACTTCACTCTAGTTGAAATTTGTCTAATTACAGTTAAATGCTTTCTTATTTGATTTGTGTCAGTTACTCGTCTTCATGAAATGTACCACAACTATCTCTACAATAAACTGCCAAGATGCCAACAAAACATCCTGGTTGAAGCAATTTTAGTGCTGGACAAGGAACCGCCATTGTGATGAGATTGATTGGCACTAAATGCCGTCTTGAAACTTTCCACAAGCACCTTCTTGAAACTCGAACCGCAAAACCATCAGCATTGTGAACTTGTCACCTACTTATAACGATATAATACAATGAAATCGTCACATTAAAGATGACACTTATCACAATAAACATGGCTTGTATCACCATGACCAGTTTAGGAATAGAACTTCTCAATGGAACTGTTAAATTCATCTACGCTGGTGGCCATCATGAATGCTGCTGTTTCTCCTGAAATCACTACTAGGGTTTCCAAAGCCAGTTTCCATATTGCCATGCATAATCGGTGGTTACTGTGAAATGAATACTGTTGTAATCACTTCTTGTATGCAAGTATCAAATGCCTTATGTTAAGTTACTATGATGTTTAAAATATGCATTACTGCTAATATGTACGTGCAATAGAATGAGTTTCACTTTGATCTGTGCATATTTGTTGCCCATGCATTTCGATGGTTGTGTTACAAACGCCCTCATCCTCCCGCGTTGCTTAAATCCCTAAACTCAACTTAAATAATATTTATCTTGAAACTCCGCACTTCCAACGTCTTTTTCTATTGATCCAAAAGTAAGATTCTGCCATTTCATGGAATTTGAAGATTTGGTAGTGCAGAATTATATGTCATGCAGTATTATATAATGTAGTGTCATAATGCATAGTCTGATATTACATGCCCACTATTGAACAAGATGGCTACTTGTATTAACCAAGATGGTGACTTACAAGAACTTGCATGTATATTTCTCATACATTTCACTGTCGAGATTGAATTTCGTTCAATGTAGGTATAATTTGTATTATCAATGAATTATATAGAACCCATATGTGTAGTTAATGTCACAACAAAATTTGGCACAGGTAAATGAAAACAAAAATATGTTAAAGGGATCAATGCTGGAAAAACAAACATTACAAAAATGACGATGTTGCAAATAAATAATGTTACAATGTTACAAAAAAATAATGTTCGAAGTAATTGAAGTTGTTAAACTTATTTGCTTATCTTGTGGGCCATCTTCTTTAGATAGCCAATGAGGTCAACCAATTCGGCAGTGCCATTCTCCATTAGTTGAGGGTCCTAGAATCTCCATATTGGGGATGGATAGACCAAAGATGTTGAGCTTCCTAAGAGGCCATTGGGAGGAGGAGTGTAGGGGGAAACATGCTTCAATAATGCTTCTTATACGACGTACCCTTCTTTTTTTATACTATCTTTTTCGCTATGTTGGCGATTTGAAACCACCCTTGCTTTTTTTTTTTTTTTTTTTCTGTTATTGAGCTCTATGATTGTTTTGGGATCTGAATAACAAGCATGACACCCGTCATCAAGAGGAATAATAAGCAACGGAAAAACTTTAACTAGCCTGTAAGTCCTTTTTGGTACATCCATAATTACGAAGACATTCATAGGAGACCTGGTGGAAGTGTTGAAAGGGTTTTGACTATTTCTTTGTAAACAAATGTAATTACTCCTTGTACAAATATATGAATTGTTTAATATCTACTTGTCCAAGGGCATTTGCACCTGAATCGGATCGGACTTCGGGGATGGGCGATACATACACGTGCTGTGCAGGTGGTGCGTATGAGAGCTCCCTAACAGGGGGTCGCTTGTTTCCGTGTAACATATATTATAACCTGTTCGGCCAACTAATGTGGTTGAGTGTATTTTCTTAAACCCGAAGGCCGTCATCTGTAAATGCGTAAAAGATTCAGCGTTATTTTAAATTTTCTCAATCATCTATAAAGTATAAGCGATCTCCCTCTCTCAGTTTCTCTCTCTCTTTTTCAACACCTCGCTGCCCTTGGTCCCGATCCCATTCTTGACGCCCATACCAAGATTGAATCGGACGCCCTTGCGAGTCTCCCTCCCTCTCGGCCTCTTCCCCCCCCCATCACAGGTTTGCCCTCTTCGATCCCAAACTCCCTCCCTATTATCGCCTAGGTGCTTGGGATGTCAGATGGGATTCTATTTTGTCATGTAAAAATTGGGAAGCTAGGGTTATTTCTCACCAGTCTCTTTCTTTTCTTTCCTCCTTCCAACTGATTTAAGTCTCCTGGGTTCTAGTTGGTTTTGGAGACTTTTGGGCTTTTCCATCTCCGTCTCGTCTGAAATTGCGCCCTTCAAGATGTTCTGGCGTATGACTGGATTGTCCACTACATCTCCTGTAAGTTTGGCATCCCCTTTTTGGATCTGTTTTGGTTGGTTGAAATTTGATCCCTTTTTTCGCAGTTTTGTGAATATATATAATTTTTTTCTTTGCAAGTGTTATTTATCTCAAGATTCGGGTGCAAGATTGGGTGAACGGTAGGGCTTTAGTGGCGTGCCTGTATTTATATATAGTATATAAATCATGGTTTCGAAGCCGATTTGTCTAAGATTTGGTTTCTCTGTGAGGGTTTTCACTTCTCGTTGGATTGAGTGGTCAGTTCTTCACAGGAATCAGGAAATTTTGAGGTTGGGATGTTCGATATAATTAGGGAATACGTACTTTTCTTCATTTCAAATGCAATAAGAGGATCATTCTTCTTGTGCGCAAGCTGGATGAAAGATTCGTGTACAGGGAAAGAGAGGCTTAGGCTTTTCTTGAAATAATCGGTTGTTTGCTGTTTAGGAGTAGAATGACATTAAAGGTTTGTTGTCCGTAGATCTGTCTATTAGGAGCTTTGTTCATCATGAATGCGAAAATACTGCCTCCACTGTTGAATATCTCTCTCAACTAAATGTGTGATAGCTGGGCACATACTTGGTCTTTTGGCGTTCGCTGGATTGTCTCTGAGGCTGTCTTTTGTAAACCCAGAACAGTGATGGTTTTGGCTGTGGTTTTAGTTTTCATAAATTATAACATCCTTGCTGCTGTCTGTAATATGTATGTGAAAATGTTTCTGATTTTTCTCTTAACGGTGTGCAAGTGTTTAGCGGCCCTATACTGTTTTTCGTGTGGCCATTGAGTTATTCAACTTTCAAAAAAAAGATGCTCATATTGTATGTCTTGAATTGCTTTGACAGCTAAGTGAACTTGAAGGTTATGTTGCACTCAAAAGAACTGTGTCGTTCTCAATTCTCTAATTTTAGAGTTCTTAGGTTGTTCAATGCTGAAAAGTTATTTGTTTCACCTCCACTTTCAGGTGGACTCTATTCTTGACAAAGAAAATTATACTTTGGAAGAGCTGCTTGATGAAGATGAAATTATTCAAGAATGCAAAGCCCTCAATAGTCGGCTAATCAACTTGTAATGTTCATTGTCTCTTTTGTCTTATTAAGACATTTGTTATGCTTATTTGCATTTATCTTTCTCCTTGTGAAGTAGAAGGTTATATCTAATATCTGTGCAAGGCTGCAAGCACAATTATATTGTGTTACACTGTTCCTTATGATATATGTATAAGAAGTTTATCATCTAAGACAGTATCATTAGTTCTTATTAAAGACCACAAAGAGGCATGACATGTCATTGAAGCTAATTTCGTTTCTTACACTTTGAATCATTTCTTAGGGTGAATCTCACATGATTTTGAGTCCTTAGATTTCCTTGGAGAAAGCTTCAAGAAGTAGATTGAATGGCAGTAATGAAAAACTTATGTCTCATGGGTGCTGGAGTGGGTGCGGACAGGGGCGTAGGTGCTGATACCGGTGTAATTTTTTTTTTTGCTTTTGGAAAACAAGGGTGCAGGGACATGTAGAGAGATTGAAAACTAGTTTATAATCCTCTCTACCACCCTTGATCAATTGAAATAAAATAAACATGAATCAAAATGACTTTAAATGAAAGGAAACAATAGAACACTCAAGCTAGTTCATCTTTAATTTTGCCATGCTAGGGTGGATCACAGTCATGTGAATGTATCCATCCCTAATATACTTTCATGTGGTTGATTTAGAAATGGTTGTGGCCTTGGGGCCCTTTTCAAAAATTGAAAAAACAACTCATGCATGCATCATGCATTATCATGTACATTTGATCGTGAATTTTCCGCTAGCTGGACATCATTCCCAGCCATGAAACAAACGAAATAAACCCTTTCCACGAGTGCTTAAATTAAAATGAGAGCACAAAGCTGAAATAGATGAAAATGGATTAAAGTCACCTACCTTGCGGTCGGTCTTGATGCTTGATCTTCCTCCTTGCTTGTTTTCTAAATCAAGCAATTCTAAGCAAGACTCCAAATTTCGATTCGAGCTTAGCAAAGCAAGAAGAAGAACAACTTACTTGAATTTGCAGTTGGGAAGAGAGAGTTTCTCACCACGAAATTCTTAAGTAAGGGTTCACTTTAGCACCCTAACTTAGCAAAATCGTTAGAGAGAATAGGAGAAAGTGAAGAAGGAAATGATAGACCCCAAAAATTATCCCCTTCCTTGGTTGCCAAGAGGGGGTTTATATAGAGGAGGAAATGAGTTGACACACATCATAGTAAAAAAAAAAGCGTTATTTAAAAAAAAAAGTGAAAACAACATGAGAAATTCATTTCCCCCCAAAAAGGAAAAATTCACTTCTTTTGAAAAAAAAACGGAAAAAATGAAAAAACTGGAAAAAACACATTTTTCTAGCATCTTTTTTTATGCTTTTTTTTTTTGGGGTTTGGTGGCATAACTTGTAATATTTGAAAATTATAATGGCTGTAAAGCAAACAGACATAAAAAAAAAGGTCCACTTCATCGATTATACGTGGATCGAGTTCGGAGGAAGGAAATGAGTGTTCTACTGGATGAGTTATGCCATGGGAGTTGGAGCAAACATTGTCCCAAAAAATGCGTCTTGTTCAAAAAAAATGCGTACAATGTTGTAAAAAGCGTATCGTAAGCCATATCGATTTTGTTTTAAGATACGTTGTATTGTAAAATATCGTAACCGTATCATATTCTTTTTTTTTAAAAGAATAATCAGAAAAAATATAAAAAATTTTCAAAAAATAATAAAAAATCAGTAAAAAATTACCGTATCGTAACATATCATAACTGTATCGTAATGTATCGTAATCGTATCGTAACGTATCGTAGCTGTATCGTAACCGTATCGTACGATACAGTGCCTGTATCGTAACCGTATGATACAGGTGGTGTATCGTATCACATTTTTGAAACGCGATGATATGTATTGTACGATACGTACAACACTGGATGCGTATGATATGCCAAAACACAGTCAGTCACATAAAACATGAAAAAATGCATCTTTTTAAAAAAAATGCCAAAAAAATAAAACACATACACATGCATATATATATATATATATTATATGCACACTCACCAAGATGTACCTCAAAAAGACATAAATTATCCGTCTACTATGTTCTATACCTGCACCCATGTCTAGCTGTATCGACACAGGTACAACACCCTTCTTGGCATGCCCATGTGAGATCTAAATATTGTAAAAGACACATCTGACTTTTGCATGTGAATATGGTTAGTAAGTCAACTAAATGAGCAAAAATCCCTTAAAACAGAGATCCTCATACTTTGTTGTCCTTTATTAATGTTACTCATTAATTGAAGAACATAATGGAAGGAAACTCATTGTTGTCCTCCAATGTTCCTTTGTTAGTTTTTTTCTCATTAAAAATGAATTATCCATGATGCTTTACACTAACATTTTGGAGACTTTACAGGCCTTTAGTTTTTCAACTACATATTTTATTAAGTAAATTGTGACCAAATCTAAGATGTGATTAACAAAATAATTGATGAATGTGAAATAAGAGGCATTAGGTCATTGTTCTTTGTCGATGTGCACGTTCTTTTGGTTCCCACTCTCTCTACATTCAAACACATATTCTAATTTCTTTGTTCGCGAAAAACGTTCAACCTATGGACATTGAGAAGTTCTTTGTTTTTGATTACCCTTGACAGATTTTAATGTGATACTGTGAATTGGTTTGGTAGGTTCCTTTAGAAAGGATTTTTTTTTAAATCTACAGTACATGAAGTTTTACAGTTGACAACTCAATGGATTGTTGTACTGTTTCTTAAAATAACAAATTTCTTTGCGATGTTCAAAGTTTCAAACAAAAAACTATCATGGTTTCTTTGACCCAATTACAGGGTAAATTTTATTCAGCGAACTTCTTAAACTTTTCTGCATCAGCAACTTGCATGCAACATCTCTCTCTCTTCCTCAATGCACATATTCACACATAGAAATGGTTGAAAGTTCACAACAGATGCTCTACTGATGGTAGATCTGGTCAAATTATCTGATGGTATTCACATGAAAGTTGAAACTATGACTGTCATGAAAATTTTATCTCATTTGAAGGGCGGGCATGTGTATGTCTGTGCATGTGATTGGGTTTTAGATTCTGACAAAATGTACTGTAGGTCTGTGCATGTGATCGGGTTCAGATTTTGACAAGTGGAAAACACAAAGTATTGCAATTCTTTTTCTTCTTTTGCTCCCAGGGTGGAATGAAATTGATTAAGGGTAAAGAGAAAATATGAAACAACAATAACAATTTAACATCACTAGAATCTCAATGTTTAGTTTGATGTTGAATCTGTTGATCATAGTCTAGAAAAAAATAAGACACCACATCATTGAAGGAAGTAGATGTTTGAGATTTAGTCAAACGATCAGAAAATAAATGCAAGCACTATAATGAAAACCTTTTGAAAAATAAAATAAGTTATCATTTTTATGTTCCACTGAATTCTTGATTCCCAGCCTTGATAAGAATTTTGCAAAAACACCTTCTTTTAGTATAAACAATGATGACATTTGAAACCAAAAATGCAAAGGCACCTGATTTCAGTACAAGTAATGATAACATTTTAAACCAAAATCAGAATTCTACTTTCCATTTCCTACTTTATAATAGGTTTGACAATGAAATTAATGTTCTCATTAAATATGTCTATAAAGATAGGCAGTTGAGAGAATGGCAGTAGATGCTATTGTAAATATATGCTTTTACAGGAATCATGATACACACAAGATGCATCATCTCAATATGAATGTAACATCATGGAAATTGAGTGCCTCATACATGTCTTTATAAGTATATATCAAACTTGTGCACTGATTTTTAAACATCATGATTCCTTGCTTAACGAAGAATCGTGGTTTGTTCTGTTTCATTGTGTGTGATGTATTATATTTTTTTTGGGTGAAAATAAAAATAAAAAGATGGCAATGGAAATGGATTCTTCTCAGTGGGACTCTCAACCTTTTGAGCAATGGAGGGCATAATATTACACCTTACAAGAATTCCTAAAGATTTGGGTAGCAGCTGGATTTGACTTTCTTTGAAGTGTAATGTCCACTGGTTGCAAATCATCTCAAGCTTCTGGAAATTGTTCGTTGTGTGTTTCTCAGAACATGGTGACAAAGTTGTAGACATCTTTAAGTTTGCCATTATGCATTTGAGGTTCTGCCAGTCCTACTCATGTTAAAAGCCATCCTTACATAATGGGTTGTGATTTTCAGAAGGAGGAAAAGGGCCTACTCCAAGCAATTGTAAAATATTTATGGTGAAGGGCATATGATAAGCACTCAGTATCTCCTATTTGAAGAACTTGGAAAGCTAACAAAAAGGAAAAGAGGAAACAAATCCATTAGCGTGATATGTTGTTGGAAAATCTAATTCTAAATTGTTCCTGAACCACAAAATTGCACATATCTTGTTACCATTCTGGACCTGGCAGGTCGGGCGGAACATATACTCCTTCTAAAGGCATATTCTATTGCCTAGACTCTAGTCATGTATTAAAATGATCTGGATTTTGACCATCCTCTTCAACATCTCCTACTTTGATGCCATGTCTGGGGAGGTGAAGACATGTGTAGTTCCATAGGAATGTTCATTGCATGATCAATGTACTATGATTTTTGAAATGAGTGCCGTTTACATTTTATACGGTATCTCAAGAGGCCCAATATACCTTGTCAAGAAAAGAGAGTGAACAGGTGCTGTTCCATGAAATGAAGCACCTAGTTCTCAGTGATGACCTGTTTGGGATGAGGCACAAAATCTATGTTTAGTTCAGAACGTGAAAAAGGATGAACTTATGCCAGGATGGTTGAAATATGTAATAAATGAGAAACTATCTTGGAGAGGGAAATTTTTCATATCTGAAGATATATTAGTTTGGAGAAATTTTTTTCTTGATTATCCATGAAGCAGAATCTTGAGTTGGTCAGAGAAGTTCGAAGGTTTGGCTGATAGCTTTTGAAGACAAAACTAGGATGCAGCAAATGATCATGCTTTGTGCTTAGAGTTAGAAACCATGAAGATCAAAATGCAAGTGTACGGATCTTTCAAAACATCATATTGATTCAAATAGCTGTGCTGTTGGTGATGCCTGATCAGCACCATGTTTCCTACTCTTTCCTCTCGTTGGGAAAACAGCTATCTTTGCTGAAATGATTATAATGTTATA
This sequence comes from Nymphaea thermarum, assembly GCA_011799765.1. Lineage (NCBI taxonomy): Eukaryota > Viridiplantae > Streptophyta > Magnoliopsida > Nymphaeales > Nymphaeaceae > Nymphaea > Nymphaea thermarum. Next base: position 73,237 of record JAANDH010000589.1, read on the forward strand.
TTTTCGGCAAGCCAGATATAATCATGCTTTCTGCTTGGGAGTTGGAAACCATGACGATCAAAATGCAAGTGTGGACATTGTTTGAAATGTCATATTGATTCAAATGGCTGTACTACTGGTGATGCCTGGTCACCACCATGTTTCCTACTCTTTCCTCTCCGTGAGAAAGGGATATCCTTGCTGAATTGATTATCGGCAAGCCAAATTTATAAAATTTACAAATATATTTTTTTCTTATTGTTAAATGTTATTTATATTTTTAAGGTTCATTAGCATTAGATTGAGCTGCTTAACTGGTGGAGGCTCTTACAATGAATCCTGGACAGGTTTGCAACTATTTTAGCAGAAAATGAAAGCACATTCACCTTTGTGAAATTGTTTAAAGCTGTGTGGTGCCTATGTTGCACTATTGAAGCTTTTTTTTTTGGTACAGCTGCCCCTGTCTGCAGCTAGGATGTCTAGGGCAGGTTCACTAACCTATGTGGTAGTAGGTGCATACATGCGGTTCAAATTCCATGAACTTGTTCCCCGCTTGGTGGTAGTGAAGGAAATTTAACATAAGATGATTGTTGGGGTACTTTAGTCTAGAACAAATAAAGAATGAAAGAGTGGATGCTATTATCTGATTTACAACTGAAAAATGCCATTTGATTTAGTTTTGGGAAGTTATGTGATTTGCTTGCTTTATGAAATCCCTTTTGGCAGCCTGCGAGAAAGGACGCAGGTTGAGCAACTCCTTCGGTATATTGTTGAAGAACCTCCTACTGATGCTGAAAAGAGACGCATTTTTAAGTAAGTTGTGCATATTGTTGGATAGCGTCTTTCCAAGGTATATCATTCCATGTGATGTTCTGCATTCCATATTTTTTATTCGTTCTCATGAATGCAGGTTTCCTTTTATTGCCTGTGAAATATTTACTTGCGAAGTTGATGTCATCCTCAAAACTTTGATTGAAGATGAAGAGGTATTACTTTTTTCCAATATTTTATGTTTCGTATTATATGTCTTCAAATGTGATAATTTTCAAAGTCCTTTCACTTGACTTTGGTCAAACTCTGATCTATGTATTAAATCCTAAATTTATGTGATCCAGATATGGTCAAAACATGGGTCTGTTATTTTTTCATACAAAAAATTTGTAAATTAGAAATATCATCACTTATCATTATGAGCCATTGTTCCATTGTCACAAAATAACCAGTGTTTTTTGAAAAAGACCTGATAAAAACAATGAAAACAAAAAAGCTGTCTTTTTCATGTTCTTTGAAAAAAAAACTCGAAAACGATTTTTTCACATTTTTTTCTCATTATTTTTACATTATATTTGCTTTAAAGACCAAAGTTTAAAACATATATTAAATTATTTATCTTCATTTTTATCGCTACTAAAACATCATTTTTATCCTATTATCAAGTAATTTTTCATGTTTTTTGTTAGTTTTTCCTTTATTTTACTTTTTTCCTAATTTTTGAGTTTTTTTTCTTCTAAAAAGTAGCTGAATTTTCTTGAGAAATATCCAAGAAAAACCTCGCCATTTAAAACCAATTAACGATATTTGTGACAATGTTATGAACTTAGATTTGGTTACTTTTTATCTATCTGCCAATTTTTATGTTTACTTGATTAATAGTGCTATAACGTTGCATTGTTGCATTTTTGGAAGTCTCGGATGTTTAAATTTCTGTACGATTCAGTTTATTATTCAATTTTGATTTCATATGGCTTATTGTTATTTATACAGTTGATGCATATCCTTTTCTCCTTCCTGGAGCCAGATCGATCACATAATACATTAATATCCGGGTATTTTAGTAAGGTACATATGTTTATCTTTGTTGACTTCACCAATGTACTGATGTTACCGATGTTCACTTGTCTCCGAAGGGTTTGGTTTACTTTTTTGATTTTCTTGAGCAGGTGGTTATATGCCTGATGCTGCGAAAGACGGTTCCTTTCATGAATTTTATTCAAGTAAGTGAGATCTGTGCTACTTAATGTCTTCATCCATTGGCCACAATATGTACATATGTATGTACATGTGCATATATTTGTATATATGTAATTGTATATCTATTTATGTAGATCATGCCAAGTAAAGCGCCTGAGTCATCAAACTCTTGGCCTCCTTCAATCTGAAGATCCTGTTTATCGCCTTTTAGTGACATGCACAGAGCCCCTTTGTACACACTCACGTCCATTCACAGACATGCACATCTTTGTTTTTAATTTGCAACTTTCACCCAATGCACTGCACAAGCACCTCTTTACCTCACTTACAATACTTCATTGGCTTTTTTTAGGATAAAGGACTAAGACAGGTGTCTGTATTTCTTGGTTCTTTGGCTCTGAAAAGTTTATGACCAAGCACTTGACATTCCTAGTTTGCTTTCAGTTGTATGATTTCTGGGTGTTTTGGTGGTGGAACTGATACAATCCACCTTAATAACTGAGAAGGTGATCTTGATTGCTCATCCAGTCTTAGTGCTTCTCTTTGTGGGATTGTGTTGTGCATCTTCTGAGATGTGCTTTCTTTTCATATAAACAGGGATATGCTAAACAAGATTAAGCCTGGAAGTTTTCTTTTTGTCTCCAACAAATTGAAGATACTTATGCCAACAAGTAGAAATCTTCTACTGGTTTTATCTGTTGATTATCAACATGAGACAATTTTCATAAATTTCTAGTGCATATTAGGAATTCCTTGAGTTCTTCTTGTAGAAGTTCCTAAATTCTCTTGAGAAACCATTATAGAATCATTTAAATTTTTAAATGATGAGAAATATGTGGAAGTCATCAAGTATAAAAACATTCTATGCAAGCCCCCTTTTTCTGATATGAAACTAACAACCATCAAAGTTTTCTTTCATCTTATTGTTTGATCACTTTTACTGCCAAAATATGTATTTTTGTACTGCTTCTTTGCTGAGACCAGTGAATATAAGTAAATAACTTTTTCTGTTTTGATTTGCTAATTTAGTGGGGAGAAGATATGCCTACTTGAACTCTTGGGTGTCTCCCCAGTTACTGTTCTATGCCATATTTGTTCTTCAATTCCTCTTTGCGGTGAAATCTCTCTTGTTCTATTGTGAGAGCAACTTGTAGGTGAAGCCTATATGAGAATATGTGAGAGAAGGAAAAATTGCATTGTGCAACCTCAGGGCTGAATTTCTGACCTAATTTTTATTCTCATTAACACACACACAGACACACACATATATACCTCTCTCCCTCTCCCTCTCTCTCCCTCCCTCTCTCTCTCATATATATATATATATATATATATATATATATATATATATATATATATGAAAAAATTAAAAACAGCGGGCTACCTCTATGGCCAGAGTTTTTGTTTGTTTGTTGATTGTGTCACTAAAACTGTCGGCAAAGGTGTATTCTGTCATTAAAAACCATGGCTAAACAAGTGCATCACAAATGCACCTTTCGCGATGGTTTTAAGTGACACAAAATTAAAAAAAGATATCCAGTCACAGAGGTAGCTGACTGTTTTCCTATATATGTATATATTGTGTTATTTTATTCCTTTGTGCATCTGGATCTCCCACACATGCAGCCCAATGCAAAATTGCATTGGACTGCATGTGTGGTTGATCTGGATGTTCGACTGATCTCTCTCTCTCTCTCTATATATATATATATATATATATATATATATTGTCACAAAAAATGTGTTTTATTCGAAAAAAATGCAAGAAAAATGTTAAAAACAAGTCTGCAGAAAAAAGGGAAAGAACACATTTTTTTTTTTAAAAGGCAAACTGAAAAAACATGAAATTTTATTGGCGTTTTATTCCATTTTCTGTTTTTTTCTTTTTTGCCTTTTTTTTTTGCGTTTCCTTCATTTTTTTTCATTTTTTAATTACCAGATTTTTATTTTCATATTTCATTTTTAGTGTTTCAGCTTTTTAAAAATTTACCAAGATTTTTCCAAGAAAACAACTTTGCCGTATTTTATATCAGAGAAAAACCTTGCTGTTTTATACCTGAAAACAATATTTGTAACAATGACTCATGTTCATGCTGGCTGTGTGCTTGCCCATTAGGGCTGTCTAATCGTCTTGATTCTGTGACTATGCCAGTCAGAAGTCAGATATATATATACGAAAAATACCACAAAAAAAATTCGAAATTAAGGCAAAATTAAGTGAACAAGTAGTATGACAAATTCAAGATATGTTAATGACCAATAACCCACAAAATAAACAGAATGAAAACGGAATTTAGGAACAAGCTAAATCAAGTAAAAATAAGTCTTCTGTATGTCCCAACGTACTTTGTTCTTAGATCTGTTTTGCAGAGATGTACACTGACATCTATGTCACATGGGTGCAGGTGTGGTGAGGGCATATATATATATATGTAAGCTCTTATACAAGTAATGTTATTTGTCTATATTGTTAGATTTTTTATCAATATTACCTTTATCTCATACAAAATTCAAATTTTTATTAAATAAAATGGGGGAGGAAAGAGAGAAAGTGCAAAAAAGTTGAGGGGAAAGACGAGAAGAAAAAAAATGAAAAAGAAACAAGAAAAACAAGAGTGAGTGCGGTCTGCAGCACCCGACTCAGTCAAACCGAGTTGGGTGCTGTGTCGGGCCGCACTCGCAGCGCACCTGCACCTGAGTCGACTCGGGTGCATCACCAGTCTTGGCGCACATCTGTGACTTAGGCTGACATGGGTATGGGGATGGTGACCTTATCTAAGTGCCCATGTGACTTAGAAAAATGAGAGAGGAGAGGCACTATATATATATCTGTTTGCCCAAGTAGCCTACATCTGCAGGAAAAGGATCACATTTTCCAGTATTCTAGTTGGATATGACACTGCGAAAGTGATAAAACTCCCTATGCTTATCTTGTCTTTGCACCATTACTACGCTGATCAACATGACAATGTAAGTTTGACTTTCTGTATTGAAAACTAGAAAGGGTAGCACATGTTAAAGCTTGCCTCCACATATAATATCTCTGCCTCTTCTGCTCTTTCAGCAGATTTTTATATACACATCTACTCTTTTGTCCTCCAGAGTTTTGTGCACACGTCCTTTTAGCAGCTGTTTTTACAATGTTCAACTAGATTCTGGGCCTAGTAGTTCTCTGCTCATTTGAGACAATCTGTTGTAAGAGTTGTGTCAGAGGTAGCCATGGGGATATTTGCCAGGTTACGCAAGCTGTATTACATTAATTTTCAGCCTACCACTAAATGAACCTCCCATTTTCAATGTTGAAAGCATAGTCACATATATTGTTGTCGGGATTTAAACAGTGAGGTTTTTCTATGATGAGTTGTTTTTCTCGCAAAAAAAAACATAAAAAAATGGTAAATTTTAAAAAATTAATAAATGACCCTGAAAGAGTAAATTAGTTCTTTTGATCATTAGTCCCCTGGTAATTCCATAACTGGTATAGTGTGAAGCACTTCTGTGATAGCTTAAAGCCTTAAATTACCTGTTTCTGTGAGGCTTAGACTAGCTCTTCTCTATTGTTTGCAGAAGCAACGTCCTTCCTTCACCCAATACCAGTATGTCGGTGTTTTCATGGTTGTTTTTGTCAAAGTGACATATATTTACTTTACCATTTGATTAATTAAACTAGTTACAAAGTACAAACAATGAAGAACAATCAGAACAGACAAACTAAACTTACCTTAGATGCAGTGGACATCAAGGTTGACCCACGCAGTCCCCAAATTCTCTCCGTCGCTGGCTCAAGGCAGTCCAAGGCTCCAAGCTTCAATGGTTTTCACCCAAATCAATTATGAAACCTAACTTTGCCTCTTTCCCTCTCCAAAACTCTTTTCTTCTTAAACTCTGGGATATAACTGTCTCTAAAATAACCGAGGGTTTCCTTCTTTCCATTTTAACATTAAAACATTTGAATTTTACTATCATGCTACTGTCTACAAAATTTCAAATGAAGGATAAATAATACGCAAAATAAATGCGATTTTATCACGTTTTTTTTTTCTCTTCTTAATGTGCTGATTTTTAAAAAAATATGCTATATTTAGCAGTTTTTTTCGTTACATATGTATTTTCACGTTTTTATCGTGTCTTTTTAAAACAGACACAATATGTGACTATGATTGAAAGTTTAAAACCCAGGCGAATCAAATCTGATGGTTGGTTAGTGAGGAACTGGTGCGCTTGTATGAGACGTCTTTCCCAGAAAAGGGGATATTATCATATTAGGAACTACCTAAGGATATTAATCAACAGTGCTCAGAAGGAAAAGATGTGCAATAAATGCTATTAAATATCTTGATTTTGGGTTGAACTCAAGTGCATGACCTGGCCATGTACAACGTACTGAGCTGGTTGCCATTATACTATAGGCTTGACCCATGCTAGAACCCAGCTTGCACCGTGTAGCTCTGGAACTTTGTGTGCATTTATGAGCCAATCGCAATCCTGATCTGTCCTCACCATACCTCCCATCCACCCAAGTTTTTTGAGGGATTGCCTGTGTGCATGTCCAATATGCTAAGTGCAGTTATTGTCTTGTTTCTGAGAGACTGAGAGGCCGAAGGCATTAGCGGTTCTTCATGCAGAAATTTTTGTTACTTTGTTATTGTGTCTATCTGATAGTTTATGTTGCTTCTGCACAATACAGGGCCATAAGGAAATTATCCGCAAAATGGTTGATTTGATTGGCATCACATCTATTATGGAGGTTGGTCTAGAACGTTTCAGTTCCTGCATGGTTTGTTTATTTTCAAATCAAATGTCAACTGTCAGTGTGAATCTAAGCCGGTGATATATTTGTTATATATTCTTTAGCTTGCCTCATTCAACATTAGGTTTCAAAGAAGAGCTACCTGTATAACTTAGACAGGCCATAATTGAATATTGCCCCATCTGGGGGAGAACATGTTAGCTTTCCCACATTTTAACAATTTATCATTTCTGTTGTCCTTACTTCAGTATAAGAACAGACATCTGCTGAATGAACTTTCATTTGTGTTTTGTTAGACCAGCATCTTGGTGGAAGCATTTCCTATCTTTTTTCTCCTTTTCTAAATTCGATTCTTGGGTCACAGGTTTTAGTTCGACTAGTTGGTGCTGACGATCATATCTATACAAACTACATGGATGCAATGCAATGGTTGGATGATACTGATGTACTTGAGATCATTGTAGATAAGCTCAGTTCATCAGTGAGTATCATAATGGATTTCATACTACTGTTTTGCATTTAGCATTCTTTTCATATTGTTTTCCAACTAATTAAGTTTCATGTAATTACTTCGTTTTGGATACATTGAGAATGATTCTACATTGACTATTAATCATTTGCAGCTTTGGTTTCATATCACCAGTCATTCCTCATTTTCCTTTGCATTCATTGACATAGGATTCTCCGGAGGTGCATGCTAATGCAGCAGAAACATTATGTGCTATCATGCGATACACCCCTTCACCATTGGCTACAAAAATTGCCAGCCCAAGGCAAGTGGAGAATGCATCTTCAGCAATTTGTTAATGTTTCAGCAGCTTGAGTGTCATTTGCTGATTTGACCTTTGGATTGAAGAGTACATTGTGAAACTCTCTGATATATGTTTTCTCTTGCTGTGCAGTTTTGTTGGAAGACTGTTTAATCATGCCTTGGATAGCTCACGACCAAAATCTGTTTTAGTTCACTCTTTATCTGTATGCATTGCATTGTTAGACCCTAAGAGAATGGTTTCAACACCTAGTTACTCTAGTCGTGGCAATCTAGCATTTGGGTCATCAACAATTGCTAGCCCAGAGACAGTTGTTGGTATGCTGGAGAAGCTTGGTAAGGCTCTAGTGATTTTAATTCTTCCTGTGATTTTATAATAAGTAATATGTGGGAGTATTGTATTCTTGTCATGTGATATTCTAAGATTTTGCTAAATCTGGTGGAAATTATGAGCAATTAGAACTGTGTATTTAATGAATGTGATATATCATTGCATTTTTGTTGCAGTATTTAAATTTTTTAAGATTTGTATTTCAAATGATTTTTTCTTTGTATATTATATGCTTATTTAGTTTCTTGGGTATATAGATCATAGATGTTTTCACTGCTGGGTAATACTTTTTGTTATATTCTTGTCTTTTGCTGTTTGCTTTATTGTTTTGCTTCCCCCGACATTGTCTTTTCTGACATATTGGCTTCTTCCATTCTTCAGACACTAGATTTAGCTTGGTATAAGGCAGCCATTCACTGACACCCTTTCTGAGGTCCTTGTCATACTTCATGTGATAACTTTTCTTTGTTTGGTCAGGAAAGGATATATGCTTTTGTTTGCCTGTCACTATTGTGTAGGTTTCAACTGCATTTTCATCTATCTCAGACAGAGTTTGATCCATAATTTATCAATCAGAGTCTACCTATTTATCAAAATGAAATGATGATAAGTGAGATGAATTATAAATAATTTTCTTCCCTGCCTCGTCAAAATTAGATTAACATCAAGATAAGAACATGCTTTTTCTTTTTTTGTCTGTCTGAATAAAATATTCTGCTGACGATATGAATGTCAGGTTTCTTCCAGCGGAAGTAAACCAGACTACTTATTTGGTATCAGATATTGCCTACATTTTGAAATTTGAAAACATCATCACATTGTTGTTCTATGTTGCATGGACATGGATATGGGTGTCAGTGTCAGACATGGGTATGAGTGTCACAACGTGCCTTAAAAAGTTACGCTTGGGCATGCCTATACATAGACACACACACACACACACAAAAAATAACCAATCCTACAAGAAAAAATTTCATTTAAAATCTGTCATATAATTAATTAACTGTTTAACAACTTTATTTGTCCCCAGTAAATATATTTTGTATTAAGGTTAGTTTAGTCAAGTTGAATTTTTGTTAAATAAATATTTTTTAAAAGATAGGCTTTAACTTTTAAAGGACAGGCCTCTATCGTCCTTTAAAAGTTTCCTCTCTTCCTTTTTAAAGGAAAAGAACTTTTCCTCGTCAAAGGAAAAAGGAAAAGGACAATATCCTTTAAAAAGGAAGAGAGAGAGAGAGGGTGAGAGAGATCAGTCTGACTGAAACAGGGAGGTTAACTGTAAAGAAAGAAAGAGAAGGGGAAAATGAAAGCACCAAAAAGAGAAAGGAAAAAGGAGAGGGAGAAAGGAAAGCAAAAGGAGAAAGAAAAAAGAGAGAAAAGAGGTGACATGTGTGTCCATTTTTTTTTTGGACACTTCATATTCGAAAAAGAGGGTTGTCAGTGTCTCCTGTTTTTTGAAGTGTCCATGGAACATAGTTGTTGCCATTTTGACAGTACGGGGGAACTAGCACTAGAGACAAAACTCCTGCTGTTTCATATTGGTATTGCAGGATATTCCTGATGGGTTTCTGATATTTTCAAGTTTCTTAAACAAAACACAAATAGTGCCAATTTGAGGGCCCAGTATATGATACAGAATCATGAATTTATCCAATCATTGATTGATGTTGATTGAGATCATTTGAAGGGTTTCTTATCACATTATTACTTATTCTTTGCATTTCTTGTTTCATTTTTTTGTTGTGAAAAAAAAAAACGCTTTTGAATAACCGGTAAAAATGGACTTAGCTAAAGAAAAAGCTTTTACCGCTGTGAAGCCTTGTTCAAGTGACCCCTAAAGCACAAGCAGAACTAGCAAACTTCAAGTTAAAGATGCAAAGCAATGCAATACGAGTCTTGAATGGAATTGTTCTTTTCTTTGAATTCGGCAGAGTTCCTGATGTTGGATTAGTTGGTTTATCATGGCCCTCTTTTTTTGCTACTCTTAGGGCAGATAAGAAAACGTGAAGCGTTCTTTTGGTTTCCCAAGGCCCGGGAGTGAATTCACCGCCATATGGCTGACCGGCGATTACTAGCGATTCCGTTTCTGTCATATTTTTAAGCATGTGATTTTTTTTTCTTTATGTGCTTTCATTTGTTTTTCTTTCTTTGGATTTTTTTTTTCAAGGAACAGTCCTGAAAATGGCTATTATCTTGTAACTTTTTTTTTAGATTATTCTTTACATTTTGAGTTTCAGTACTTCAAAAATTCTCTTTATCTGATGAGAAAAACCACAGCTTGGAAAGCCTCTCATGGCATCGGTGGCTGACTATCTATTTGTTGAAGCATATAATTGTTGTACAGTTGAACTTGTTCAGCATTTCATTACTAGTCTTGTAGTCTTTCAGTGTGTTAGGTAACATGAAGTCATTCATTTCATGTTGTGCCAGGTGATTTGCTGCAGCTGTTGAATGTATCAAATTCTCAGGTCGTTTTGCCCACTACCTATGGCAAGCTACAACCTCCTCTTGGGAAACATCGTTTGAAGGTACTTGCATTCTAAAGGTACCCTTGTCAAATGTCTGTAAAATAGTTGGAGTTATTGTCTTTTGGAGCTTAATATTGTGCTTATTGGATATCTCATTTCATGTTTGATTGGTTTCAAGATAAATTTTGAGATATCTGATTATGCTGTTTGATGCTTCTACTGATTTGGTAAACAGTACTTTGCATTTAGTTGCCCTTCTTTGTTGTTGTGGGAAGTTTTTTTTTTTTTTTTTCGGGGTACTCGTTAATTTTAATCAGGGGGCCTTGAAGTGCTTCTCCTTTTAGTTGTTTCTCTTTTTGCTTATATTAAATTAAATGGGATTCAGATTGTGGAGTTCATCTCAGTCTTGTTGACTGCTGGTAGTGAAGCTGCTGAGAAGGAGCTTGTTCAATTAGGAGCTTTACAACGTGTTCTTGATTTGTTTTTTGAGTAAGTTTCCTGCATATTTCATAGGATTACCTGTCTAATTATATTCTTGAGAAGCAGAACCCACAGTTTTCACTGCTCCTTGTGATGACTTCAGGTATCCGTTTAATAACTTTCTGCATCACCACGTGGAAAATATAATTGTTTCATGTCTAGAGAGCAAGAAAGTCATCTTTATCGAACATCTCTTTCAAGATTGTGATCTTATTGGGAAGATTCTTGCAGCCGAAAAGAGCTTCACGCTTTCAACTGCTTCTGATAAAGTAACCACTTCATTACGCTCTTTCTCTAGTGTAATTTCTTGGTAATTATGTAGGAAATAAATGTGTAACTGTTATAAACTTCTGCAGCCAACTTCTGCTGCTTCTGGAAGATCACCTCCCAAGATAGGAAACATAGGGCACCTTACTCGAATAGCAAACAAGCTTATTCAACTTGGGAATACTAATGGCCAGATTTCAGCATACCTCCAGGTGGAGCTTTCACATTGTTTCTATTTGGTAGATTCTTTTTACTTTTTTGCATTTGATGTTTTCAAGGAAAAACATATAAGTGAGTTTAGGCTGAAGATTAGGGTGGAAGGCTTTGATGGTGAGCAATATGATTCTTTATTTGTGCTTTGGGCTTTGACTTTGTGAACTCCGTGGGATTTTGCCTATCAGGCTGTTGAATGAATTTTATCTTGGGGCAATGAATGTTCTGGATATGTGTTGGTAAACATTTTGCTGTTCCACCTGACTAAACAGTTTGGTGACACACCTTGGATTATTGCTATAAAAGAAAAACAAACCCTAAAATGAACCCATGTCAATTAAAGGGCATTCAAAATACGTTTGTATCAGTCACCACAACATTCTCGGAACTCGGAAGTTTTTTTTGGAAAATATCTGAAGTAGAAATAAAAGGACTTACAAAAGTAACAACATAATATTTCAAGAGTTTTTAATGCAAAATATACATATTCTTTAAATCACCCATGGCATTTTCAATGATTTCTTGTTAAAATTTCTGAGATTACAAAAATAGGACTGATGGAAAAAATAGTGCAATTTCATGTCTAGTATTTTTCATTCCAAAGTATAGATGTTCTAGAATCATTTAAATTATAAAGTTCACAACATAAACTTAGAATCATTTAAATGATAAAGTTCACAACATAAACTGACATTCTTTTAAAAATACGTATCTGTATGTATCCATATATGTGTGTTTGTTTCTTTAACTAATGCTAGCAAATGGCAAAAGAAAAGCCTGATGTTTATAAGGAAGATATCTCACTATCTTTTTTTTTTTTTGCATGCCTTTGAAAGTAAAATTTGTGCTTTATCAATTATTATTGGCAGTTTTGCTTTTCTTCAAGGCAACTGATATTTTAAGATATTGCTGATATGAGGAACTAAGATAGATATAATGGCTATCAATATCAGATGTGTACTGGCAGCAAATTGAAATGGTGCTTGCCAATACGTGTCTTGGAAACATAGAGTTCTTTGTTACATTAGAGAATATAAACTATTAATTTTTATTAGTCTTTAAATTGGAAAATAGTGAAACCACTTGATGCAGTCTGATACAACTGATGTGACTCATCTTTTTATAAGGTTTCTGATACAAAGGGGAAACTGATATTTGAAACATTGGCATATATTAAAAAATTACGTCATGATCAATCAGATCGTGTTGGATATCCAAGAAAAATTATATCCTGAACACCAATCCCATAGTCGATCCCAATATGATTCAGGTCAGTTTCTTTTGTATGCATACCTGGACATTCAGCTCAGATTGAGTTGGGTATCCAACAACCAAGTGCTGGGCATGCTTATTCTGTCCAGTCAATTTTATGAGCAAATCATTTCGGATATATAGTGGTGATACATTGACTATTTTAATATTAGTACATCTTTCTGGACAATTCTGTGGTTTGGGATTCATTCAGGAGCCTTGTTCTATCCATTTGGTGATATATGTAAGTGCCACAAAATTAGCAGTTGATGTAGTTTCTCAGAATGAGTATTCTGCGTTAGGCCTGGGCATCGGGTCGGCCTGGCCCGATAAGAGCCGGGTCCGGTTTGGCCCGATGTCCGAAACCCGAACCTGGGTCCGGTCCAGTTAAAATAAAAAATATTTTTTTGAATATAAAATACATTTTTAATAACAAATATATATTTATATTTATTATGATTAATAAAATAAAAATAATATTTAAAATTTGTCTGGCCTAATCGGGTCCTGTCGGGCCGACCCGGCCCGGCCCGATGCCCACCTCTATCTTGCGTGCATCGACAAAAGGACAGAAATTTAAATTTCTGAACCACTGTTTCACGTTCTTCTCGTAATCACTAGTAAAAATTATTTATGAAGTAGATCAGGTAAACCACTTAACGACTATTTATCCCATAATGAAAGATAAAATAATAACCGGTTTTTATAAAGTGATCAAGTTTCAAGACAACTAAATGCTTTGTATGGTGCAACTTTATCAATTCTTTTGTCATGAAGACAAGTTTGCTTATTCTTAGCATGTCACTCATGCTTAAAGCAGTTGTTGTTGAAGTTTAAGGAATATGTGCATGAGTGATGTAGCTTTATTTCTACATGTGCGTGCATGTTTAGGAAGTTCTTCACACTGAAAACAAAGTTATTATTTCTCTTATATGTGTTTTAGGCACAACATTCACTTCTTTCAATGATTGGAAGCTACAAATTTAAGTTTGTATAAGTTATTATTTCTCTTATATATGTTCTATATTATGCATTGTCTAATTATTTAGTTTGGGAAATTTTCAGATAGTGCCACATCTCATTCAACTCTCTCGCAATTTTATTGTCCTCAGGAAAACAATGATTGGGCCGACTGGCAGTCCAGCATACTGGTGAAGCGTAATGCACTTGAAAATATCTATCAGTGGGCTTGTGGGTAAGTACCCAAGGAAACTCTTGTTCTGTTTGTGTTGATGAATCATGTTTCTTGAAGAAACAGTTGTTGATGACTTGATTCTGTTCTTAAGAATTAAGATTCAGTAATCACAAGCTTCATTTGCTTAAAAGAATATTTTTTAAACAATCTTATGCTCAATGTCTGGAAAGTTGGAAACATCTTCAAAGTGAGTTATACATTAAGTATAAGGCTAAGTTTTCTAGGATGTTGTCCTAGATTCTGTTGTCTTCATTGTTTAGGTGCTATAAATTGCATACTCTGTTTTTTGGTTCACTTTGGTGAGAAAGTGCAACCTCCAGGTTCCAACTAGAAAAACTGCCTAGGAGCATTACAGGAAAGTGAAAGGTCTGAGTATGCTAGCTTTGAATGTGTACATAAGAAATGAAAGTTTCCACTGCAACAGAAAAGAAAGAAAGGACACTGATTCAGATACGCTATCCTGCTTTGAAATTTATGGTACAAGGGGCGTGTGTGGACACTGGAGGATTAAGCAACAAGCATCACGTCAAACAAGCAAGCACTCAGGAAAAAATTGGGGATGTGACCTTAAGTAGGCTCCATTCCTTCACAGGTGAATGATCAAAGAGAGTTGATGAAGGCAACTGACAAGGTTCTCTAGAATGAATCAACAGAGTAGCTTGATCGATGATGTTCTGTTTGAGAGAAAGAAGCAATTGCTTGGAGAGTTGGAGATGAATTGCTCCAAAGTAGAGGGCAAGACATCATCATTGTAAGAGGCCAAGGGGGAGCAGGCTGACAGTAAAGCTGTTAAATGGCTATAACAAACAAGGGCACTAAGACCCAACAAATATCACAGCTCTGAAATGAGAATGTGGCCTGTATTCAATAATCTCAAATATTTTGTTAAAATAGTATACAAACAAGCTGGAAGACGCACTATTTATCAAAATAAATAAGATAAAAATGGGCAAGAATCAAGGAGAGCTAGTGTTGGGAACTTGGGCTAGCTCCAACTTGGCCAAGGGTTAAATGTGATCAGGTTTCAATTACAGTATATCTCAAATTTATGTATACACAAAACATATATAAGTATATAAGTTTATTTATATAAGCATAGATATAATATATACACAAATATTTACATTGGTGTAATCACCAAAATGTTTGCTTAAAGGATAGTTAAATCTCAGAGAACGTAAGGCCTTGGTAAAGAAATCTGCAAGCTAGAATTTAGAAGCCACATAAGGCAATTCTGTAGTCTTCTTTCAGAAATTCTTTACGAAGAAAGTGAGAATCCATTTGGATGTGTTTGGTTCGCTCATGAAATGTATGGTTCTTGGCAGTGTAATTGAAACTTTTAGTCATTAACACAACTTAGTAGGTTCCCATGTCACATAAGGGTTGCCATAGCGAAATAATCTCAATTGCGGTTGATGCCATAGCTTGATATTATACTTCTAGAGGACAAGAAAACTTCTGTTATTTCTTGCATTTCCATGCAATTAGGACTTACCTAAAGAAATACAAAAAGCAGTTGTAAAACTCACTCATTTATTGTTCCTTTGATATGTCTGACATTCCAAAGAACAACTTCCATATGAACTGTTGTTGGAGCATGTTCAAATTGGCTCACGACATGAATTACTTGAGCACTGCCTGTTTGGAATTTTGGATAACGTTGAGATGCATTGCTGACCTTACAAGTTGCTTGTAGGGTGTAGGCTTGTCTAAATGCACTCACTCATCACGCTTCATTTTTATTCAAACTCTAGAGGTTCAACTGTTTTGTCATCTTCAATGCCTAATTTAGCTATAATTTCTATAGCAAACGTGATTTGATATAAAAAATATCCTCTAATGGAAAATGTTTCCTCGCTTCCTAGAAAGTATGTAAGAGAACCTAAATCTTTCATCTCAAAGACCTTTTGCACATCCTTTAATTTCTTTGTCCTCCTTTTCATCACTTCATGTGATAATCATGTTATCAACATATAACAAGAGTATCACAGTACTTGCAGAAGTATCTTACCAAAACAGAGCAGTGTTAGTTAAACATGATTTAAACCACAATCGATCATAGAGAATTGAAATAATACATACATATACACAAGAAATTAGATATATAACAACATAAATGATCAATTGTAGTTGGAAAATTTTTTATATCACCATCACCCTGCTGTCACTACCAAGTGTTGACAGGGTTTTTGTCGAAGGTGAATGAAACAAACAAAATGGGTAGAACCTAAAACCAGGGATTCACAAATACATAGCAAAAGTCATCCAAAATAGTTGGAAGCACAAAACATAAATGAAAAAACTCAATAAAAAAAATCTAAATTGACTATCTTTTCCATCTGGGAATAACAACAAACAAGATACAAAAAGGTTAAAATCCTTAGCTTCTAAAAGTAATGAAGAAAACACACCTGATTTTGGATGAATTATGACTTGTTTGAGTGAATTGAGTCAAGGCTGAATAACCTGATTATTGCATGAAAAACCCTATGAACCTCATCCCAGTCTTTAGTGTGTCATGATTTGGCGAAGTCTCGAATGAGTGTTTTGATGATGTTGACTTCACTTACTGGGTTGACCTGGTAGGTGGATTCAGCTGAGCCACTGGGTTGACTTGGCAAGTTTTTAAAAACTGCCAATGTGGTTGTGCATTTTGAAGGAAGCAGTTTGCCATGGAGAACTAACAAGGTGTGATGTTAACCAAAATTTGTCCTATCTATGCCAACTCATACCGGAGATAGCAAGGGCTTATGAAAAATAAAGACAATCCTTCAGATATTTTGATAGGCAGTGTATGGTACTTCTTCTTTATATTATTTAAAGTAAAAATTTGTTCGCATGATTGTATTTGATCTTGTTTTCATTTCTAATGCTGTAAATTAACTCTTTGACGCCCAGCTTAATCATCAGGGAAGTGAATTTTGTTTAGTTGGTGTTGCATGATCTAATCAGTGTTTATAGTTTTCTATTTTTCAGCATCATGAAACTGTTTTTGATGAACTGTTGATATTTCCTGCTTCTACTTATATCAAAATTTAGCTAATACATGTTTAACATTTCATTTTCAAACATTCCCTTCTTCTCTTCTCATCCGTATCAGAGATAAAATTTAAGTTTGCAAAGATATTTGCCTTTGTTATAAATTTTCTATGATACATCCTATGCAGCCGCCCAACTACATTACAAGAGCGAACAAGGGACAGTGATGATGATGATTTTCGAGACAGAGATTTTGATGTTGCAGCTCTAGCAAGTAACCTTAGCCAGGCATTTCGCTATGGTATTTACTGCAATGATGATATTGAAGAGGTATTGCCCTACATTTCACATACATCAACTGTCTTTTTTCCAAAAAGGTTGTTCCATAGTCGAATTGTGCCATAGAGAACTTATGCTAGAAGCTCTTGGAAGTGAAGGACACGTGGTTCCATCTCTAACTATGATAAAATGAAATTGGGTCAAATCATCATGCAGATTACCCGTCACGAACAAAACAAGAATCAGCTTGATACCTGTGAAAGTTTGAACTGAAAAACTAGTCGACAGAGGTCCTTACCTATTTGAGGTTGAGGTCCACCTGTTACAACCAATGGAACATCATGACCTTTCTTATCTGTTTCTGAAGTTGGTTTCTGTCCATTAGTCAAAACAGGTTTCTGAAAGTGGTGAATTTGTGATACTATCTGTCAGTATATTTTTGGAAGAAAAGTAGAAACTTTTCTTGACCTTGTTTCCTTTCATTTTGAACGTGTGCTATGATCATGACACTTCTGTTTGTGCTCTTCTTGGATGAATGTGTGCCGTTTATGAAAAACTTTGTCTTGATCATTAAAAATTCAAACTGCATTCTCCTGGTAAGTATTGAATTGCATACAAAATGTTCAAGGACCCTCTAATGAGACGTCCTTTTATTTTTGTTTACTAGATGGGAGATGCTAAACTTCACACAATTATGAATGTAATACAGTATTGACAATAGTATAAACAGCTGCTAATTATGTGTTTGTAGAACACAGTCCATAGTTGGATTTTGCTAAATTTTTGCTTGGTAATCTTGCAGGCTCATGGATCCCTTGAGCGAGATGATGAGGTACATTTGTTAGGGAAAAGGATTTTTCTTGCTAGCCTGTTCATTGTTTTATTTTCTAATGCATGGTCTCTGGTTTAATGAGTACTTTTGCGATCTGCTGAGAATTCTTATCCTATATATTACAGGGAGTCATCTCATATGACTTCCATCTTGTAGGCACATTAGGACCTAGGATCTACATTTTTTCTTTCGCTGCTGCAGTTTGTCATTTTCCAACTTACAGCACTCGTAATTGGCTGGGTGTTTGGTGATTTGGCAGGACGTGTATTTTGATGAAGAATCTGCAGAAGTTGTCATATCTTCTCTAAGGCTGGGAGATGACCAGGACAGGTTAGCTCCATTAAGAAAACCTCTTCTACAACTTAGTTGAGTAAGTTAATTGCATTTGCATCTTTAGATGAGTGAAGATTCTTCTAAATCCCTAAAAAGTCCCATGCAAATGTTCGTTTATGATGATGATCCAGCAGTTCCGTGTCAGTTCATCATGATAGGCAAGTTATTTAACTGCATAAGTTAATTACCTCTTGCTTTTCATCATTTTGGGTTGCCTGACTGGAGGTTTCACCATAGGCTTTCATGTTTATTCTCTGTTTAATGCTTTAGCTGACAGTCCCTCTTGCTGTTGCAGTGGATCTCTTTTTACAAATTCCAACTGGTTTGCTTTTGAGGATGACCGAGTTGCTAATGATCGGATTAGTGATTCTTTTGCCACTGCATCACCCAGTGCCGAGGATGACGAGGTGGTTGTTGGTGAGGATGATTTAAGTAATACCACTGCGTTGACAGAAGACACTGAGGAGAAGTCATTGCAACCAGTACCTGGGGTTTCAGATAACGGTATGCATGTGGAGGTGAATGACACTCGACCTGCAACTGCCAGCGAGGGTGAAAAACCACCTGAGTGGGTGGAATGGAGGGAATCATCTGGTTTAGGGTCATCATCAGGATCGAACTTTAAACCAGCAGCTTCTGTCAATGGTGATCCAAAAGTGGGTGGGAGTGTTCCATTTTCCACTGATGAAGCCAATTCAGGCATGCCATCAACTGCTGGTATTGCAAACAGTACTGTAGCTTTGCCGGTGTTGGGGGGTGAGAACCTGCGCTTGGATGACCCATCTGCTTCCATGTTTGAAGATGTGGAGTTGGTAGGCAAGGAAGAAACGGCAGATTCAATGGAACTTGATAAGAACATTGGGGTCGGACATAGTGCACCTGCTGCAAGTTGATCAAAGAAGCTTCTGTTCTGAAGAGCAACATTGTGTCTATTGTCTGCAGAATGAATGCCAGTCAATCATGCTGTCGAGGTTATTGTAACTTAGAATTCTGTAGAAATGGGAGAAGTAACATCATTTTAGGGGAGCTGATTTTTCTGTTATCCATGACCAGCACTAGCAAGGGGATCTCCCTCCCTCCCTTTCTCTCTCTCACATTTGGCAACAGGTTGAAGTGGGTCATGGATGATCATGTTGGACAGCTCCAATTTATTGTTTTCTGCTGAGCCCCCATCTACAGTGGTGGAGGTGGAATACACTAGCTTCTTTTCCTGTGGCCATTGATTTTTTCTGTATGATCAGTTCGTTCCTCTTTTTGCTCGACGAGCTTTATGCATTTGGTGAATTTTAGAAAGCTTGCAAACTCGCCTATTTTTAGAGTTATAAATGCTAAAAATGGTGGAATCCAGAGGACTTTGGGCAATGAAGTTCCGAAATATATCTTGGGTTTTATAATAATAGAACGGGCTTTTTCGTCTTGCAGTGAAGTACCGAACTGTCGTGTTGCATCTGCTTGTCTCAGTTTTGTTTCACTTTTTTTTTTTTTTTTTTTTTTTTTTTTTTTTTAAAATGAAGAGTCAATTGCAGTGCGCTTGTCTCGGCAGCCTTGGGTTATCTAATTATCTTTATTGACATTCTTTAGAAAAATGTTGATAGAACGAACTTAACGAGATCGATTTTATGTTCGATGGTAGTAGAGAAATGGGAATTTTTCTGTCATGGTATGGCATGTCTGATCTCTTTGATGTGTTTGGCCTGTTGACGATTGAATGCATTCGTCTTTCATTTGTTTCTCTCGTCCATAATGAAGAGACCACCTATGCCGAATTTAGGTGTGAAAATCTCCTAAATTTTACAAGTGTGGAGCTTTTTCATTTTGAACTTGGGGAAATCAGCATGGTGGTGCCCCTTTGTTCTTTTGCTCCGCCTATGCCTCCACGCACCTTGCCTCTAATTCTTTGGATTGTTGATCTATCGTGTCTGTTCTGGACTGCTGGAGTTTGGTGCCATCTCACTTTGTTGATCCAAAAAAGGTGGATGCACACTTTCAACAACGAATGGAAACTTCGATCTATCATGTAAGGTTTGTACGTTGGTTTTGAGGGACAACACGAGAGAGACAAGGGATCTGATCTAGGGGGGTGGTCTTTCTGCTACCATATAAGATTAGATTCATTTATAAATTGTGGCATACGACACATTTGCGTCCTTTCTAGACTACTTATTCTTAGTAGCACTTTTAGTGCCTGTATGTGTTCAAATCCGAAGACGAGGACCGAAAGAAGATGACCAGGAATGACCCCATGGGGAGGCATTGTGAAGGAGGATAAGTTTGCTGCAAATCGTTGGGGCAATGTATACTGAATACACAAGGATTGGCATGAGAATTCAGTGACCGAGTGAGGTCAGATTACCACC
Organism: Nymphaea thermarum; assembly: GCA_011799765.1. Lineage (NCBI taxonomy): Eukaryota > Viridiplantae > Streptophyta > Magnoliopsida > Nymphaeales > Nymphaeaceae > Nymphaea > Nymphaea thermarum. The sequence continues at coordinate 93,691 of JAANDH010000589.1, forward strand.
TCGTCGATTGCAAGTTCACTATTGTTTCTTCCAGACAGCTTTTTGTACTCTTCCATAGAATGCGTAATGAAATTTCTTTCGTCCTTAACAGTTCTTTTATCTTGTCAATGTACACCTTTCAATCATCATGTTTTCTATCTTGTAAAACTGCACCTCTTAAGCATTCTTGTACTGCCACTTTTAGTTATATTTAGAATATTTCTTGCATGGTAATTTTGTAATTTGGCACTATCAATGGAATTTCCCGACGGTGCCAAACGCCAGCAGATGTCTTGCCTGGCATTCGCCCACTATCGGGCCTGCTAGTGTCGGGACACCCATACTCGATTCTTTGAAGTTCCAGTAGTAGCCGGCAGTTTATAAACGAGGGCGGTACGGTCGCCATGTACATGCATATCCCTTCGTTAAAAGAAAGGTGAATACATATATTAAAAGAAAGAATCAACATCACAAAATTGATGAAAACTTTTATTATTAATATATTATATTGCTTTTCTAGTACACTTTTTACACCGGGCTAAATGAATTGTAACGAGGTTTACATAAAATTGGGTTTACCTGGTCACCAAAGGCTGGAATTAATGTATATGAGCACAAACAAATCAGCACAGTTCAACTAAGAGAGCACCACGGAAGGCATCACCGACACTGGTTTCAACAGTCATGACTGAGAATCCATCAGCTGCAACCTAAGTCAGTCACACGGGTGCGCTAAAAATGGTGACGCACCTGAGCCAACTCAGGTCTGGGTGCGCCCAACATGATATCGAGACGATTGCTACCGACTGCACCCACTTTTTTTCCTCTTTTTTTTTCACCTATCTTTTCCCTCTTTTCTCTTTCCTCTTCTTATTTTATGTAATAAAACTTTGAATTTTGTGTGGGATTAAGGTACCCTTGATTAAAAAATTAAAAATATGAACAAATAAAATTGCTATATATATATATATATATATATATATATATATATATATATATATATACACACACACACGCACTCCACACCCCATGTGACATACACTGCAACTTTTCCATTGGAATAAAGCAAATAAACACCAACAAAGGCATCACCTGAACTATCAAGACTGTTTAAGTAAATCAACCAACTTTTCCTTTAAGGTTTCGTAATATTGAGTAGAAGCTATGACATGAATTAGTTTCATTATGCCTTTGTCAAATTAGAGAAAAATGGAAAAAATCTAGCAAAACAAAATAAACCTTGGTGAAATATCTGCAGCCATCAATTGCAAACCGTCGTCCTATAGGGACAGAACCGCATCTTCCCTGTCCGAATCTCATCCAATTTGTCAATAATGAAACATTGTCATCACTAACCTGCAAAGTTACCACACTGGAGCCCTCATAAAAAATGAAACCATGCAGTAACTGTAGCAAACTACATTAAGCCTTTTCTGTTAACAACATTAAGCATTTCAATATGACAAGGTTATGCCATCATGTTTAGGTTTGAAAAAAAGGGTACAACACAAAGCAGGAAAACTCAATAGAAAAACTTACAAAAGGCCGTTCAATGATTGAGCAGTTTACAAACGATGGGGATTTCTGTTGACATTGGCAGATCAAAATTTTAATCTTCGTGGTGCATGTTCCCGTGTTTGTGGAAGACTTATAAGCTGATGGAAGCAAGGAGGTCAACTTTCGAATGATAAGAGCGTAGGTGCTTTAGTAGTGCTGTTCCCCTGGCGCCCCCAGGTTTCTACAATGCCTTTAACTGCCATGGAGCGGCTTTCGCTGCTTTCAGGTCGCTGCAGCAGAAATATCTCTATTCTTGCAGTGGTTATAAATAAGATGACACACGGGTGGATTCACTGGTCATTTTAATTCTCAGTGCTGTTTTCCGTCGATGTTATACGGCTGAGTTGGTTGTTTGAGAATTACTAAGCTTCGGTGCCAAAATGTAGCACTTTAAAATGTCTCACTTTAAAGTTGAGTAGTTGTTTGTAAATCACTCAGGTTGTTGATTTAAGATCCATGACGATTGAGATCTAAGATCCGCGATGAACTGAGATCCATGAATTTAAGATTGGATCGTTCCCATCCAATCTTAAATCCATGGCATGTAGCATGGATTTTAAGGTCATGCTACTTAAACTGTGGAGCTCTTAAATACATCTTTTTATGCAGCATCAGATCTGAGATTTAAGACCATAACACAACCATTGAGACAACTATTTATAATTTTTTTTCAAATTATTATGCTTCTAAGAGATTCTGTATTACTTCTAAGAGAAACAAATAAAAAAAAAGAGTTCAAATACCTCATGTAGCAAAATAAAAACATGCACCAAATTCATGTTCCTTATAGATTCTCTCTCGTTCCATATGCTCTTATGCCTTTATGCACAACAGCAGTAAGAGCCAAAGAAGCAGCCTCACATTCGTGTCACAAGAGAGCAACAATCCGGCTCACCTGACAGCCTTCATGGCTATGGCTTGCATAAGAAAGCTGGAAAAATTACGATCATTGGCTGCTGAGCTGGTCTTCACCAGGCAGATTTATGGGGTGACCTAGCTGAGTCATCCGAGTTTGAGCCAAGTCAAAGCAAGCTTCACTGAGTCATCTATTAATATAATTTAAGTGTGCCTATTATACAGATGTACTCATAAATGATACCAAAATCATTGGTTATATCTAATCTTCAATCCAATACATATAAAAGATATAAATACATTTCAACTACATAATTATAGTAAATAGATTCTTAAAGTTTGTATTTTATATATGGATATACATTATTGTGCATGTTAAATGTAAACTATGTCACACGAGTATGGATACAGTGGTAGAGCACTTTTAAAAAATTTAGGTAGAAGAACATGGCCATTCAAACACACATGCACGTGATATAATATAGAAAGTCTATAAAAGAAAATTAAGTCACAAGAAAAGTCGTCAGAAAATTGCCGATCACCAGAAAATCTCATAAAAAAACCTTGTTGAATAGGTGGAGTTAGATCACCAAGAACATGAACAATCATTTAGTGCCTATTAATGGCCCTTGATTTTCATTATATATAAATGATGGTTTAAAAGAAAATTAGTGGATAAAAATAGACTTGGTCAACTTTGACTGAGTCCAAGGAAGAACTGATATGACAATGGGTTCACATGACTTTGATCTTATCTGGGCTGTGGGCGTACTCATACACATACCCATGTAGTACTCATGTTGGCACAGGTACTCACCAAATAAAGGTGCTTGTGTGAGAGAGTACGTAATATCTCAGTTTTATAATAATGAATCAAAAGTGATATTCTATATATATGAAAATATGCTTTATCGGAAATGAAGTTGTCAAAATCAAGCCGAGTGACTAATCAACCCAGCGAGTCGCAAGTTATTTCACTCCAAATGGAGTCTTGAGACACTAAATTTTAAAGCCTTGCCTAGAAGTTATGATATGTAAATTAAAAAAAGAAAAGAAAAAAATAAAATCAAGCTTGGCACCACACTGTTGCGAAATTGATGATGGTACTAAGCATAAACGAGGACCATTTAATGACTACTTAACTTGTACCAAATGCCTGCAAATAAAACACATGCAACAATTTAGACATGATAATGCAAATATATCGCCACCAACCAGAAGTAACCATCTTTCTAATTACCTTTTACCTAAAAACTTAATGAACTTGCTAACATTTCAACAGTACCTCCTAGAATTTCGAACAGACTCGAAGTAGAGGACTTTGAGGTTGTTGTAACCGTTGACTAATACTTCAATAGGTCACCTAGGGCTCAATGTGTCGTCCATCTATCTATGCATGTCATCCATGTAGTGGCCTTTGCATCTCATGCACGTCATGCCATAACCTACGACTTTTAAACATACACATATCAAATGATAGTATTATGTTCAGTTGCATCACATATAACATACATATGTCATATATACAGCATCATTCATCCATCATGTTATTATCATGCATATACTCATGCAGGCATCACATTACATGCATTGCATGTCAACCATCTAACTTCATGTGCATGCATATACATTAGAGTAAACTCATATGCATAAAATAGCATGTTAGATACATCATATGAGGCACATATACATCATCCTCGTATATATAGTAGGTACACCATCCCACTTCCGTATGCGTGACTCATATCATTATACTATTATTTGCTAAGAATTCACACATGACATTTCACATCTTTTATCAATAGAAACACATGTGCCACATGCATACCATGTTAACATCATATGTTACGCATGTTGATATCTAGGATTTATGTTTGAATCATGAATTGTATCATGTAGTTCATAATTTCACGTTTTTTATGCCATTCCCCATGCATATGCATATGTAGGTTTATTAGAGTATGCATACATGTAAGTTAGGGTAGGTTCAGATGATTTTAACAAAGCATTTGAGGACCTTATTTCACAAGCTTGATGAAGGAAGGGAGGCGAGAAATTTTCTCTAAAGCTTACTCTATTTTTGAGGGAAAATTTAGGGGAAAATTTAGAACTATTTTTCCCCTTTCCAAAGTAGAGGTGTTTAACACATGCTGGGTGGTTTCTTAAAGTGTCATCCTTCAATTGGCATCTTTTCCATTCATTCTTAACACCTTTATCCCTCTGATTTGAGCAAATTACCGGAATCATGCCCTGAATTTACAAATTGCATAATAAGAACTTCATTATTTTTCCTAGCTTTGATAGTGCGCTTCAACCTTTGTTCATTGCTTTATACTTAAGACTAGAAAGGTTGAGATTTAAAGCATTTTATTATTTTGTTTGTTTGTTGACCTAGAATATATCCCTAACTAACATTATTTTCTTTATTCTTTAGGCTCTTAGTTCTTTGTTGATGCTCCTGTTCCATTAGCGCAAAATGAGTTCACGAAGAATTGGCATGGGGTCCTTGAGAATAAATATCTTAGGGTTCTATTTGATTTTCTAGTCTGTGTATCTATGTTTGATGTTTTCACTTATAGGTGATTAATAAAATTAAGTTTTATTTTAAATTAGTGTGAAAGTTATTTTCATATCTTTAATTCCATTCGCTGTGGATTGACCGACCCGTACTCACTACTTCATTGGAGAGTTTGAATTTACAATTTGATGTGTATCTCTACTTGATTTGGACCATCCTTCATATTAAAAAAAGCATTTGGCACCATGGCCAGGAACGGTGCATTTTAAAGGATAATCTCCCACTTTAAATAACAACCTTATTAATTTCTAGAGTTTGCTTAGAATAGGTTAGTTAGTCCATATAGGTCTTGGACATAGTTACATATAGGATTCACTTACGCCATGTTTATACACTCACTTGTGCACTTTCGCTACATTATTGTTGTAATTGGATGGAAGGAATGAGTGAGTGAACAACTGTTAGAGAACAAAGACGGCGGAGATTCCTACTTAGGCATATATCACATCAACACCTCTCAAGAAGTATTGGTTTCTCTTTCTGAAGACTATACAACAGAACAACTATAGGTCAAACTTGCTGAAACCTATTCTCAGATTTCAAAGGCACATATTCTATGTTTGAAGAAGGAATTTCATAATCTCAGCAAAGGGTCAATGTTGATTATGGAATATTTTGGACGTGTTAAAGGGATAGCTGGTCAGTTGGGAGTTGCTGGATACCCTGTTTTCAAAAAGGAAAAAGTCCAACCGACTCTTAGCGGTCTTGGACTAGATTTTTATGCCTTCACTATTGCTCTTGAAGTTTTGTCTATCTTGTCCACCTTCAATACTTCAAGGCAAGCTGCTTCAATATGAAATGAACATGAAACAAATGATAGCAGGAACAAACCAAGGTAATGCTCACAATGTTTTAGTTATTGAAGCTGCGCTGCAGGTCATAGAAAAGGAAATGGGGTTCATCAAGGAGGCATGAATCGTGAGCATATTGGACAAAATGGCCGAGGTATTCTGCCAACATCGAGTGTTAGAGGGAGATTTCAGACCAATACAACAAAGAAAATGCCAATGTGTTTTCAATATAACAAGAAGGGTCACATCAAAGCGAATTGCTGGTTCAACCCACAAAACAGAGACAATAAACCTGAAGTTGAACAGAATCTCAAACTCCCACTAGCCGATGTGCAACAAATATTAATAATTTCTCTCTCCAAAATGACGATGTATTTAGATTCAAGTGCTGCTACTCATGTAACTAGAAATGTTCGTAAGTTACATGATCTTTTTCCTTATTTTGATAAATAAGTTACATGATCTTTTTTCTTATTTTGATAAAAGTAATATAGTTATAGGTGACGAAAGTTCATCCTATCACACATGTTGGGAATGCACAAATTTCTCTTCCAACATCACCATTTCCAGTATCTTTGTCAAATGTTGCCTTTGCTCCAAATATAAAAAAAAAATATTATTTCTATTTCTAAACTTGTAGATGATACAAACTCATCTATTAAATTTACTTCTTCCTCTTTGTATGTCAAGGATCTTCTAATGAAGAAAACATTCACTAAAGGAGAACGACAATGAAATATGTATGTCTTCAAGAAAAGTCCTTATTTCTTACAGTCCTCTCCAAGTCCAGCTCAATTGGCATGCTTTCCTTCTAACTTAGAAAAACATGCATCACATAATCTCATTCCAAAATCCACTCTACCTTTTGATTTCTACCACAAAATGTTTCAGTTGTGAACTATGAAAGAGTCATATACTTTCTTTTCATAGTATCAATAAAAGAGCTTGTAAACCTATTGAGATTGTCTATTCTGATGTAAGAGAGCTAGCTCCTAGTGATTCCTTGTCTGGCTCCCATTATTTTGTTTTGTTCATAGATTCTTATTTTCGATATACTTGGATTCACTTCATGAAACAAAAATAAGAAGTGTTTAGTATCTTTCGAGAATTTTATGCCATGATCCAAACATAGTTTTCGTCTAAAACTGTGCATTTTCAGTGTGCTAATGGGGGAGAATATTCTTCACATGACTTTCTTAACTTTTTATGGGAACATGAGAAACTTGGCATGTTTCATTCTCATACACCCCACAACAAAATGATGTAGCCAATCATGTTGTGAACAACATGAGAAATTTGGCATGTTTCATTCTCAACTTGGCATGTTTCATTCTCCTATTACTCTATGGACGGAGGCCTTTCACATTATTGTACATATAATAAATTGTCTGCCTATGACAGTTTTGGATTCAAAATCTTCCTACTTCACTCTTTCTGGTCGAAATCCAAACTACAATGATTTAAGGGTTCTTATGCTATGTTCACATTGACTCATCATTAAGAAATAAATTTCAAAGTAAAGCAGTCGAGTGCAGGTTTGTTAGTTATGCAGATGAATACAAAGGTTTCAGATGTTATGACTCTACAACCAGACACATCAAAGTATCAAGAAATGTTGTGTTTGACGAACACAACTTTAACATTTCTACTAAGAATACTCAACCCGTGGAATCATATGATCCTTGGGTAACTGCTGAATTATTTGCAGGAGATAATCTAGAATCTCATCCACATGATGACATAGGATCTCCACATATCACACAAATAGAAGGAAACAAAGAACTCATTCCAACTATGAAAGAAGGAGAAAACAATGCTTCAAGTCAATTTTTAGAACAGGTTTACACTCGTCAGAAAAGAGGGATTGATGGCAATCTAACCTCTTCCCATGTTAAAATCTATGATCAGCCTGTTAGAAGATCTGCACGAGTGCGACACTCCATTCATAAAAATCAGCACCAAATTGTGATGCATATCTATGCATGACCTAAAATGGACCCATAACATACGACTCTAAACAAAAGAACAAACATGTTCGCTACGGAATTTAATAGCAGCAAAAGAGTCCTAAGTCCTTATTGTAAGTTGTGCCTAAACCTCTCTCCTTGACAAAAAATAAAAATAAAGTAAAGACTTGCATTTGTGGAGGATTTGGCCTGGCCTAATCTTGGACAGATAATCAGTTAGACACCTAGGTAGCCGACATCTATCTTCCAGTTTTCTTAATAATACTAATAATAATAATAATAGTAATAATAATAATAAAATAAATGAATAAGTAAACTTAGAAGCTTTGCTAACCAGATTAAAGATCAATTGCTAACATGCTGTTACTTACGGTCGTAAGAAACATAGATAAATCAATGGAACCGCAAGAAACAAAAAGGAACAAACCCCAACTGCTGCTGAAATATAGATAAATCAATGCATGCATGAATCTCTAATTCTAAAATTATGACAAAGAATGACTTACGTAATTAGGGTTGCCATCTCCGCAAGCAGCTACTTCTCCTACCATCTAGCCACAGCTAAGCATCCCTCTTTGAGGGCTGCATCCACATGCGATCAATAAGTTCAGGGTGTATAGAAGGAGGAATCGAAGAGGGGGCTCCATGGTTGAAGAGTTCCTCTCAAAGAAGCATCTACAGAGGTTGCAACATCTCCAAGGGGGATGAAAAAAGTCATGCTTTTCTGCCTTTTATGGGAAAAATTAACCCTACTTCCTATCTCGCTTACTACAGAGGAAATTGCCCCGAAAACCCTGTTTCTTGCATTATATGTCATTTTCTACTTTTCATGCTCATGAAATCCGAGTTTGAGAAGCTGGATTAAGCTCTTGGCATATGGATTCCTATTGTGCGAAAGACTTTGGGCGGAATCAGAGTTTACTTCATGAAGAAAATTATGATTTTGCCCCCAGCATAGTTGACATTCCTATTGTGAATGATGGCAAACCCCATGGCTATAAGGTAAAAGAGAGCATATTTCCTCCTATTTACAAGTTTGTTTTAAAAGTAAGACTGTGGGTTTGCATGAAGAATTTCATCTCTGTTTTGTTGGCCACTTTAAATGCACTCAATCAACAATACGCTTTATTAGATTACAAGTGGAAGCAAACTATGCAAGAGAATATGAATACCCTATTTGATAGTGGCACAAGGAAACTAGCTAATCCTTCTAGTGATGCTGATATTGTTAAATGCAAGTCTGTCTACACTTAGGGCTGCACACGAGCCGAGTCGAGCTCGAGTTCGGCCGGCTCGAGCTCAGCTCGACTCATATTTAGTCAGCTCGAGCTCGACTCGAGCTCGACACGAGCTCGACACGAGCTTCAAAACATCAGCTCGAACTCGACTCGAGCGTTTGCTTTTCAACTCGAGCTCGGCTCGAGCAGCTCGATTATCCAGCGTGCTCGGCACGCTACCTTCGTTCTTCCTTTTGGTTTTTGGCTTCCGTGTCCTTTTGGTTTTTGGTTTCCGTGGCATGGGGAGAAGGAAGTGGCAGGTCATTATGACATTGGGAAGAGCAATGCAATGGGTGTTGTGAGAAAAGAGAAAATGAATGAAAAATGAAGTAAAAAAAATGTTGGGAAAATGAAGTAAAAAGAAACGTGGCGTGTGGCACGGTGAAGAGAGGGAAAATAAAAAATATAAAACAAAAAATGAGATTAAGCACTAAAAAAAAGTGGGAAACTTTAAAATCAAAATAAAATCGAGCCGAGCCGAGTTTAGTCGAGTCGAGAAACCCCAACATCCTAAACTGCAACTTCTTCTTCCTTGGCTTCATCATCATGCAATTTCAACCGTTTCAATCTTCCTGGTGTAGCTATTAAGGGCAATATTCCTTGGGCTGATGACTCTTTGTAGCTGAATGATCAAACCTTGGCAAGGGAAGCTCCTAAACTGCATAAATAACGATCACTTCAAAGCAGTGAAAATTTTAATAAGCATAGATTTATTATTTTGACATGAATTAAGATCTTATTCACAAAAACTGCTCATACTTGTGTTGTTTTTGCCATTGTTAAGACTGCAGTAGCAAGAATCTCTGCTTCAGAAGGGAGAAGACACTGTTGGAGTGAGAGAACTTATTGTATTTCTTTCATCTTATTAACAACTACCAAACAACCCTAGCTATTTACCCCTGAGATATTCCTTTTCATTGGTTGCTCAGCAGTGAGTAGCTTATGAGAGAAAAGAGGAATGTGCCTTGAATTATAAGGAGATAAAAAGGAAGCTGCCTTAGTTGTTCCACTGACAAGGGTTATATGTGTGTGTGTGTGTGGGGGGGGGGGGGGGACAGAAAAAGTAGTCTTATTTTGGAGACATATTTTTAAGTATGCTTTCCTTCTTAAAATACAAATCATCCTCTTACAGATGGGTTTAATGTAGGTCTTCGCCAAGATCTAGTGTTTTTGAACTTTGCTTTAAAACCAACACTTAAGCAGTGCCTTTTGAAAAATTGAAGAAAGTGGATTCTAAAATTAGAAAGCAGTTCACGATATAACACAGATAGGCATTTTATGAAAATTTTGAAAAATCAGTGGCCACTACCTACTTTCAGGGATGACCATGCTCAAGTGAAGATTGGCCCTATGCAGAAACCTAAATAGCAGAAAGCTACCATAAGTTACAGATAAACATGCTGACAAGTAAGGAAAGGAACATCAGTTACCTGTAGCATGATATCATGAACTTGCTCAATACTTATTTTTAACTCCCATAGCTGATCTATGCAGGTTTAGATTCCTCCAGAATCCAACAAATTCAAAGAAAGTATCCATCAAGAAATTAAAAAGAAAAAATTCTAATGAAAATACAAACAAAATTAAACAAAATGTAGTCAGAACAACAAAGTGTGTGTATGAATATACTATAAAAGCAGTTTGATACCATAAACTATCCTCTTTGAATAACATGTTTGCTCAATGGTTAATGACGTATAATATCTATTAAGTCAATTACAATCTAAGTCACAGTGGTACGCCATTTTAGTGGCGTACCACGTACCGCCGTACCGGTACGGCATACCGGTACGCCTGGATACGTTTGGATCTGGATCCGGGTCGGATCCAGATCCAAACTATATTATAACTAAAAAAATAAAAAAAATTAGTTATTCTTTATTTTTTTTGTTTTTTGTTTTACTTTAACATAAGAAGTTTCATTAACAAAATGAAAAAATGATAATTTATTTATTATGAGTCTCTTTTTATTGATATTTTTGTTACAACTTGTGGTTTAATTATATAAAATAATTATTTTTTATATATAATAGTCGCCGTACCCGTACCATGATTTTAAAAAATATCGTACCCGTACCCGTACCCCCGTACCTGAACCCGTACCCGTACCCGTACCATTGTGACATAGATTACAATCAACATTTAAGAAAATACTGTACTTGCACACCATTTGATTGTAAGACCTACAACAACCAGAAACAACTGGCAAGGAATTTGCTAGACATCAAGGCTCCTATAGCCATCTTCAACTAAAACAACTTTATCATATAATGTCAAATTGAAGGTAAAGTTACAAAGGCATGCTTCACCTGTTTCACTAGTGCTTCCGAGAAGGAGAAGGCATGCGAGACTTGATCAAGTGCCTCATTATTGCTGACATCGACAATGAAGCTTATGATAAGTGCCAGCGGGTTCATCCTCATTGGGGAAGAGAGGAACTTTGAATATATCTTTCAGAAAAAAAACATGCATATGTTGGTGAATTTGATGACTTTTCAAGGCTAGGTATCAAAAGATCAACATGATGTCAACTGGTTGGTACCTCACAGCCCTCCATACGTGTGGCCGCATGTTTAGTAGCAGAATCCCGAACAACACTAACCTTTCCTGAAAACCAAGGTGAGTGGTGCTCATGATGCTTCCCATGATCATCAGCTACACGCCTTCACAAATTAAGAGGCCGTTAATGTATTTCCTGTAGTCACAATAGGATAAGGATTCGAATGCTAAGAGATCACCTGAATTATACAATAGATAATGAAGCACTCACTGTTTTGTAATCAAGGCTTCTGATTTGGCCATCAAACGTGCAATTCCGTTTTTCTTAAGGATCGCAGGTTTGTGATCAAGTATACAGGAAACCAATATAAATATGTGGATACATGCAACATCAAGCTTCTTAAAATATGGTGGATACTTGCAACAGGAGAAACAAGGCCTAACATCGGTACACTGTCTCTACTGAAATGAAGCTTCCAGTGTTTCTCCTTTTGTGTCTTTACATTAAAAAGAAAATTCTTTAATTCTGATAAGTAATATCAGATTATGAACTCAGTTGCCCGCCAATGTGCAATCAGTCAAAGTTCCCTTAGCCTAGATAGTAAAAATGGAAGGCAAAGAATAGTAATGTAGACCTTTTTGATGCTCCTGTTATTGCACTTTGGACCAACAACTGACAAACCATTAGCTACCTGATGAAAAAGACTGAAGAAAATTTAGATAAAAAATCTCAATCATGAAGAGATAATCAAACAAAGAAAAAAAAAATTCAAGTTTCTACATAGATGGATAGATCACCATGACCCATGTTGCAATATGAAGTGTACTAAAAAATGTTACAGTTAACCACCTTCATATAGTTGACAGTTACCATGCATTTTTCATGCTTTAATATAAAGAAAAGTAATCACATAACCAAGATAGTTAGCTGATGTTGTGAATCATTGAAAGTCTAAAGAAGTAGATGAATGCTTAAAACATACCGCCCTTGGTAATTTTGATGCTTCCATGTTGTTTAACTATATTCAAATGGTCATAAACAAAAGAGAACTACATGCAATAGTCATCAACTGAACAGCTAAAATAGTTTTTCCTTCAAACAAGACGATAAAAATTCTGTCAGTATTTTGTCCGAAACTAAAGACAATTGAACCAAACTGAAGACACAGCTCCCATGACCCTGTATCTCATAGACTAAAAGAACGCCTGGAAAAACTTGGATAGGTATCTTTCTAGGATGATGGAATTCAATTCCCATGTTTTTGCCTTCCATGGCGCACCACCACTAAAAAGCAGGACATGAGGCACCAACATTTTTTACTGTACTGGTTCGATTTCAGGCTTCAACCTCTAGAGGACCTTCACCTGGATCAAGAACATGACTGACCAGGTGGATCCAATCTCAATCTGACCATTGTGATCGAGGTCCATTTTAATTGGCTAGCTAACTTTTTTTTTTTTTTTTTTACTAGAAGACAAGCTGAAATGCACTAAATCTAAAGGCATCTCTGCAACATTTTCTCAACTGCCATATGAAAATTCACCAATGATACATGCATTCAGATGGTATCATGAGTCCTGATTTGGCTGGTAAGGTTAAGAGCAGGAGGAAATCAATGGACATAAATTGTGAACAATCAATGAAGACAGAAGTTTGGCTTCTTTGAACTTTCCCCATTTAGATGGTGTGCTGCTGCCAAACCTTGGCTCATCAGCTTATTGTCAGCGGCTGAACATGATCATGGAATTCCAATGTAGATAAACCAAAACATGACCAAAGAATGAAACCAACTTTATATGGTCAAAATGTGCCAGAACCACATCCATTGCTTTCAAAGAACTCCTAAGGATGATTCTTAACAACTTAAAGGAAGATCCCTTGCTCCAATCCATGCATGCCTTGAAAAATAATGGTGGTAACTTTTCATAGTTACCATGCACTTTGCGTGCTTCCTACAAAGAAAAGATTATTGCAGAACCTAGAGATTTAACTGATGTTGTGGATCACTGAAAGTCTGAAGAGGCAGATGAATGTTTAAAACACACCGTCCATGGTAGTTTTGAAGCCACCCCAATGTACAGTTCTGCTATTTTGCCAGTTTAAGTTTGTCGCCTCCAAGGGACCGAAAGTGGTTAAGTATAAATTGAGAAGAGTCATCTGTAGCACGAGTCTCTCTGGAAGTGCAGTGATTCACGTTACATGCAGGACAAACTCAAAATGTGAGGTTGTTACAGTTTCTTTAATTTGAAGATGAACCCTGACTACAGCATCTTATGAGCACAGCATCATGGAAAACATTTCACATCAGAATGGAAGGACTGCGAGTTGATAAAGGGACTTTACCATATGATGCCATTATTGCATAGCTACCTGATTTGTCTGAAGTTCTGAATTGCAGTTTCAGGTGCACAATTATCCATCTTGGCAGTTTTCAATGGCACCAAGCCATGACATTGCAGTTGTTGAGAAGAACTAAAGCTGACTATATATATATATGTGTTCAAAAACCTCTTTTAAGGACAAAATGGAAAAGTAGAACACCCTTTTCAAGACTAACTAGCATCTAAGGTCCAAGACAGGAACAGTGTATTCGACCCCAAAGACAGAGCTAGCATTTACCAATCATGTGGACCATGCAGTTAAATTGAAAAAAATTATTACTACCAAAACTAAATCATTAGAAATGATGACTGTTATGACCCTCAAATCACATAAACCTTACATATCTAATATACGATTTGATATATGTTGATATTTCAAGAATGCTGGTAGGAACATCTAATTTTTTATGAATTAAAGATGTACTCTCACATTCAATAGACATGATTAAAGGACAATCGTCAAACTAGCATTGTAAATCACATATGCAAGGCCAAGTTGTGTCAGGTGAGGTTAAGTCTAGGCCAACTAATGTAGTTTAATCTTTTAAAGATTAGGAGCTTGAGTCACATCAATAATCAATGTAGAACCTAGAACTGAAATTTTAACACTTTCAAGAAACAAAAAGTACTCGCATGGACAGAAATCAAGATAAAGAAAAATTAAGTGATGTACAAATCATAGTACAAGGTATATCATAGCACGAGCATGAATTACCATACCTTTTTTTGTCTGTCCAGTAACAAGTTGATATACTGTTAGCAGGTTATTGCATTCAAGCCGATTCTGGGTTATCAAATTTCAAGCTTCACATACTAAAAAGAGTAGTCACAGATTTTAACATATATGAAAAACAAACAAAACACACATACAGATATTAAATTGATATACTGTAAATCACACATCTTATGAATTCTTACATCTGAGGAAGAGATCGACAAGCGGCCGATGGAGGAGGCTGATGAGAATTGAATTTCAGGCAATTGAAACTCAAAAACCTAATGAATTAAAGAGATGAAAGCAAAAGGGGAAAGCTTATGCGGATGAAGAGAAAGAGAGGGAGATGCACTGGATAGACTAATGAGAGAGAGAAAAGCGGAGAGTAGTTTTACAAGTACTCACATTTATTTGAGATTTTCGTGCTTTAGTGCACACATGCATACAAGCACATGCATTCCATTGCATGAGTTTCACAAGCACTCACATTTTATGTGAGATTTTCATGATTCGGAGCAAACATGCTTATAAAACACTTGTACTATGGTATGAAACCATAAGCATTTTACAAGCACCCATACTTTCATGTGAGATTTTTGTGCTTTGGCATACACAAATACATGCACTTCAATGCATATATTTTATTAGCATCAAACCAGTATCCATATTGGGGAATTTTTTTATACATATATTTGAAAATGAAATTTTCTTTTCAAAAGTCTGATTTCAAAAAAAAAAAATCAGGGGCATATGTGAACACCAAAAATTTTTATAACTCCAAATAACCAATTTTACCCTTCACCATGAGATATACAGATTGATTTTTATTGACCAAATTTCAAGAATAAATGGTCATTTCTGAACCGAACATGCACTTTTTACACCATTGAGCACCTAGACCCAGATTACCTAGGCTGTCCAACCTGAAAATTACCATTTTGACACTGCATCTTAGCATTTTACTTGAAAAGCAAGATTTTTTCATCAATTTTTTGAGAATTGCTTAACATTTGAGCAATTAGGCATTTTATCAACTTTACATGACCTAGAAGTTGCTAGACTCAACACCTTAGAGCTATCCTAGCTTGAAGTTAGCTCCCCAATAGCTCATATCAGCTCACTGGAACTTAAAACTGTGATTTAGCTTAACCAAGTTCAAAACAAGTTTTCTTTAATACAGAGAGTTTCATTTCATTTACTTTGAGTCAGCAGTGCAAGTTTTAGTCCAATACTAACTTGCATATTGCTGCTGGGTTTATAGAGCTGAACTCGATTGAATGAGCTAAAACTAAGCTAGGATCATGTTTATCATGTATAAAAGAAGTTACCTTTAGTTCAGTTTGAGTTCATTCCTCTTAGCTTGAGTTCAGTTCGGTTTTGAGTTCTATCTCTCTTTTGTTTTAAGGGGTATGAGTTGAATTTAAGCTCAACCTGAAAGAGTGACCTAGAACCAAGCTAAGACCATGTTTCTTATGTATAAATCATGCTTCTTAGTTCGATTTACATTCATTCATCTCGGTTTGATTTCAATTCAGCTCAGAGTGCTTTCAATCTCCTATTTTCAAGAGTTTGAACTGAATTTGAGCTCGAGTCGAAAAAGTGAGTTGGAACCAAGCTAGGACCAGGTTTATCATGGATAGATCAAGCTTCCTCTAGTTCAGTTTGAATTCATTCATTCTTGTATGAATTCAATTCTAGAGTTTGAGCTGAATTTAAGCTCGAGCCAAAAAAGTGAGTTGGAACCAAGCTAGGACCAGGTTTATCGTGAATGGATCAAGCTTCCTCTAGTTCAGTTTGAATTAGTTCGTTCCGGTATGAATTCAATTCAGTTATGAGTGCTTTCTCTCTCCTATTTTCATGGGTTTGATTTGAGTCTGAGCTGAACTCGATAAAGTGAGCTGAAACCCAGCTGGGATTATGTTTATCATATATAGTTCAAGTTGAATTTTAGTTCAACTTAGATGAGTGACCTGGATCCGAGCTGAAAACAACCCGGTACAGTTTGAGTTCATTCCTTCTGTTTGAGTTCATTTCAATTTTGAAGGCCTTGGAGCTCATTCATAGTACTTGTTGTACTGTATAAACTATTGTGGTGCTCAATTTTTCAGAAATAAATCAAACCTTTTATGATCTTTCACCATGTTCTCAAAGGTAAGTTACTTGTCCAATCACCCTCAACTCCATATTTGAAACTTCTAATAAAAATTAGAATTTTATGGCCCTCCTTGATTTTCCTTTATAAACTTGTCATATACAGCTTGGTTAAAATTTATATTTGATTTTTAGAAAAATATGAGAAGAATTTTTCAGCAAGATTTGATAAAGCCTATTTAGGAGTGTGCCTATAGGCTAGTTCAATCGGATAGAGAAAACTCATCCTAAACTCCAAACATACGTGCAGGGGTAAAACAGTTATTTTTCTTGAGGCATATTCTTATGCATAAATATAGACTATAGGCCACATAGAACTTGGTTGATGGTTTTCATTGATTTTTAGAACCTTAGTCCAAACCAATTCTCTTAGTTGAACCCATTTCAGCCCAAACTTACACACAAGGGTATTTTGGTCATTTTCCACCATTCATGTATTTTCATAAAAACCTAACTTAGGAGCCATACAGACCTAAGTTACTTTTTTTTATCCACATTGATATGAATCCAACAGACGCAAGCCCAGTCTTTGCCTCACGCCATTTCTCACTAAACTAGGGTTTTCAAAAAGCAACACCTAGGGAGAGCCTATAAACATGGTGCACAACCTACGTATGAAACTAGTTTTCAAAATTGAATCTAGACCTAGGACCAATCCATGTTATGCAGCTTGAACCCACCTAGCCCAGTCGATCCATGTCCAAATCCATGCTATTTTTATATCTCCATTTCATATTTGTATTCAAGTTTTATTTTCATATTTGGATCTCAATCCAAGTTTTTGGTATGACATCTATCTTCATAGATCCATATCCATTATTCCCATTTCAGGTCTGAGA
Source organism: Nymphaea thermarum (assembly GCA_011799765.1). Classification (NCBI taxonomy): domain Eukaryota; kingdom Viridiplantae; phylum Streptophyta; class Magnoliopsida; order Nymphaeales; family Nymphaeaceae; genus Nymphaea; species Nymphaea thermarum. Next base: position 111,281 of record JAANDH010000589.1, read on the forward strand.
TATCAAATCATGATCCAGATTTCATTATCGTATCCAAATCCATCTTCTCAAATTTTCCTTGGATTTGGACACAGATCTAGATCTCAGTAACAAACCCAAATCCATGAACCACATGTGAGTTTAAAGAACATTATATTAAAAAATGCATCATGATTTTCTCACTCCATGGTTAATGTCAATTCACACGCAAGTACTTCAAATGTGTAGAATTCTTTTCAGATCACTACGGCTCAGACAAAATTGAAATCAGTATCTGTATGTGGTAACATTTTTTTTATTCATATTAGGTTTTAGAAAGTGACTTTAAATGTGTATTTTCTCATCTTTATATTCTCACACCATTCGTTCTCCATAATCAATGTCAATTTGGAGTCTCGATGATATTGAAATAAACAGAATTCAATTGAAAATATGATTTCAACCTATGGTTTTGAGTTGAGAAATGAGAGAGAGAGTGAAATATTTAGTCCCATATCAATGGAGAGAAAGGAGGATTATGATCGGGTGGACTGGGACTTTCTCCGTTGGGTTCTTATGGATATTGGTTTGCCATCTGTGCTGGTATCTTTGATCATGTTTTGTGTTACTTCAACTGAGATGAATGTTCTTTGGAATGGGGAATTGACTAGTTATTTTAAACCTTCTCGAGGAGTAAGACAAGGTGACCCTCTTTCACCTTATTTTTTTGTGTCATGTTTACAAAAACTTTCTGATATTATTGATACTTTGATTTGTGATGGTGCTTGGAAACCTATTTCTCTGTCTCGAGGTGGTCCCTGTTTGTCACATATTTGATGATTTGATTCTTATGGGTGAGGCTACAGTTGGGCTACAGTTGAGCAATGTAAGGCTATGATGGGCTGTCTTAATAAATTTTGATCTTTTTCTAGACAGAATGTGAATTTATCTAAATCTCTATTTTATACTTTCCCTAATATTCATGAAGATGTTGTTCAAAGTATTCAAGAGAGCTCCAGTATGCGTCACTGCACTGATCTTGGCCGTAATCTAGGGATGCCACTACGTACCAATCGTGTTAATAGAAATACTTATTCTCAACTTCTTGACAAGGTTCGCAAACAATTGTCTTCTTGGAAACCACTTACTAAAGAAATTGATAGTTTGAATAGAGATTTTCTTTGAGGATCAACGGCAGAGGAAAGGAGAGTTCATTTGCTGAATTGAGGCACTGTGTGTCATGCAAAAGATAAAGGAGGGCTTGGTATTCATAAGTCTGCTAATATGAACAAAGCTTTGCTTGCCAAGTTAGGGTGGAAATTGGAAGATGGGGATGAAGGTCTATGGGCTCGAGTTTTGCGATCCAAGTATTTAAAACAATGTTCTTTTCTTCAAGCTCGTATACCACATAATGCTTCTCACACTTGGCGGAGTATAATCTCAACCAAATCTCTTGTTCATCAAGGTTGTGCTCGAATTGTAGGTGATGGATCAACAACCTTGTTTTGGAAGGATAAATGGTTTTGGGATAAGTCCTTACTTGAGCGCTGTAATTTTAATTTGTCTGAGGAGGAACATACTAAACATGTTAAGGACTGTGTTTGTAACAACAATTGGAGTGAGCAGTTGTTAGCGCCTTTGCCGACTGATATTGGGGAACAACTTTCATTTGTGCAGCTTCAACAGGATGAGCAAGATAGGAATTTTTGGCAAGCTTCAACTGATGACAACTTCTTTGTTTCTTCAAATTATAAATTTCTTATTGTTGGTGTTCACACACATGGCATCTGGTCTAAACTGTGGAAACTAGATATTCCCCCTGGGGTTAAGCTCGTTATTTGGTTATTATTTTATAATCATCTTCTTACTAGATCTGCTTGTGTATGTCGAAATATTTTGACTACTGCAGTTTGTCCTCGGTGTGGTGCTTTTGAGGAAAATACTCTACATGTCTTGCGAGATTGTAGTTCTTCTCAAGTTATATGGGTTGGCTATCTTCATGGGGCTAAATTGTTAGAGTTTAATACGGCTACTTTGGAGGTTTGGCTGAAGAATAATATTTCTAGGCATCGCTTTTTGGTTAACAAGATGATTCCTTGGTCTATTTTCTTTTGCTTTGCATGTTGGCATATTTGGCAGTGGCAAAATCGAGTTGAATTTGAAGAAGGTTTTTCTGGGCCTGATGATGTTTTATTTCACATATCTGCTTCTATTAGAGAGTTCAGAAACCATATGGCCCAACTTTGATTATCCCAACGAAAATTCAAACCTTCATTGCATGGATGTCACCTCCCTTGGGTTTTGTTAAGTTGAATGTTGATGCGGCTGCTAGAACAAATCCAGGAGACTTAGCAACTGGTGGTTTATTTCACAATGGTAATGGAGAATGGTTATTTGAATTCACTTGTCGTGCAGGTTATGGTCATATAACTAAGGCTGAACTTATTGCTATTTTTCATGGTTTGAAATTGGCCTAGGAACGTGGCTTTCATAAAGTTATTGTTGAATCAGATTCCTTGTTAGCTGTGAACAAGGTTCTAAAAGACTTGCAGCCTCGTGATCCTTTATTCCAGATAGTGAAGCAGTGTCAAGAATTGCTGAGACGTGATTGGGAGTGTGTCTTATGTCATACGTACGGAGAAGCTAATATGTGTGTGAATTTTCTTGCTTCATGGGCCTTTCAAGGATCTCTTAGAGTGACCATTCTTACCAATCCACCTGGCCATTTGCATCGATTGATTGAGGATATGATTGGTGTAGCTCGACCTCGTGCTATAGTTACTTAATGCGGTTCTAAACCACTCCTATGTACCAAAGAAAAAAAAGGACGATGCTTCCTCTCTATCCTATAAATAGGGGTTTACACCTCTCTCACTTTATATGCAATTTAAAAACTACCTTGACAGCCATGTAATTCTGGAGAAATTCAAGTTTACAAAAAGTTTAAGGCCAAACAAGTTAAATTTTAGCATCTTGGTCTAAGTCTTGGTTTGGGCTGCATTGGCAGTCAACCTAGACCCAACCAGGCTTAGTGCAAAGATCATGAGAGGGTGCTCACATAGTTCTCCAGGGTTAGGTAAATTTTTTTCATGTTCTTTCTTTTTTTATTTGCCATTTGGTGATTTCTTTCTTGTCTTTTCTTTATGCATGTTTTAGTTTTCTTTTCCTTTTCACATGCTTAATTTAATTTGTTTTGTTATTTAGTTCTTAGGATTTCCTTATTTTCCCTAATGCTTTAGTTTAGTATGTTTATTTTTCTATATTAGATTTATTTTAATGTTTTTAAGGTAGGAATAAGGTTAGGTATGCCCCTGCCTTCCTTGTCTCTTTTGGATTCTATGCTTAGTTTTGCGTCATGCATATCAATGATAGTATTTCTTTTATGTTTTCATTTAGTCATGCTTTGTACTTTTATTTAATATGCACCAAATCACCTTGCACCCACATGAAAACCTGAAGCCAGCTTCGTCTTCATAAAAAAACCCTTTCAAAAGCATAGTTTTCTAAAATGTTTTCAAAATCAACTTTTTCAAATGATTTCAAAAACAACTTTTTCAACTGATTTTAAAAACCCTATGTCATGTAGATATGGAGTCCAATCTTAGTTCAGCTCTCTAATATCTAGCCTAGACCGATCTTGGAGCTCACTATTTATAAACCTACTCCTTTTATCTATATCTAGTCTAATTTCCTTAATGCCTATACATATGAAATGAATGAAGTTTATATCATATATCACATAGTTTGAATAAGACCAAACACATTTACTACAGTCAAACCTATCCCCAGGTAGGCTTAAACCTAGTGTAGGCAAGACCAAAATCAGTCCTATTTGACCGACCTACCTGTAGACTATTGGATCTTGGAACTGAGTTCAAGGCATTGGATTCAAATAATGTCTTATACTGATCTAAACATTGATATTAAACCCAATCCTAGTATATGGGGTTTGGATCTCAATGTGGATTTTAGGTCTCACATTATGGATCTCAGGTTATGTATTTCAGATAATAGATTTGGTATTTTGGATCTTGGACTTCATATTTTGGACTATGGATCAGATTTCATATCAAGGCCAAGTTTGCTTGCCTTCACAGTGGTTATAGGAATCATTGCACAGATCAATGATGCTACAGATAATGAACTGTGTCCCTCGATTCAAAATATAAGTGAATGCACTCTAATTTATGATGATCCACAAAGACCTTTCAAAATCTCATCTTTTTGAAAACTAGGGCACATTAGGTTCTAAATGACAATCATAACTCATAATTTGCACATCTAATATAGTCCTTTTTAATCTAGTCCTTGGTCTGATTAACACTGGTAAAAGCACTAGGAATAGTCAGATCTCATGCTGATAGGTTAGGTCCTATTTGTAGTCATTTTTGCAAGAGATAAAGAGGTGGGTACACTTCTTTTGAATTTTCCTGTATGTATGGTCATATGAAAGCTTGTGAAATTTTGCATGTAAAAAAAATGGTTACCCTTCACCAAATATTGATATGCTTGTTGATAGCATTGCTGGGAACACAATGTTCTCATCCATGAATGAGTACACCAGTTATAATCTGATCAAGTTTGATGTAAAATATCAGCCTAAGACATCATTGACAAAGCCTTGGGACACTTTTTTGCTACACTATCATTCCACTTGATCTAAAGACTACATGGGAAATTTATCAGAGGGCCATGGAAGCAATCTTTTATCGCCTATTGCATAAATTCTTGGATGCTTATATTGATGATGTCTTAGTCAAGTCTAAGGAGAAGGATGACCATATTGATGTGTTAACAAAGGTATTTGATGGGCTTCTTTTCTACAAGCTTAGACTCAATTCTCCAAGGTATGTGTTTAATGTACAGTCTAGAAAACATTTGGGGATTACGTTCAATTAGATGGGGATCAAAAGTGGACCCACAAAAGTTAAGGTCATCATAGATATGCCGCTACCAATCCATTATAAGGTTCATGTCCAATCCATTATAAGGATCATATCCAATCTCTCCATGCAATGTGAAACTTTTAACTCACCCTTGAAAAAAATATGCCAAGTTTTGCGTGGAGTGTGGAGTGCCAAAATCATCTATGTGCATCAAGAAGTACTTACTCAATCCACTTGTACTAAAGTCACATGTGTAAGTTAAACCATTGTTATATATATATTTGTCAACGATGTAGCTTGTGGAGGCTCCTTGGCACATCATGATGAGGGATGCAAAATTGAACATGCAACCTACTATGTCACCATTACTTTTATCCATTACAAAAAAGGAGTATCCAACGATGGAAAAAACTTGTTTTGTCTCATCTGAATGTCAAAATCTTTGCCACTATCTTCTTTCATGTGAAGATCATGTCTAGGTTACACCCAGTTTGCTAGTTGTTCCTCAGTAGAAGGATAGTTGAATGGAATGTTCTCTTCATGTAGTATGACCTGAATATATTTCTTAGAAATCCTTTAAGGATAGGCTATAGTAGAACTGTTGGTAGATTTTCCTCTAGTAGAAGAGAACAAGACAAATGATGACTACTCAAATGAGTAGCTAATGCATGTGAAGTCATTACCAATGTGGAATTTATTCTTCAACGGCTCCAACAATATTATGGGTACAGAAATTGGCATCTTCTTTATTTTTCCAAAGAACTGATATGCTTTTATATGCACACTCCACATTAATTCACGGTCTCAAAACATTACATGAGTTTATGTCAAAAAAAGTTCATGCATTTGGAGACTCTATGGTTGTAGTTAATCAAGTCTAAGAGGGATGGCAAGTCAAGGATGAGAAGGTCATCCCATATCAAGAGGTAGCTCGAAACCTTGTCAAGAACTTAGGAATTCCATATTTTTTACATTAAAAAAGCATGAGCATGCAGCCAACCGCTTGGCTAGTTTGGGATCAGTTGTTGCTTTCAAAGGACGTGAGTCCTCAAGGGTATTTGAAATATGGATTGGAAAATTCTATCTTTATGCCAATACAATATTTCAACCATATGTAGCGCAGAAAAAGAGCCTTGTATAAGGACTTAGTCAAAATAGGCCAATTTCCACCAAGCATGCCAAAGGAATTAGTGGTTATCTTTTCAAAGAATATCAGTTCAATACTTTAATCTGGCAGGACTTGTAAATAGAAGAAGATTTAGCAGGGCATATATCCACTACCTAGATGAAGGTAAGGTCATGAAAGTAGTAAAAGAAGCCAACAATAACACTTGTGGTGAAACAAATAGTTCTATAGGGTATTATTGACAAACAATGCAAAAAGATGTTATTATGTCAAGCGGTGTTTGAAGTGCCAGCTTCATGTACCATCCATCCATGCACCCGCAACCTACTTGCACTAATATTATTGCAGTGACCATTTTTCATGTAGATCTTCGATGTGGTTGGCCCAATCAACCCATTATCATCTAATGGGCATAATTACTTTACAGCCACTATAAAGTGTTTCATAAGTGGTTGGGAGGTTGTGACTCTAAGGACTGTATATGGCAAACATTTAGTCTTCTTTACTCATAGGAGTAGTTTTTGTTAGTTGATGTGCACATAATATTGTCTCAAAAAGTAGTACACACTTTAAGAATGAGAGGATGAAGTCATTCTATGATAAATTTCACATCAGGCATTGTTTTATAGTATTGTACTATCCTTGAGACAATTGTTATGTTGAAGCTACCAACAAGTTTTTGATTTGCATTCTCGAGTGCATAGAGAAAACTGGAAGAGACTACCATGAGAAGATTCATGATATGTTGTGGGCATAACGTACCACCATCAGGTCTCCCATCAGTTCTACACTGACAGAATTAGTGTACAACATAGACATAGTCCTACCATTACATGTTCTAAATCCAACACTTAAGTATGCATCATTGGTAGAACTGCCAATAGATTAAATATCAAAAATAGTGATTGGCTCAATTATACATACTGGATGAGAAGAGAGTCAAGGCAATGAAACACACTTAGGCATATTGACAATAGTGGTTGACATTATGTGAAGTTTGTCATCCATAGAAAATTCAAGGAAAGTGACTTGATCCTTAGGTTGATTTTTCTACTCAAGAACTGATTGTGTGGTAAGTGAACATCTAACTGATGAGGACCACATGTGGTCAAGGAAATGTTCACCAACAATTCCTACAAATTTATAGATGTTGAAGGAGTGAATTTCTCTATCCCTTCAATGCTCTATATCTCAAGAAATTATATGCTTGAGTTGTAGTTTTCTATATGCACTCTATACCCTAGCCATTATGAAATAATGTTTTCAATGTCCAACTATTCTTCTTGCATGTATGTTTTGTGCCTCGTGACCAAACTGATCTTCATTCCCAATGCTTCTTGAAGCTATGGCATCTCTTAGGGTGCTTCATATGGGACATCTTTTAATGCCATCTCAAATCATTACTTTGTCTAATAATATGGGAGGACTTTACACCAATAAAGGATTCCAAAATGCAAAGTCATCAAAAATCTCATGCAGATTTCAAACAGGTGCCAAAAAATTCCGAAGTGTTTCATTGTTAGTCAAACAAGGCACCAAGCACTTCTAAGTCAACATGTCTTCAACATCAAATAGTCATTTTTAAAAGAATGAACCATAGGTCTAGGACAGTATTTGGAATTTTTTTTTCCTTCAATATCCAATATTTTTAACAATCCAATGTAGCTAAGAGGCTAGGATTTTTCAAACTCACTTTTAGTAGGCTTTCAAAATTTACAAAATTTACAAGCAAACTGAGGGCAGACTTTTGGTCAGTTAGTAGAGTAGAGTTCTGGAAATAATGTCTTTCAACGCTAGTTTCTAACCAATCAACTCGAGAATGGCCTTCTAGTTGGCTAGTGCAGTTGAGTTGTGGAAGTAACCTTCTCAATCCAAATACAATGAGCCCAAAAAAAGGTTTTTTAGTAGGCTGGTAGAGTCCACTATGGGAGGTATCCTTTCATCCAATCAATATCCAACAACCTAAAAGGGAAGTCTACAACTGGGAGAATTTGGGAGAGCTTGCTTCCCAACTAGTAGCCTGGCCCCAAGGCTCCAAATTAGGATATGGTTCGAGTGGCATCCATTCCATTGATAAACCCTTTATAAAATCATTTTAGGTCCTTGGGTAATAGCGACAAAGGTCTAACCAAATGTTGGTAGATAACCATACCCCAGCAGAAGCCAAATCCATTGAACTTATTTTACAGCTCATATCTTGGATTAATGAATTCAAAAACAAATTCAATGCACAAGATCGATAATATTAGGCTTCTCTAGAGAAAGGAGAAGTACCCAGCATCTAATCATTTGCAAAACTGCTAAAAAATATGACTATATATTGCTCTTTGTCTCTTTCATGTGGAAGGAGCAAATTTCAGACTTTTGCTCTTAATCAATGGAAGATATAACTGGATAAATCCTCCATATGTGCAGTAAGGAAAATTTTATGGTAATGAGAAAGTAAAAATTACAAAAAGTTATTTGTTTTATCAAGGATTTCACATGAATGTATCTTAAGAAGAAGACTCTAATACCTAGAAAATCTTTGTAGGTAGTAAAATGAGAGTTGAGAGATAGCTTTGAGGCAAGTATAGTTGTTCTTCTGGGTTCACACTCAAGAGTACTAGAGGAGTATAAAGTTTGATTTGCATCTATTATGTGAAGTTATATGACCAATGAAATTTTGACTAGTCATCTTAGCAAAGCCTTTTGAATTCAAACAAGTAAGCCTGATTGATATTCAACACCTAGTGTCCTAAGTGCAACTGATCTAGGAGCTGTCAGCCTAAAATTTACCACGTGAGGTCAATAGAAAGCATGTTATGGCATGACATTGTACATGACAAAACTACACATAACCATCAACACAGTAGAGTTTCATAGTAGCCTTTGAGGTGGTCACTTGAAAAGAATGGAAAAGTAATAAGCAGAAAGATCAAAGTAAAAAGAACAAAATAAAAGAGTATATGCTAAGAGATGAAAGGCATGAAATTATAATTGACAAGGATATGAATAAGACAATCTGATGTAGATGTGAAGTCAACAACTACTTCTCGTGCTGATTTCTAAAGACAATGAGGATAATTCTTTTACGTTCATGTTGAAAAACTTGAAATGAATCTTTTAAAAAGAACTGACATCACAGATATGAGATTAATCCTAATTCTAGATGGGTAAGTGAAGCACACAACACCTTCACTATACAAGCACTCAAATGTCAAACTTGACACCATTTTCTTGTATTCGAGGACCTTCTAGGAGTAGGTGACATTAGCCATCCCCTGTTGAATTTGAACGACTTTCCCCATTACCAAATCCTTGCCTACTTCTATAGTGGACAAAACCCCTTAGCCTAGATTTCATCAAGCATGGTGTGATGAATTCCACAAATCATCCCCTCGATCTCAAGAGAGATAGTTCACTCAAAAGAAGAGATTAAAACTGAACATACTTTATCATCTACTAATGATTTCCAATTGGTTCTTATTGTGTCAAATTTAGGATTGAGTCTGTTGTTAAAGGTCTATGACTCGCTTTTAAAAAAAAACTAGTTGATTTCAAACTAAGGTATTCTTGAAAAGTTTATCAACCATAGTTTCATGGTTTGTTTGTTCATGGCTTCACCCAATTTCTCAATATTTCTACAACATGAGTTTTTCAAATTTCGGCATTTTCACACTACTTGAGGTGATAGGGAAGAAAATGCCATGTCTCGGTCTAGCTAAAATTTTATCCAAAAATAATCATTTGACTGAGATGAAAGGGAAGGAAATATCCATCCTTGATTCAAATACCAATTCTTATTATGAGAGCCAAAGGGAAGGAAATGTCATGTATTAGTCCAAAAATAGTTATTTATGCCGAGGCAAAAGGGAATAAAATGACATACCTCAGTCCAGTCGTCAATTTTATCCAAAACAATCAGTTTCTTGAGTTAAAAGAAGAGTAACTTTCCACCTCCCGTTTATTTAGAGCAATCAAGTTTTTGAAATGACCCTTTCAAAGCTTGGTCTTTAAATGAGTGTCTGGTTGCATGAAGAAAATGAAGTGCTTATCTTTGCCACTAAGCACAGCTGCACCCCAAATTTTTTACTACTTCAAATTACCATTTTTCCTTAGGCGAGCACATCTTTAATTAGTAAGCATCTCAATCATAGGTTAATCCGTGGATACCCCTATCAATCCTAATTTCACACTCAAAAAACTAGAAAAACTCGAAGTCCTTAAGTATATCCTAGTACCTTCTTACCATTTAACCCTTAAAAGCTAGAAATGAGTTGACTTAGTAAATTGGCCTCAGTTTACCTAATTTTAGTCTTAGGTCAATAGTCCCAAATCCTTCATCTTTGACTTGTGATGCTTTGTCTTGCTCGTTATGACTTGAAACAACTTAATTGAGCTCAGTGGGCCCCATTTTGTCAGAAATGGTAAGTTTTCATTTCTATTTCTACCCTCAACCTCGGTTGAGCCTGGGGTATGTTTATCATGAGGATAATAGCCTAACTTAGTTCAGTTCCAGTTAAGTCAATCATGTTTCAGTTGAGTTTCTAACATGCCCAGAGATCACTCCCTTACCTTGGTAGGCCCACAAAACTAAGTTCCTCAAAACTACCAAAAAGACCCTATGTAGATTCACAAACTTAAATTTCCAACACCTACCAGAAATAACTCTAGAAGGAACCTCAGATCATAATTTAACCATGCATACTAAAAATAACCTCAACATAACCTCCATATTCTAATTCCATTCAACCTAAAAAATTCAGATCATCGTGATCCACCTAGTTCCATAAACTACTTAATCTTGAACACCTCGATCAGTTTCAACCATTTGTCTAAAAACTAATCCTAGCTAGACTCATTAAACCTAGTTGCAGCTCAGATTCAATAAACCAGCTCAGGTCGTCCAGACCTGCCTTAAATAATCTAACAATGGTCGAAGACTAGTCGAGCCTAGGTGCAACCATGGCCAAAGGCCAATCAATTCTTAGACGAGTAGGCTCAAGCCTACTGAACATAACACTAAAACCAGTTTGAGTTTGACCAGGTTCAGTCAATTGAATCCAACATCCTTGAATTAATACAAATTTGACTTGACATGTCTAGGCTCAGTCAACTAAACACAAACCATGCCACCTAGATCAGTGGGACCTAGATGGAACCTCCCTATTCTAGATTAGATCTACATCCAGATTTGCAATTTGGATCTACAATCTGCAATTTAATCTCAATTTTAGATCTACTCTAGATCTAATCTTCAATCTAGATCTTAATATGAATCTCTAATTCAATACTCTATTTGGGTATAAATCCAAATATCTTTTCTTATCCAGATTTCAGGTTCATCTCCATCATTATTGATTCCATGTTCATCTCCATCATTATTTTTATCATTTTTACGTTGCTAGAGGCAGTGGTAGAGAGATTGAAGCAATCCTCATGGACGTTAGCTCCCTATCGAGGCTGACAATGTAGGTTTTATTCATTTTGATATTTGTTTTCTAGTGTGATGCATGTTCTCAACGTTAAGGCCATGAAGGGTTGAGACTGCCATCATATGTAGTCTTCCTATTGCCAGCATGAATTGGTCTTGTTTTCCACATTACATTGCATTTTATGTATGATTTAGTTCTCCAAGTTATGATCAATAAACATTCAAATTAATCCATGCAAACTGATTTATGCATTCATGTTTGCTTTCGTAGTTCTATATGTTATTCTTAAGTTATTTTTGCATTTTGTGCACATACATGTATTACATGCATTTATTTCATGCATAATAGGCTTAGACATCTTATTCCATGGTTTGCAAATTTTTCATGTATTTACGTTTGGTTCTCATCAAGAAACCACATTTTGGGGACTAAGGTTCTTAAGTTCAAAATATATTTTCGCAAGAATCTAGATTTTCACCTAGATTCAGAAACTTATCTCTCCCAAGCTATAAATCTTTTTTATTTACCATAAAAGATGTTTTTTTCTTCTATGTGTCTAGTAAGTCCCACATTAAGTTTCAAGTTTATTTTGCTCTCCTGTTTGAACAATTTTTCACAACCTATTTTCTATAGTTTACGAGTTGCAGAAATGTGGTCTTGAAATTTCATCAACTTGCAGACACCAAAAGTTGAGTTCTACAAGTCTGTTTCCCACATGGTAAAAACTTTTAGCATTTCTGCATGTCTCTAGTTATACCAAATTAATATGTAGCTTAATTCGAGGTGTCGTGGTTGACCTTGATTTGATTTACTAAAGTCTACTTTCTGCTAAACTTTTTGTTACATGTTTCTAAAATGGGATTTGTCCCAACTATGTTGCATCATCACTTTTGTTCTGATTATAGTTTTTCTATTTTTTTACTTATGATTTCTTAATTCATATACCAAGAGTCCATCCATGATTTTGAGTCCATCCAAGTTCATTTAGGTAGCTAAGAACCGCTCCAAAATTAGTTGTCGATTAACCTTAATAATTTTTTCTGCAACATCTATTTTTCTACATGGGGTTTGTGGAGACAAAGTTTTCAAACCACTTCATGTCTTTCAGAACTACAAATCACAATTGGTATTTTTTTATACATAGAGAGTCTAGACACCAAATTTTAAGTCTAAATAAGGATATTTTGTAAGGTTTTTCTTGTTCCAAAAATGGTTTAATACAACTGGTACAAACTAGTCTACAATAAATTATGATTTCTGTCATGGCTTCCTCTGAAGTAGCTTTTTAAATCTAACACCTAGACTTGTTAGTCTATTGATATAGAGAAGCATCATACCAAATTTTAGTCAAAACTAACTATGTTACCTTTGCTTTTGAATGGTTCAAATTAGCCATCTGAGTCATGTTTTCTATTTTTATGTTTTGCAAAAAATATGAATTTATTTTCTCAGTTCAACATTTGATTTTCGTTTTGACTTATATAAAATTTGATTCTCAATTTCATCAGATGTTTGGTGATAGATGAATGATGTTACACACATGTACCACCCTCTTAGAGTCCAATGTGGGTTTGACACTGTCTATATAGTCAGCAAGAGAAAGGTTTCCCAACCTTTATTAAGCAAAAAATCAAGCTTTACAAATCAGAGGAACAAAATGAGAGAAAAACTGCTGCCCAACAACTATACACAAAAACAGTAGCACTGCCTAAGCTACAAAAAAGATAACATAAACCACATATAATTAGCATAGGCAAATCAATCCAAGGAGGACAAATGATTTGTCTACACATTGGAACCAAGAGGCAATCAACAACTTGCCAATGTAACTAAGCATGCGATAGAGGAATTTGAGGCATAATTTGAAGCAGAGCAGGAAAATGGATAATGCACTTATTCGTTCCTTCAAAAGCACAAGGAATTACACTATAGAATCTCCTACAATTGGAGCAAATGGTAATTTGATTATGAGCACACTCTGAAGATTTGGCAATATAGTTGAGTATTTTTATCACTGGAATAAAAAAATCTCCACACCTACTACAAACTCTTCATTTAGTAAGGCTTTGATTTTCCCCTACTAATTACATAAGCCTATTTTGAGACATTTTCCAGCCAAAGGGAGAGCAATAAAATCTGAAGGCTGATTAGCACAATTTTTGTCCACAAAAATACCATAATTGAGCCACAACCTCAATTAAATGATCCTCTTTTAGAAAGTACACATGCTTTATAGACACATCAGTTGAAATTAAGAACTGAAAAAATAGTTCCTTGGTTGAAAGGCTCATTTCTCAAGGACTATAATTTTGATATGACATTGGAAAGAAGACCCATCAACATCTATTTATCCATCCTCTCTTGAAGGAGGGGCTGCTTTCCATCTTTTGAGTTCATAGCTGACATTCGCTTACAGGGTGAGTGACCTCTGAACCTTCCTAGGACACACAACCATGAGTTGAAAGAGAACTTACACCGAAAAAGGAGATGGTCTATATCCTCTTGTTGTTTATGACACAAAGGACACCTACTAAGGAGATGAAAACTGACTTCCTTTAACCTATCTTGAGTAGATAGTCTATGTTCACAAGCCATATAGAGAAAAAATTTCACCCTAGTGTGGCAAGAGTTACCCCAGAGCCAATCCTTCACAATTGCTTTGTAAATTTAGGGTGATATACATTTTATGTATAAGCTTTTTTCATAGACAAAACCTTATTCCTACCCAACCAAAGTTGATCGGGAAGGAGAATGTTGGGAAGAGAACAATGTTGCAGTTTTGTTGGTAATGAAGTTAGAGAGGAACTCATCCAACCCATAAAGCTATGGTGAGTGTCTCGTATCTTGAATGGTCATGTTTGGATCCTGGAGAGCAAAAATTTAGAGATTCCCACTGATTTTATGAAGTAGTATGCCAGCCCACATCTATCAAGCAAAAAAATTAGTTTTCCCCCACCATAGACCTTTTATTCAACCTGATTCTTGACCTTAGAGTAGCTTTTAACCAAGTGCTTCCACAACCAGGAGGTTAGCTTTATAAGTCCACAAGCTATCTTCAGTTAGATACTTCTTAGAATATTTGCCCCTAGACAGCCAGTTGTGGAATGTTAATCATGATGTGTAGTAGCACTGCTTTATTGACATATTTGAGTTATTTGACGCCAATTCAACCTTCTGAATAGGGTCTACAAAACATTCTCCAAGCAATAAAATGGGGTTTTTTGTTCTCACGCCAGTCATCCCATAGGAATTTGGCCATGTGTTTCTCTATGGAAGCCAATATGGATGAGAGGGGGAAGGATGAAGTCCAATACTCCACTAGTTAAGCAATCACTAATTTGAGGAGGAAAACATGGCCTGGATAGGAAAGGATTCTACTTTTCCAGCCAGCTAGGTATTTGGCTAGCTTGTGGAGAACTGGTTGGTAGTGAGAGGGTGACATTTTTCCATAGAAAAGAGGAACTCCCATGTAGGTGTAACACAAGGAGGATTGGTTCCATCATAGAATGAATGTTTGTAATACTTTTTTTGTTTCTTCTTGTTAACATTGAAGAAGATCGAGGTTTTTTGCACATAGATTGCAAGACGAGAGACAAGGGAAAAGCTAGAAAGGAATCACTTAGAGCCTGAACTAAAATCTTTTCAAAGCTGTGGTAAAACAAAGGATGTCAGATATTATGCTACAGAGCCTTGTCATGATTAGTGATCAAAGGAGGCACAACTAGAGACTGTTTTGAAGATGTGCAAGCCTTCACTGAAAAATCACCATAGAAATAATGAAGAGGTAGGGGGAGATGGTGTCACCCTAATGGATTCCTCTTTGAGCAGGTACGAAATCCCCACAAGCTTCGTCAATAAGGACTAAGAAGGACAAAGTGGAAACACAAATGATTTTCTTTTGGACCCATCTTGGGTGGTACCCCAAGTACATGAGAGCGTTATGGAGGAAATCACAACCTATCATATGCTTTGGAGAGTTCAAACTTGAGACCAATAGATGGGAACTGGAGGTAGAGAGCTTGATCGTTTCATGGGCAATGATGGTATTATCTTTGATCCTCATGCCTTTCAAGCTTCCTTTGCTCTGCAAAGATGATTCTTACAAGATTGTGTCTCATTCTATCTACCATGATCTTACTAATGAATTTATAAAGACAGTTGCACAATGCAATAGGCCTAAAATCCTTTGGTTTGGATGCTTCTACCTTCTTCAGGATTAGAGCAATAAGAGTGTTGTTGAGTTTCTTGACAACATTACCAAAGAAAAAAAAAATCATAGCTTTACTAATATATGGACCAACAATATACCAGAAATGTTGGAAAAATCCAACCAAGAAACGGTCAGGGTCTGAGTACTATATTGATCCATGGAAAAAACCACCTTTGGATCTCTTCATAAATGATAGGGAGAAGTATTTGGTGTTTGTGAAAACTATTTCTGCAATCTCCTATCTGAAGATGGCTCCACTGGTGACTTACTCGATGACCTGAAGGAGGCGAACAAGTTAGTGAAAGTGGCAACCAATCTATATAGCTATCTATTGATTCCTACCTGGAGAAGGTTGAATGGTTTAGCATCTTCTAAGATACACTTCCAAACAAGCGTTATTGATTTCAAAAATATTCTAAACTAGTTTTTAACTTTGTTTAGGAAGTTCATCAAACTTCATTTTGAAATCATTTTTCAATTTTTCTTCTAAATTCACTATCCAAAATATCATTTTCACACTTCATTTTTAGCTATGTTCCAAATTGTTTTTTAACAGATCTTCTAAATTTTTTTCAAATCCAATTTTGTACTAAGATTCAAAACTCCAAATTCAACTTCCATATTCCATATTAGATTTTTAAATTAGCATATGTCATGTAGACATAGGTTGCATGTCTTGACCCGATGATGATAAGGGCAGTTAGCCATGTTAATTTTGTGAGGTTTAGTTTACCTTTCTAACATAAATTCCATTTTGAACTTTAGGCTCATACACCTTCGCATATATGTTGTTATTAGGATTGAATCATAACACTTAAGGCAGTTGGCATTAAGTATGGTTGTTTTGGACCTTAGATTGGCTACCCCTAGTAAATTTGTTAGGAACGGCCAACCCTTGTAAGATAGGCTGGGTCTCATTCTATTTCATCAAAATGGATGCAAGTTGTTCAATATTCCCGTTAAGGATTAATAAAGTTTTCCTTAAAAATTTTGCATGTAAACAGTATGTCAACCGCCGCTCTCTAAAAAAAAAAAAGAACACATTTTCTCATTTAATTTCCATCATTTTTTCTTTATGCATGCCATATCATTTTTGTATTTATCCCATGTAATTTAACATATCTTGCCTAGTATTAGGCATTGATAAGCATACATAGCTTTGATTATGCATTAATGGATTACATGAATGTGTCACACATTCTCTCTAGCTAGCACCAAAGGAATATAGGCCTGTGCTACTTCACACATTGTAATTTGGGGTAGAAACAATCTACCATTCTCTAAGGTCTAACTGGTCTTATCTTCAAACCTCATGTTTTCAAAATGTCTTTTAAAATCTCAAGTTTTAAAAAATTGACTTTGCAAACCATAAAGGCATTCATAATCATGATTATTTCAAAACCCCCATTTATAAAGCATCTAAAATCCTAATTTGTTCTTCATTTAGAAAAACCCTAAACCCTATATTTGTAACTTTGCCTGTGTGAATCAAAACCATAGTTTAAACCCTAGGTTGTGCCAAAGGTGCTTTGTCTAAAACCAGTTGCACAATAAACCTCAATTTTTGAAAATTTTTCTTCCATTTACAAATAATTTTCCAAGACTTTAGTTCTAAAACTAACCATTGAGAGGTCAATCCTAGTTTCCAAAACCCTAATTCTAGTTTCCAAACCCAGGTTTCTTAAACTCTAGGTATAAAACCCTAGTTTCTCAAAATCACTTTTAGAAAGCTAAACCCTAATTCTTCAAAACCTTAGGCTTTAATGTCCTAAAACCTAATTCTTTTTACTCTTCCCCAAATGTCCTAGTTTTCTTTCAATATTTCAAGTGTTGTGCTTGAATTATAAATCCTACATTTCAAAAGTTCTCTTTAAAATCTTAGTGTGTTAGTGATTATTTGAAACCATAATTTTCAAGCGCAATTTTGAAAGCCTGGGCATCTTTTTCATGTATCATTTAGGTCAGGTGTAAACATTGCATAGACCTTATGATGAAGGGTTTTTCATGCATAATACCTTATTCAATGACATCAAAGGCCGAATCAGGTTTTTCAATCGAACTTTTCAAGACTTAAGGCAATTTTGTTGTATTCAATGGATCTTAGATTTGGATAATATTAAATCATTTAATAATAGAACGATTTGGTTTCAATTCTTGGTTGGATTATCCTAATAAATGTGCTAGGAATGATCAAACCTTGCACTAATAGGTCACGTCCATTTTCTTTTCAAAACAGAAGCAAGTTCCTTCACAAAATATCCAATGTAAAATATTTGAAAATTGTTGCATAGAAAAAGCTATGTAAAACTCAAAATCTCACAAAGGGACCATCCATCTAGTAATCAAAATTTCACTAAACTAATATGCAGAAAAAAAAAAACCTACACTAAAGCACTAAGTTCTCTAAACCTTACATGCCTACTCACTCTTTTCTTATCTATAATTTAGATTAAGAAAATATCAAGTTAATACTAAAGAAAATCAAATGTGAACACTATGTGTGCTAACTAGGTTCAACATATATTTATAACCTACATATAAAGCGATAACAATAATTTTAAAAATATATCCTTTGTTTTTCTTCATTGTGGTATCAAAAATATTGATGCAGTTTTCATAAAAAAAAACTTTTTAAATTGCAATTTTCAATGTAATACAAAGACAAACCCACACACGAAATTATAATTTTGATTAAATTTGATCAGGAGTGGGTGTTTGGTTAATTCACATCGAATGAAATGACATTAAGAAAATATATATTCAAAGAAATACACTTCTATTACTTCAAAAGTAAAATGTTTACAAAATATTTAACAAAACTAACATTGAAGTGCTTGGTATCATGGATATGAAATAACACTCACAACTTCAAACTCATATTCAGTGGAACACCAACTCCAAAGTTGTCTTCAGTGATGAGCTCAAGTCACTTTGAGTTTTTTTTCACTCCCTTGCCCATCAAGACCTCCTATACACGTGCCACTAACCTACAAAACCAAAAGAAAGAAAAAACCTAGAGAGTCTATCTTATCCTAAACTCAATCGCTAATCAGCCACTAAACCTTATGAGCCTACTAGAGACACAACTAACTGAAAAAGATGGATGACACTCAAGAACACCTTAAAGAATAATCTATGAAAAGTAAACTACATAGCTTCTATACTTAAACTAAAATGTTTAAAACTTTAGTTAAATTGATTCTAAATGACTCAAAAACTATACCTAACAACCCTTAATACCTAGAAATGCAAAATGATAAATAGATTTATCACCTACATGACCAACAAGACTCAACATTATACAAAAAAAAACAAGGTTTAGTTGCAGAAAATAGTATACCTATTGGTTTGGAAACCCTTGTCTATGGTTCATAACCAGGGGCGGAGCCAGGATTTGTTGCAAGGGCGGGCCAAATGGGAAGTGGGTTTTGTGGGTTGGATTTGGGTAGGGCCAAACTGAATCTACATTTAAAAAATACATAGAGGCAAAAAAAAAAAATCAATTTTTACACTATATTTTTTTTTTCATTTGTTAGGGTGGGGCCATGGCCTAGGCGGGCCCCCCCTCCCTCCGCCCTTGTTCATAACATGATACAACTCTAACCCTATTAGACTGATTTAAAACGTGAGTTAGACTCGACTAATCTCACTCTAGACTGACTCAAGACATAAACTATGATAAAAAAAACTCAAGAAATACAAATGAATGACTCAAACTATGAGCAAAATTACTAATATACCCTGTATAGACTCAACAGGATCCCTAAGCCTCAAAACAATTAAAAAACATAGAAATAAACTCCCTACCCCTTACAAAGTATAGAATATGTCTCAATCAGAAGAAGCTGAGGACCAAAGTTTATGAAATATGTGAAATCATGCATAACTATAGCCAAATATGCTCCAAAACCCCAGCCACGTGCCTTGAAGAGTGCCTAATAGACTTAAGACACATTTGCCACATTCTGGCCAAATTTTGGCAAGGTTGTCATGCAATCAAAAAGAATAAAGAACACTAATCATATCCAATAAGATGGACACAAAAAACAAACTCAACTAAGAAACTACTACTATGAACTAATCTCAAACAATCTCAAGAAGCCAGACAAAACCAAATCAAGACAGAAATGACACATGAATGAAGAACTTGGTCTACCTTTGATTCATGCCCTAAGAAATTAACTAGAGGCAACCCTACAACTTTAGATTTTAGAACTATATAGAGAAGCAGCATCTTAATTTATTAAATCTAGAACACAAGACCAACAATTCACTGATTGAATGAACATGAAATTGAAGTCCTTTTAGGGTCTTGGAATATGTTTACAACATGATTTCATCCCAATAAAACCCACAATTTCCAACAACAGGCTTGACTGAAATTATCTCATCAAACCCTAAGCAACTCAAACACCACCCTACACAAAGAAAACCAGGTGAACAACTAAAATAAGTGACTAAAACTTTCTAGCAAATGTACAAAGTTTCCTAGTGTCTAGCAACTTTGTTTTTAACCAAGAGGACCCAAGTTTGGCCCTTCTAGAAAGTTTCATACAATAAGTAGGACATATGACTTTGTAGGTATCATATTTGGATAGTCTAATGAGATCTTACTCATCTATTGGCGTAACCAAAGGATTTAATGTTGTGTATGATAAATGCTACCGCAATTCTTACAAAATTTAGTTAGGTTGTTGTAGTAGATGGTAACATTTAGTTTGTTTTACTTTTGCTGACTTACTTTAGTTTTTAATTTCTCTAGGGATGTTTTCTTATCAAGTATTGCTCGAGGACTAACAATATATAAGTACAAAGGAGCAGATATTGCATGAAATGCATCAAATTTTTAAAAATATTTTATGTAGTTTTATCCATTTTCTTAGAGATTTGGTTCAAATTTCATTAGGATTGGAGTTCAAATGGGCAACTTTAGAGCATAAAAACAATGTATTTAGGGTTCTAAGAGAAAATTGATCAATTTTTTCAAGATCTAAAACCTACTTTTGTCTCAAACTCCAATACATGATGGAATTGGAGTATGAAATAATCAAAATATCTTCTCTCATACCTATAATGCACTACTAATAATCATTGAATTAGAACACTCAGTAATGTTTTTCTTGCTCGTAAACAGATAAATGTAGCATTGCATAAGAAAATGTAAGGGAAAAAATCATTCCTAGGTGGCATAGGATAAGGCAATTTTTCTTCTAATTCTCCCCAACGATTTGCATATAGAACTTTTGAACAAAACTGCATGAAGAAACCATATTACTCTCTAATCATCTAGCTCTCATTTTTTATAATGATTTCCATGTAGACGCAAGAAAGTATGACAATGGTAACAAGTAAGCCTTAAAACATTGTATTCATTAACACAAACACAACAAGTATTGGCTGAATAACCATCCAAAATTTTCATATTTTTATAAATTTATAAAAAGGATCTTGTTCACTTTTATGCATTGAGAAACAATAAGAACGTAAAAATAATTTGTTAGTCTTTAGCTTGCAATACGTGAAATGATTGTCATATGAGACATGACTTACATATCAAGTTGAGCATACATGGTCTCAAACATATATTGTGTTTTGATTTCCCGTCATTATTCATTAGTATCCAAACTAAGTTGCCACACATATGTTTTTTGATGTGCATTACATCTAAATTATATTGCAATGTGTCATCATCCCAAAGCAACAACTACACAATAGGTACTCTTCTTCCTCTAGTTATATGATAAACACCATATTGAATCCATTTGTCGAAAAGAAGTTCTGATATTTTAGAATTTATGTGTTGCATCAAATCCAAAAATAAACCATAGAAAAATAGCTTTTTGCCATAATTCCATGAATATAGAATGCACCAAATAAGTCATTGTGCACTGCCATTTAAGCACCACATAACGTTGTTTATTGAAAACATGTCAAATGAGAGCCTTATGATGGTAAAGACAAGCCAACTTACCTCTAGTATCGTTTCCTAATAAACTTGCATATGTAGGGAAATCATTGGTAGTCCATAATGATTGTGCATCCAACTGAAATGTTTATTAGTCTATGCAACAAATTTGTACACCAGCTTTTGACAATTTTTTTCAACTTGTTTATCAATGGCCGCAAAAACATATGGATATTGTTTCTAAAAAACAATGGCCAATGAAAGAATGAGAAAATATCATTTTTTTTGTATCAATGAAGACAATTTTTATGAAACTAAAACAACAAACCACCTATTCGTTGTGTTCATTGTCTTGAAAATATCATCAC
This sequence comes from Nymphaea thermarum, assembly GCA_011799765.1. NCBI lineage: Eukaryota > Viridiplantae > Streptophyta > Magnoliopsida > Nymphaeales > Nymphaeaceae > Nymphaea > Nymphaea thermarum. The sequence goes on from JAANDH010000589.1 coordinate 133,151, forward strand.
TTGTTGGTCCTAATCTAACATTGAGAGAATTTATGTTAAGTTGCAGGTAAAGTCCCCCAAGATTTTCCATGCTAATGGACCAGCTAAATGTCTCAAAATATTGTGTTTGTTGCTACCCTGTTTGTGCCATCTCATATAAGATCCCTTCTTAGCATAAAAAAGCCTTTGAAGCTTTAGCGTCAAAGAAAAATGTTGCATAACATTAGTAGCAATTTTTGCTTGTTTTAGTATTATGTCAAGCTGGTTCATCGACTGTTTTTCATCTTAATGTCATACAAACATCATGTAATTCTTTGGGTATACAGTCCTTCTAACACCACATAACAGATAGTATATGGAATTTGCATCGTAAAAAGCACAAGTATGTGACAATTTTTTCTTATCTCATTAGTAAGACTTTAGTAGCTTTTCCTTATTGAAAAAATCATTCCTTTAACAATTCTAATAACATATAAATTACTTATCATATCATCCATTAAGGCATTTAATGTGCAGGAGCTACACAAAAAAAGTTAACTTTGTAAACACTTGCAACCAAAGTACCGGTTCTTATTAAGCATTCTCCAGTAACTTATTCAGTGTTTCAAATTCTGGAATCAGCATAGTTGTAGAACCATGCTCTTCACCTAACTTAACATGTAAGCTCTCATCATTGAATAATTCATACATCTCATCATTATCTAGCTTAAGAAGATACATTAGCTAATTTTCATCATCCATGGAAACTAATACTTTCCTTTCAACCTATTGATTAATTAATTTGTTGTTGTTAAGACTAGTAGTTAACATATACTATTTATGCTAATAACGTAGTACTTGCTTAGTAAAACTTTGATACATCTAGAATTATTTTAACAATAATCAAATCAAATAATTTAGTCTAGTTAGTTTATGGCTCAAATTTCTATGTCTAATATGTTCAATATGAACTTGATTTCTATAAAACTTGAATGTAGTCAAATTTTATTGTTGAAGAAAACAAGCTGATTTTTCACATCTTCACAACATTGTAAGCATGACCAAAATCATTGTGTCTGTTCAAAATATATAGTTTGGACTATTGGATGCTAAACCAACAACTTGCAACTAATAAGACAACTTTTATTGGACATAACAAATGAAGCTTGTGGTCATAAGCATTGGAATAAGCGATTGATGTTTTAGATTGGATCTATATCTAAACCGAATCCTAATTAGAGGTATCATGTTCATTTCCAAAGAACTCACTTAAATCCTTGAGTAGTACTACAAACTGGGAGAGAGGTAGTGAGAAGGAATAACCTTCTAAATCATTTAAATTGTTAACAACATGAGTAAGTTTTTAAATGTGTTAAGAACTTTTCCTATAGTATCAAAGCATAAACAATAGAAACAACAACATTTCTCATGCTCCTATTTTTTTTAACATTGATATTCAATTGCTACTAACTTTTCGTAGACCATTTTGATCAATACATAAGAAGCATCATTAAGAAAATGTGTATTGCTTTCTTATTATTGTATCCAACTATTTTGGAATTTGATTTGCTTCTAATAGTTTCCGACTATTGTTAGGCTATAATATTATTAAGCATCTTGAAACAATGTTTTCCATTGACTAGAGGAATGTAAATGGTTCATAATTAGGCTACCTAAGCAGAATTTACTGAATTTAAATTGGCCTTCATGAACCAAAAATTATTGTTAGTATCTGAACAATGTATATTGCTATTGAAATTTACATGCTACACACATGATGGCTATAAGTAAAACTAAGGAAGCTTGTTTCATGTGAGATGAGATATGGTTGATAATGCATATCTTGTCCAGCTCAATGTGGATTGTTGTATAGTTCATGCATTCAAATATGTTTTTGTAAGAACTGAGAAATGTGTATGCCATTTTTCACTTTTCAAGGAATCATTTTCATGCTAGAGGTTGAAATCACATCTTTCAAGGATGTCTATACAAAGAAAAGGAGAAACAAAATGGTTGGATGTTGATTACTCATATGATTAAGCACCTTTTCTTTTATAATAGAACAAAAAAAATGGCCTATTAATTCAAAGACTACCGGGGTTCATTGAAAATATTATTTCAAACAAAAATTCACAACAACCACTACTATGTCAATACGAAATAGTAGAAATAGATAAGAATTATCCAAAATGTTGAGTGAATGAAGATAAAATTGCATAGGGATCACCAAAAATCTTGACTCATTATCCAAAACAGTGAGTATGCATACACATCTACATCACAAGTCCACAAAAAAACATGTGCATAAATGTAGGTGTATTTTGCATATAATATTGTGCCTATTGATTTTCCATAACTTGAAAACCTTCCATTTTATTTATGAATATGTGAACAACGAAGTTATAAGCATGGTAGATAAGTCCTACAAAATACTTGTATCATCATATCAAACATTTGGTGCCAATATTTACACAAGCAAGTGCATGCTGTAAAGTTTTAAGGTATAATCAACCTCAAATTTCTGTATCATACAAAAGTTAGCAAAGGTGGCTGGTTGATTGCCATTATCTATGATATAAAAAGACTTGTTTTAAATATCAACCAATAATATATTACAATGAACTGAGCAACAGAAAGAAGACAGGTTGTTACCCCAGTTGAAGCCAAAAAGCAGTTTTTTACATGAACAATTTAAATATTGAGATGCACACGTATACCAAATAAAACTCTAGAATTATTAATGGCAAAAACCAACTATATACATTGAAGTTTCTACTTGAAATTATGTTGATGTATATTGAAGATAACTATATTAAAACAAGTGGAGTTTTTCCTCTCCTAGATTCTGGTGTGTTTTATGCTTGATAGTTTTACGCTTAATTTTCTATGATCCACACATAGGAAATGCTACTATTTACTTATCTTTTTTAAGTTGTTCTGACCAACACATGTGATGAAGCAATTGCAAAGTAAAATAAATATGAAAAACAAACCTGTTGTGAGGTGTTTTTGGTTAGATCTTTCTCTCTGTGCTATGGGGGCATTTATTGACAAATGAGGCAAGGAGAAAGACTTTATAGCTTATACTTTTCAAGTAAATGTGATCTACATTCACCCCAAGACATGTAGAGAAATTTTATAATAAATTTCATCCTACTTCCCAATGAAATTGGAACTTTAGTATATGCATGTGGACACTGAGAAGGCAACAGTTGGAAATTTGACAAAAAGAAAACTCAAAAGTACTAACTAAGAAACCATTGGACCTATGTATTCCAAAAAACTGCTTTTTCAATAGTATCGATGAGATGTGCCAACCTGAGTTAAATGAGAAGATGAAAGGATTACTACTGGCCAAAGAATATGCAAGTTTATGGTTAAGGAGGAAATAACTTAGCAACTATATAGTATGAAAATGACTTAATCAGGAATGATTGAAGCATATATATATATATATATATATATATATATATATATATATATATATATATATATATATATATATATATATATATATATATATATATATATATATATATATTTATTTATTTATTTATTTATTTATTTATTTATTTATTTATTTATTTATTTATATGTATATATATATATGCTCACAAAACCCTTCTTAACTTCCCTAAACCAATGAAAGAGTTGGTTTGACAAAATTTGCCGGAACATATGATCAAGACATGATCCACTATGCTGAATCTAACTGCACTTTTCTTGCCACTTCTAAACAAATGAAAATGAGAATTTAATCTCACCATGCGCTAGAACACTAGGGGCTTCTATTATTTTGCCAAATAAGAAGAATGCAAAGTCTATAAATAATATCATATGTAACAAGGGTGCTTTTGGGTGCTTTTTCTTTTATCTGTTCTTAGAGGCCAGTAAAAGGCACAGGTGCCCCTTCACATTATTAACGGCAATTCATGAGAAAAAACAAAAGAAAAAACGGAGCAAGTACAAACATTTAAAAGAGACAAATCCCAGAAACCATATGTTGATAAAAATTCAATAAAGATCATACAATGGAAAGCTTCGAGAATGAGGGTACTCGCACATGTCCTGTCTTCGAAGGAACAGCAGAGAGAGAAGCTAGACGAACAGAGTATTGCCTTGTGAGACTTTCTCTCTGCGGTGGGCAGAAAAAAAAAAAAAAAAAAACCTTTCTGTATATGCAGTAGAAACCTCTCCCCCTTTCTTTCTCTCCCACTCTCAGTTCCGGATGTGACTCGCAAGCTATATTCTAGAGTTGAGGAACTCGGCAACTAGACAAGTAACACCATTTCCCACTCTCTCCCCCATGCTCGGTTATGATAGAAACTTAATTTCCCATGGGAAGTCCTCTACGCCAACACTTCAGCTTACAAAAGCGCGTCTTGAAAAAATGGAGGTTGGATCTGTATCTACAAAGGTTCTCGATCTTTCGAGTGAGAGCAGCATGCAGGACAACTTTTAGGCAATTGACAAAGTAAACCAGAATCTAGGTAGGCCACATCCACATGCACCCAATAGAGAGTTAAATAGGCATATGTGGGACACTCCGTTCTTCTACTAGCCTGACCGGTGCCATTTATTGTTTCAAATTTTGTACTATGTTTTATTAAAGAATATAAACTATATGGACATGACGGTATTTCATATCCGAAACTTTGCAACTCCATATAAGAGTTTCATATGAAGTTAAGAATCATTGATAATTTGCATCTCATTCGCTTGTAAAACTCATGCCCAAATCAAAGAAATGTATCTTTTTTTGTTTCCATGGTTGACTTGAAGAAAATATTCATGTACTTCATAATTTTTTCGTAAAAAAAGGTCAAAAATATGTGACTCTTTATCATATATATAATGTGTTGAATGTAACTAAGGATATTTGTGTATGTACGTAGGTGGTCGAACTGCGCCTACGGTGTTTACTGAATAAGTACCTTTACTGATACACATAAACTGTCCCTCCAATATATATATATTTGATGCCGTTAATTATTTGATGATTAAAAGATGTAGTTGAAATAAAAACTGATTGATTTAACTTATGCTTCCACTCAACCTCTCTTATATACATATCCGATATGGTACAAAATTTTGAGAATGATCTCTTTTAGAGAGTTTGATTCTATTCTTCTATTTTTCTCTTACGCAAGCGCGGACGGGGACGTCCTAGCATCCTGCTTAAGTCAAGCTATGAACAAAGGTCTTCGATGCAGAGGTTTTCTTTTTTATTCTTTTAAATTGTTTCTTTTACCTGCATGTTTCTCTATTATATCATTCTTCTTTTGTATACGCATCTTTTTTAACCAAAGTATGAGCAAACTTATTTTGCGTTTCTCTTTATACCTCGTTTTTCTTAACTCTCCCTTCTCCAATTTCGGTTCTTGTATAGTATTTATTTATACTCGTATCTGTTCCACAGCAAAAAACCGGCCGAGAGGTAAGCGAAAGGAAGAAAAGAAAAGTTTCTTCTCATTTTTTGTTTTAGTACTTCTAGTCTTCTAGATCTGTTTCATACAAATACAAAGGTTCAGAAAGGATTGTTTCAGTACTTCTTGAAATCTCTGTTTCATACAAATACAACGCTTGAGAAAGGAAGAGAGACGAGATGAAAAAATAGACTGCGCATTCGCCCTGGAAAACGAGAGAGAGAGAGAGAGAGAGAGAGAGAGAGAGAGAGAGAGACAGCACTAAGTCCAAAGCGTGATATAAGCTAATGCTCGCGCGAGAACCTCATAGGCGCACCTTAAGGCATTCTTGCCAAACTGATGAAACTAGTATCTCCTGATCTCCTGACTAAGAAGGACATAATTTATAATAATCTGGACAATGACTACATTGCAGACTAACGACAAAGCCACAACAACAGTAACTAACAGGTTTCCACAAAATGCACCTCTGCAGCTCAGCCTTTTAATACAACTGGTGAAAGCATCAGCCTTCCAGAGGCACCATCCACTTTATCAGCTACCCATCAGCAGCCGGCGCTACATCTACATTATCGTCATCATCATCATCACCATAGCTTTCATTTCGGTCATTGAGATACAGCTCGGCCATCCTCTCATCTACGGCAAGCTGCTTCAGGCCGTTCCCATAAGTCCACATTGATCTTCCTCGGAATGCTTTTCGCTGCAGAGAACAACAGAAGGAGTAGTGCAGAATTGAAGAGAAAAGGGGAGAACTGGAAGACTAAGTACTGGTGAATGGGTCTCCCTTATCTCCATATTTATAATAAGCCGGACTTTAGCGTTGTGGGCATATCTCCAAGCCGAGGCATTGTAAAAGGCCCTTTTCGGGTGACATCAAGGTGTAAAGGTGGTGAAAAAGGAGGGTACAGTGATGAAATGGCACTTGGTGCTCCACAACTGAAAGGCGGTGTGGCACCGTGAGTAGAACTCATGGAGGCCCTGGGCAATGCCACAGTCACCACGTGGGAGCAGAATTCGTAAGCGTGTTCTTCCCCAGGAGCACGTGCCCCCGTGCCACATTGGACCGCTTTTATATATCGCCGAGATCGTAATCACAAATACTTGGCCTCCTTTTTTGAATTTGAAGCGCGGCTCTCTTAATGCCAAAGAAACAGGAACATAACTTTACTAATTGGAAAATTAAGTCTTGTTCTTACAACGACTAAAATGATCAAGATTTTTGGAACTGATGAATACGGGCGCAGAAGGAAATGCATATCCTTTACGTCAATGCAATTTCTTTCCCGTGAAAATGTCCCGGCCTTATCTTTACTTCCGGTAGCGCAAAGTGTGACCCTTTTTTAAGGGGGAAAAAAAAGGAAACATTGAGGCCTCTTTCAAACGAGGAGACTTTAAGCCAATCTACCTGACTATCTAAGAAGTGATTCGACGACTCTATATGTGAACCATTAAACGATGAATTATTTAAAGGACATTCAATTCTTCATTAGTTTGCTGCTGCCATGCACTAGTCACCTTAGCAACGGAACGGCAACTTTTATAAGCTTCTCTTCTATGCAGCACGATCACCAGCAGCGTCTACCAAGCGACAGACTTCAACAGCAATAGGAAAAGAGGAAGAAGAAGAAGAAACAAAAGAAGGTAGGTTAGATTCATGGGTTTTGCTTTTCGGAGTTTAATCGATGATTAACCTTCAGATGAACATAAATTGAGCTTTTATAGTCCGCCTCGGAGGATTTCCCGAATCCCAGCAAACGGTTATGGTAGGGAAAATTTTTTGCAAGCTTGTACATGGTAACTTATTAAAATTTAATTTTATTTAATGAAATCTTTTCATTTGGAAATCAGTTTCTTTACAATTTAATCTCATAACCGCAAGGGGGACCTCTTGCAGTTACGAGATGAAGAATAGGGCTCAGGGCAACTATCCAACATCTCCCACTTGGCCATGAGACCGCTTGTTTGCTTCCACTATTTTTGAGTTTCCTTGATCTTTAGTTACAAGGTTTTTCATAACTGGTTTGTCCATCGCAACTTGAATTTTGTTCAAGGTTTATAGCGAGGTTTTCCATTCAATGGTTCTCCATTGCAACCTTTCATATATATCTTAGCCGCATATGGGCTACATGCTTGGTAAACAAGTCTTGGGATATTCCTTTAGTTAGGGGATCTGCTACCATGTCATTGGTAGGTATGTATTCAACTGAGATTTCATTTTTCTCAATCGTTTCATGGACATAATAGTATCTCACTATTATATGTTTACTCTTTGAGCTAACAACTCCATTTTTCATAAGTAATGTTATTGCTTGATTATCATAGTATAGTTGAATTGGTTCATGATCAAGATCTAATTTCAAGTCTTTTAGGAACCTACTTATCCAAACAGCAAAGGTAGATGCTACATTACATGCTACTACTATGCTTCTTGTGTGTGTTGAGCAACACATCCCTGTTTCTTATAAAAGACCAGACTATTGCATCGTCTCCAAAAAGAAAGACATATCCAGTTGTGGACATAATCTGCATCGACATAGCCAACTAGAGTTAGCTCATCGGCTTGGTAGGACAATTTTAGTATTTTAGTTCCTTTAATATATCAAAAAAATCTTTTAACTGCTTGTCAATGAGGGCAACCAGGATTACTTTGAGAATGACTCACAAGACCGATAGGAAAACTTATGTCTGGTCTTGTGTAAAGCATTAAATACATTAGACTGCCAACAGCTTGTGCATATAGAACATTTAATTTTTATTGTTCTTCACCAAGACAATCACTTCTACTTAAATTAGTTCCTTTAGTTATGGAAGTTCCAATAGCTTTGCAGTCTTCCATTCGAAATTTCTTTAGGATATAATCAATATATCATTCTTGGCTCAAACTCAGCATTCTCGTGTCTCTATCTGAGTTATCTTTATCCCTAATATATATGAAGCTTCACCCATGTCCTTCATTTTGAAGTTCTCATTCAACCAAGTTTTTGTTTTAACATCATATTATTATCGTTTTCGGTCAATAGACTGTCATCGACATATGATGATAGGATACAAAAGAGACTCTCACTTTTCCATACATATACACACTGGTCTAGTTGATTTGCTATGTATCCAAGCTTTGTAATTGCCTTATGAAAGGAAAAATACTATTGTCTTGGTGATTGCTTCAAACCGTAAAGTGATTTATTTAACTTATACATTTTGTTTTCACTTTCTTTAATGACGTATCCTGTGGTTGAGTCATATATATGGTTTCTTTTAACTCATCGGTCAAGAAAACAGTTTTCACATCCATCTGACAAACATCGAAGTCATAGAAGGCTGCAATAGCCAGAATTATTATGATTGACGCAAACTTTGCTATCAACGAATAGGTTTCTAAGTAATCGATTTCTTCTTTTTGGGATAAACCTTTCGCCACCAGTATAACTTTGTATGTTTCAACTGATTTGTCAGCTTTATACTTTTTCTTTAGCACACATTTACACTCAATGGGTCTTCTATCCTTAAGAAGATCTACTAGTTCTCAAACATTATTCTTTACTATGGATTCAATTTTCTCATCCATAGCATTTACCCTGACTGACGATTTGTGCAAGTTTATCACTTCGTCATATGTCAAATTGGCGAATATTTCGTCAATATCTGCTAAATAGCATAGCTTCTCTGCTCGATATACATAGTAATTGCTCAAGGAGCTCTAGGTCTTTTATGACCTAACAACGTCTGACATAATGAGGTACTCATATTAGTTGGTTCATTACCAAACTGTTCTTCAGTCGGTTCATTACCAGACTGTTTCTCAAAGAAATCATGCTCAGTTGGTTCATTACCAAACTATTCTTCAGTCAGTTCATTACCAGACTAATCTTCTAATTAAATTAGATTATCCAGTAGATCATTATGATCTCCCACTGGATCATTGTCTTTGTTATTGAGTTCTTCTAAGAACTCTACATCTCTACTTTTTATGAGTCTCATAGTTGTATGATAAAACATGTAATCTTTGGATCCTTTTGGATATCTAATAAACACACATCTTACTGATCTGTTGTCTAGGTTATCCATCTTTAGATCTATAATTTTCACATATGCCACAGATCCTCATCTTCTAAGATGTCTCATATTTGATTTTACACTAGTTCACCTCTCATAAGGAGTGGTTGGGACTACTTTGTAGGGCACTCAATTAATTATATACATAAATTGTTAACACACCTTCACCCCCAAAATATGGGTAATTGTGCACCTGCCAACATAGATCTCATCATTTCAAGAGGGTTCTGTTACACCTCTCAGCGACCCTATTTTGTTATGGTGTTTTAGGCATTGTTCTTTGCCTATTAATTCCAAGGTCTTACAGTATTTAAGGAATTCATGTGATGCATATTCACCTCCTCATTCAGACCTTACAACCTTAATATATTTTCCAAGTTGTCTCTCGAATTCATATTTATATGCCTTGAGTTTTTTAAGTGCTTATGACTTATATTTAATAAGATAAATATAACCAAATCTTGAAAAGTCGTTAATAAATGCTATGAATTATAACTTGCCACCATGTGTTTGAAATCTGAAAGATCCACAAATATCGGTATGGATTAATTCCAATAGATCAGTGACCCAAATTACTTCAGTCGGAAAGGGTTTACTTGACATCTTTCCATATAAACATGACTCGCATTTCGTGAAATCCTTTATATTTATATCGGGTATTATCCCTTATTGTGCTAGAATCATTATCTTGTTGATACTTACATGACTTAATCCTTTATGTCATAAGTTTGTACTTACATTCATTGCATAATCAATATAAGCATAATTGGAAGCTTTATTCATTTTATCGAGTTTGAATATACCATGTTCTTTTACATATTTTCCATCGAACATGGTCCTCCCATGTATTCCCACTCCTAAAACAAAACGGACTTCAAAACCTTTCCCTGTCAGAGCAGGGACAAACACTAGGTTCCTCCTCATGGAGGGGACATATAAGACTTCCGGAAGAAAGACACTAGTGCCTCAACATTTAGGTGATATGACCTGACTCCCATAACATTATAGTATGAGTTATTACCCATATAGACTTTTTGCATCCTCAGACTTAGATCTTCCATACGAATCATGCCTTCTTTCATTTTTGCAATGTGATGAGTAGCTCTCGAATCAACCCACCAACTAGTTAGATCTCCATCTGCGAGCAAGCATTCTAATACAACGCAGATGACTTCTCTGTTGGAGTCCCCTTTGTTTCTGCTCTTGTTGTTGTTGTCCTGATCATTTTTGTCCTTCCTGTTCAGGAATTTTGTTCTGCAGTTTTTCTTGATGTGTCTAGGCTTTGTACATCTGTAGCATTTCACTACAGTTATTTGAGTTCCTGCAAAATTGCCCTTAAACTTGCCATTGTTTTTCATTTTGAATTCTTTGGGTTTCGGGCACATGACTATTAGCTGGTTTTTTTTGGATAGTCATAAGTTTTGCATCCTTTCGATTGGTCAGATGCTCTTGTTGAATAGTTAATTGAATTGGGATTTTCTCTAGAGTTAGAGTGTCAAACTGGAGACTCAGTGCTTTGACAGCCATATCCCAAGAAGCTAGTAGGCTATTGAGGATGGTGCATATCTGCATGTTATCAGATATAACATTTCTCACTACGGTTATGTCTTTAGCCATGACCAACATTTTTCCTAACATGGTCAACTACTTTGTCTCACTCTTTCATTTTGTATGAAATGTACTATTCTAAGAGAAATTGAACATGCATCATAGTAGTGGTGTTGTATTTTGAGGAGATAGTATTAAACATATCTTTAGCCATTGGACAGTCTTCAAACACCCTGATCAAGTCATCTTCTTTGAACGTTAACATGATGGTTTTGGCCATCAAGTCATCATTCTCAAAGGCATCATATGCTCTCCTTTCCTCATCTGTGGGCTTACCTTCTAAAATGGGAAAAGGTTTGTGGATTACATAGATCAGCCTCTCCAAAGTCAAGGCCAATATGATCCTATGCTTTCATGCATGAAAGTTTGCTCCATTGAGCTTTACGGTCTTCGTGAGTTCTGAGACTCCCACTCTAGAAGTCATTTCTAAATATTTAATTTTAATGGCAAGAAAAGTACAATAAATAGGAAGCAACACAAGATCACATCAGGAAATTTCAAATAATACTCTAAAACATCACTTAGAAGCAAGGAGATCTCAATTTTAAATTTTAGAATGTGAATTTCCTCCTTTATTTTCAAATTTATTTTCAAAACCCTCTTTCAGCAAATTTAATAAGTCTAAAGGGTATCTATATGCAATTGTATGTAAAATCTCAGTTTTACACTGAAATTCCAAAACAATTTTCCATAACCCTCTTTTAGCAATTCATAATAAGTTTAAGGGTATCTCTATGTAATTTTGTATAAAATCTAGGTTTTTCACTATAATTAACTTTCACAAGCCTCTTTTGAAAAAGTTTTCAGCAAAAATGTTACGGCATTAATTTAAAAAAAAATCGATAGTGTTTTTGAAATTAATCCGAAAACTATGGACTAATTCTGCAATTTTGAACCTTTTATTATAAAACCAATCTGGTCCGAGATTGTCAGTTTTTCGGTCGATCTTCTCTCTCCTCTCAGGAGCTTCTCTCTCCTCTCGTGAGCTCCTCCGTTGGGGTTTCAGTTTCACGCTTTACTACCACCTCTTTTTGCTCTCAACCTGTTGTTGATCCCTCATCAAGGGAGAAGACATTCTTTGTGAAGGAAACAGACGATGCAGGAGTTGACATGCAACAGAGACCCTGGAGGCCTCTCGCACCTGGTTGGGATTCTAAGTCATTGAGTGGAGATGGCCTGAAGGTTGGGAATGGCGAGCTCCACATGAGGAAGAGTTTCGGTGGAGCACGAGACCCACTATGCTGGGTCGTCACTATAGAAGAAACACAAGGGTTTTAAGGTCTATCGGAAAGGGAACAGAGGTGGGATCTCTGGCTACATGAGGAACAGTGAGTTTTCCTCCAGCAGTTCTCAGAGGACACAACCAGCTTAGGGTTTTTGTCGAAAACAGTGTTGGCGTTCTCCCGCGATTCACACTCAATCGCCTCTCTTTTGGTAATGGCAAAATGAAGAGAGGGGACCGTAGGTTGCAACACACCAACGAGGGAAAGGGCAGAGAGAGGGAGCAGCAGTACTCGGGTAGAGAGAGGGAGCAGCAGTACTCGGGTAGAGAGAGAGAAGCAAGCTGCGTCTAGGGCAGCATGAGAGAGAGAGTCAAGGACGGTAGGAGAGAGAGGTGCGAGATAGGGAGGGAGAGAAAGAAGGAAACTTTCTTTTTCTCTTTTAGGTGTTAACTTCTCAACTTCTCATTTCAGTAAAAAAGAAAGCAACATTTTAAACAAAAATAAAAAACTGAAAAACTTAATGAGTAAGTTTAGCAACTCGTAGATCGTGCTTTCTCACGATCCCTCCGCTTCAACTTTTTCAGCTTCCGCCATTTTCTCCACTCCTTATTAACTGCCCACGATTTGAAACTGCACACACTTTCTCCCGTTTCTACTTTTCACTCCTTCACGTACTCACGCTTTTCCCACGAGCTCCACACGTTCTCATGAGCTCCTCCACTTCAGGAGTTAGAGCAACAATCTCCCCCCCTAATCCTGATGTGGCCTGAGCTCTCGAACACCAAGTACGTGTCGCATTGTTGCCAACTTTGCCGCTGGTAATGCCTTTGTCATAAGATTCGCTCGTTGTTCATCTATGCGTACAAAATCCACAATAATATGTCCTCTTTCGACACATTCTCGAATGAAATGGAACTATGTATCAATGTGTTTACTACTTCCATGGAAAACTGGGTTCTTCATCAGTGCGATTGCGGACTTGTTGTCCACATACAACTTCACCACTTGCGGCTCTCTCCCAATCAGTTCGGCCAAGAGTCCTCTAAGCCAAAGTGCTTGACATGCCGCCATAGTTGCTGCCATGAACTCAGCCTTGCATGAAGACAGAGCAACGGTCTTCTGCTTTTGCGAGTTCCATGAGACTAGGCTTTCCTTTACATAGAATGCCATGCCTCTAGTGCTTTTTCGGTCATCGACGTCGCCCGCCAAGTCACTATCTGTGAACCCGACAATCACTTCTTCTTCTTTTTTTCTGGTGTATACAAGACCGAAGTTGATTGTGCCTTTTAAATAACGCAAAATCTGCTTCACTACTTTGTGGTGCATCACTGTCGGTCTCTCCATGAATCTACTAGCTACACCGACAGCATACGAAAGATCTGTTCTTGTGTGGAGAAGATACCTTAGACATCCGATGACTCGTCGATACTCAGTTGCATCCACCGGTTGTCCTTCGGAATCCTTGTTCAACTGTGACCTTGGTTCCATAAGGATTTTAATAGGATTGCAATCAAACATGCCAAATTGAATTAGTACCTTTTTTGCATAGGCTGCTTGTTTGATCCAGATACCGTCTTCACCTTGTTCCACCTCAATCCCAAGGTAATAGGTGAGCAGGCCGAGGTCGCTCATCTCGAACTCAGCCATCATCTACTGCTTGAATGATGCGCGATTGCCTCTGAATCCTCCCCTGTTACAATTAGATCATCAACATAAACTCTGACGATGATACCAGTGCGGTCTTTTCCCCTCGTATACATGGCTTGTTCAAACGCGCACTTTGAGAACCCAAGGTGCTTCAAGCTTCGATCCAGCTGCGTGTTCCAAGCACGAGGTGGTTGTCAGAGGCCGTACAATGCCTTGCTTAGTTTGAGCATCATATGCTCCTTGTTCTTCACTGTGAAACCTTCTGGCTGAGCTACATAGACCTCCTCCTCAAGTTCGCCATTGAGGAATGCTGATTTGACGTCGAGATGATGAACTTGCCACCCACGGTTGGCTGCGACGGCAAGGATGACTCGTACAGTGTCGAGCCTGGCGACTGGCGCAAACACCTCCTCGAAGTCGATCCCTTGCAGTTGGACATAGCTTTTCGCTACTAATCTGGCCTTGTGCTTGATCACCTCTCCGTCTGAGTTTTTCTTCAATTTGAACACCCATTTGAGTCTGATTGCTTTGGTTCCGGCCGGTAGGGTTGTAAGCGTCCATGTCGAGTTTTTTTCAATGGACTCAATCTCCTTGGCCATCGCTTCCACCCATGTCGGTTGGCCGATCGCCTCTTGGTAACACGATGGCTCCTCTATTGCTGCAAGCATGACCTCTTCTTCAACGTCTTCATCATCAAGCTCGACATGTCGAGCGTCTCGCATGATATCATCGATATGTCTATACCGAACGGGTCCGTCATTACTATCCTCCATCTCTGAGGTCGCGGCAGTTTCATCCGCCAGCAATCTCTGAGCCGGCGTCACCACCGGCGTTGCTTCGCCACCCATCGGTGTCGATGAAGAAGCAGGGTAGCCTAGATCCATGGATAACGACCTTCCTGCTTGTCCGCTTGCAACTGAGTTGTCCACTGTTGATTCATCCTCAACAGTGAAATTCAACGAATCACTGCCTCCTGCATCCATGTTCCAATTCCACTTTAATTTTTCTTCAAATTTAACATTATGATTTACATGGATTCTCTCGCGCCGCGGATCGAATAATCTGTGTGTCTTGCAGCCATCCTCGACGCCGAGATACACCATTGGCTGGCTGCGATCATCAAGCTTCTTGAGGTGTGGTGTTGTCACCATGGCATGCACTGTGCAGCCGAACAATCGAAGATGTGCAAGATCCGGCTTCCTATGACTCCAAGCTTCATACGGGGAGCGCTCGCCCATGGCCTTTGTAGGCAAGTGGTTCAGTAGGTAGACTGCGTGTCATACCGCATCCCCCCAAAATCTTCCCGGCATGCTCATGCTCTTGAGGACAGATCTTGCCATCGCCATCACCGTCCTGTTCCTCCTCTCCACCACACCGTTTTGTTGTGGTGAGTATGGCACAGTGAGGTGTCGCGCAATGCCCGCCTGTTCACATACATTGGCGAACTCAAGAGAGAGGAACTCGCCTCCACGATCGGTCCGGAGCGTCTTGACGTGATGCCCGCACGTGTTCTCGGCCAATGCCTTGATCTTCAACAAACTTCAAGCTCAGGTTCACAGCTCAACACTAGTCTTTTGTCTCCTTAGATATCAAGGATACAGTGGTATATCTTCTAGAATCAGTGCATAATCAAATGCGTTTGAGCCTAAGAAAAATTATTTCTATTCAAACTAGCATGCTTCATACATTCTGTTTAGTATTATCTAGCATGCTCGCATGATCTTTAAAACAGCATGATAAACTGACGACATACATGCGTGCTCAAGTAGTGTAATCTTCACAAGCATCATAGATGTCGGATTTCACTTACTGGAATTCGACAAGCCTGCTCTGATACCAATGTTGAAGTCGCAGCAACAAAACGACACCTTTTACAAGCTTCTTTTCTGCGCAGCACGATCACCAACAACACCTACCAAGCGATAGACTTCAACAACAACAGGAAAAGAGGAAGAAGAAGAAACAAAAGAAGATAGGTTAGATTCATTTGTTTGCTTCTAGGAGGTGCCGCTAGGTTTAATCGATGATTGACCTTCAAATTAATATAAGCTGGTTTTTATAGTCTGCCTCCTAGGGTTTCCCGAATCCCAGCAAATGGTTATGGCAGGGGGAATTTTTGGCAAGCTCGTACATGGTAACTTTTTAAACATTAATTTTGTTTAATGAAATCTTTTCATTTGGAAATCAGTTTCATTACAATTTAATCTCATAACTGCAAGAGGGCCCTCTTGCAATTACGAGATGAAGGATAGGGCTCAGGGCCACTAGCCAATAGCTTTAAGTCAATCTACCTGACCATATAACAAGTGATTCTAGGACTCTACATGTGAACCATTAAACGATGAATTATTTGAAGGACATTCAATTCTTCATTAGTTTGTTGTTGCCATGCCACTAGTCACCTTAGTAACTCTTCCTGCTATTTGTTGTTTCGCTCATAAATTTAAGTGCTTTACATTGATTTATGTACATCAATATGTTTTTTGGAAGAAAAACAATGTTTAGATGCTCAGATGTGATTTGTATAATTCATGTGATGAGCTTGATTGGTAACTCTGTGAAAGGAGCTACATGGTGGACAAAAAATTGTGCACTAGCATTCGTAATGACCAAAACCGGTATGAAAAAGTAAACAATGGAGCTTTTTAGATAGACAGAAAAGAGAGTTATGAAAATGTAAAACGCCAATGCCCTGCAAAAGGCCCTTTTTATTTTAAATATATATTTATTGCATACACAACCCTATGCATGCAACTGGATCTCATAACTATGTTGGCAGAATATAAGAGGCCAGCCTTGTATACTCCCTCTGTCTCCTTCTTTCCTCTAGCATCATTTCGGAGATGTTTGTTAGGTGGCCACGGAGATCAAACAACTTTCAGAAATGCTTCTTATACAAAGAAGAGAGTAAAAAGAACGGAAAATGCAAAAGTTTATATTTCCTCATTTCATGCATTTTAACAAAACTAAAAGAGCACCTAACTGCACGTAGAACAAAATAATTTCCCTTTTCTGGCTCAGACAACAACGCTTGACAATTACTTTAATCTATTTAATTATTGTCAAACACGGGAGTAGGAAAGGGAGGAAACTGAAAAATAAATTTCCTACATGTGGGGACGTGGACAACCCCCTCCACTAGCCATTTATGCATGAAAAATAAAAATTCTTGTATGTTAATCTTTAGCAACAATGTTACATTACTCCGGCTACCTGTGATAAAGTACATATTTCCAAAGCTGATATAAAATTCATGAATGTTGGATAAGACGATGTTTTGGTAGGTCCATCAGCAACTACTGTTCATTAGTAGAATAGTGTTTCAAGAAGATCTTTCCATCTAGAGCCACATGATCTCAAATAAAACGACAAAAAATGTCTATATGCTTAATTTGTCCTGCCATAAAAGCTGGAATTTTTCATCATAGGAATAGCTGAGTTGTTATTGAAGCACAGTAATTTGTCTCTAGTTTCTGTAGATGAAAATATATCTTATAAAATTTGCTTCATCCAAATTGTGTGGCATGCGGCAGCAAATTGACTGCAACATTTTCTACTCTATATCAAGTTAGTGCATTTGAGCTTTGTTCTTTTGAGCTCTATGAAACTACATAATCTGAAGATTAAAGCAAATCCACTCATGCTCCTTCAATGATTCACGAAACCAGTCCAGTCACTATCTTAAATCCACTTAAGTTAAAGTTGGAACATGTTTCCCACCAAACTCCACAACTAAATGTTCTTTAGATATAGCACAAGATACACTTTTCCTCCCTAAAGATGATGAACAGAAGGTGAATGCCTAAGTTGAGAAACCAGCTTACTGGGAATAAGTTATTTGTTCAACTATATGTGTGTCAAATACATAATTGGTCTATTATACATGTGTCAAATACATAAGGCCTCCAATCATACTTCTAAAATATTTCTCATTTGGTTTAGTTGTTCCATTATTTGTTGATAACTTGTATGTTCATAGGTGTTGAACAAGGTTTGCAATTCAATTTACCAAACTTCTTCAACAATTTCTATGCATAGCCCTTTTGAGAGAGAAAAAATCCTTTATTAGTTGATTAATCTATAAGCTAAGGAAATTGTGCTGGCCCTAAATCTATCATCTCAAACTCATGCATCATAAATTTTTCTTAATTTTTAATTAAAGTTTTAAAGGAACCAATGTGTATAATATCATCAACATAAACACCCACAGATAGGATATCATTATTTTCTTGATTTACGTATGGAGTGGGTTCATTCAAACTTCTGTGAAAGCCATTTTGAAGTTGTATGTAAACAACTATACCTAGCCCCAGGTGCCTATTTAAGACATGCAGTGCCCTCATCAGTTTGCACCCTTTATCTTCTCTTCCTTCTCTCACAAATCCTTGTAGTTGCTCATCAGTGCCATCGTCCTGCAAACAACCATTTAGATTGTAGATTTCACATCAAAATGATAAATTTACCATTTCTTTTCAGCAGCAATTAGTAAAAACATTCTGATCGTTTCAAATCTAGCAACAAGTAAAAATGTTTTGGAAAAATATACATCATGCATGCTCATGTGCATGCCCTTTAACAACCTTCCTTGACAGGCATTTCTATTCAGTTCCATTGACATTATGTTTCATTCTATAAACTGATTTTACACCAATAGCTTTCTTTCCCCTTCTAGATCTACTAAATCCCATATATTTTTTTCAACTTGTGCTTGTTTGCTTCTTCATAACTCATTGGTTCTATAGTCATGGTACACCGTTCATAAATTTCTTTTGAATCTCTTACCTTTTTTCGAGGTCACAGCTTTCAAATGGTGTTTTTCAATTCTAAATAGGTTTGGGCATCGGGCCGGGCTAGAAAAAATATTCGGCCCATTTTTGCGTTGGCCTGCTACAACCTGGCTGGTCCGGGCCGAGTGCCAGGCATTGAACCAAGATAATGTTGTCTAGGGCCCGGCCGGCCCACTTGTAAATCGCTATGGCTATGGTAGATTACCATTTACCAATTAAACGAGAAAGAGAAAGAGAGAGCTAAGAGACGGCTGACACTGATGGCTAGCACCAGCAAGCGATGTTTTGGCAGGCGACGGGCTTCCATCAAAGGGAAAAAAGAAAGCTCGTTAAATTTCACACAAACCTCCATAGAAATCCCAGAAGAAAACAACCTACACCTGGATCCAGAAACTTTGTCCTCGAAAACATACCTTCTCCTTGTATTATATTGGAACTTTGATGTTCCGCTCAGGATCTCTATGCACAACATTAACCTGTAACTCAAACCTGCACCCAAAAGAATAACCAACAAAATGGAAGAGAAAGGGAGAGAAAAAGAGATTGGATTGAAAAACATTGGTGAGTGTAGCATTTTTAGGTTTTGCTTCAAGGAGCCCTTTGTAGTCATCAAAAAGATCACCGTAACACAAAATGGACGTTGGGCTTATAAAATGGGCTCCTTGGATTCCCTGTATTCTCTGCTAGGCAGTTACAAAGCAAGTGGTTTACAACCTTTTTAGTTTTAGATAGCTACTATAACTAATTACCATGATGCATGAGTAGACCCACTCATACGTTATGAGAATAAACATCAGGCACATGGCTGCAACCCAACACTCCCACTTGGCCATGAGACTGCAAGTTTGTTTCCACTATCATGGACTTCCTCTCTACAGTTAAGTGGTTTTTCTTATATTAGATTTCCAACTTAACTCAATCATTTATTAGAGGTTATACAAAGTTTTTCATGCACAAGTATTTTCATCATAACATGCTCCAAAAACACTTAGTTTTATGTATTAGACTTCCAACAAACTGAGCAAGAGGTATATTTTTCTTTAATTGCTTTCTCACATAAACAATTACTTAACTCCTTTAACAATAGGTGTTACAAATAATTTCAAAACATTCATTCATGCGATACACAATCATATGTCAATGATACTCAAACAGGCTCCCACTTTTCAATTGTTTACATAGTCATCTACCTGACTGGCAATTTGCTTAATTCATTATGACTATGATGACTATCTAAAAGAATGAACAATTATATCAGAGACTATCGTACAACAATCTTTATAATATACCCTTTCAAAGAAAGTATTTCATTTAACTCATCATTCATAAAGGAATTTCCATGACCAAATATCTAGGTCATACATATGAACAAATCGCTTACATGTTAGATTTTCCATTTATTTCATCAAGGTCAATACGTAGCTTCACAAACAAATGCATGCAACAACAGTTCAATATACCCATGGAGCTTTAGATATTTGTGAAAATTATCAATTTTTGAAGAATAGAAGAATTGGACTTAGTCGGTTATTTCCCTAACTGATCTATAAATCGATCCACAAAATGATCATTGAATTCACTAATAAGCTTCACTTGGTTCATTGTCAAACTGATTCTCAGTCGGTTCATTGCCTGACTGCTTAAAATGTTAGATAAATCAAACTCAAACATTAATAGGATCACTGTATTTGTATTATATACTCGAACACCTCAGTCTCATGCATAAAACATCATATACCTTTTGTTTTATTAGTATTATTAGATCTTTGGGTATCCAATACATATGCATTTAGAAACATGTTTTTCAATTTCTAGATAACCATTTGACATGCATTATAGATCCCCAAAGATCTTAATATTGGATCTAGTTGGAGTGTGTCTCATTATATTCATGAGTGTTATCTTACTCTTCATGCCAAATATTGAAATTGAATTCATTCTCAAACAAGAACTTACTTAGTAGCGTACGAGCATAGTTGGATCCACAAATGAACAACAACATAATATGTTTGGATCTAATATAAACATGATATGGATGTTTAACATGGATCCAAATTAGCAATGTCCACAATACAACTAATATGAATTTAAAACACATGATCGTCATTGAAATATTATGCAATACAATTCAACAACCATATTTGGATCCAATGACATCTTAGTTCTTATGCAAGACCAAATGAATTTTCTCTTTTTTTCCTTTACCTATGAAATGATGTAGCTTTCGATAAATGCTAACACTTTTTTTTTTTGAGAAAATAAAGTTATCATCTACTAGCACTTTAGTGCTATAAAGCTTCAAATAAACACATTCTTGTCGGTATGAATTTTAGTTCAAGAGTGTTATATTACACCTCTTGAGCATGTAGTAAAAACAAATTCATTTTCATAAAAAAATGAGCAAATTCATTCTCTAGAATGATTTTGGATCTAGAATGACAACAAATATTACAATATGATTAGATCCAAAAGCAAACATGATAACATATATTGAAATCTAATGTAAACAAGATATGGATTTTTTCTACAAATCCAAACGTAAATTTAGATTTGAATCTAAACTTTACTTATTGTGGATTTCACCAGTTCAAATATTAAATATAAAAATTTAGATCATATCAACATAGATCCAAACACAACAATAGGAAAAGATAACTAATATCTCATACCAGATAACAATCGAGTTCTCTTAAGTCAACACCAAAGATTTTTCATTTTCTCACTTTTAATATGATGCAAATATAAATCCATACCAGCTAGTCTTCTCTAATAAGAGCAAATAAAATTTCATGTACTAGAACTTTAGTACAACAGATCTTCAAATAAAAATATTTTGTTAATACAGCTTTCATCATGTTCAAGAGTGTTACGTTACAACTACATGCAAAAGGCAAACATGATGGTATATTAACATGATGATATATTGGATTCAATGTAAGTACATATATTTTGAGCCAATGATCCAAACAAGTTAATCTGGATCTAAATCTATCATGAATCATGCACAATGCTATATGCATCTCACCATGTCTAAGATTGTTTACTTACACCCTCTTAGCACACCAACATACAGTAATATAATCATTCCTTTTAACTAGAATAAACATACAGTAATATAATCTTTATTTAGAGAATATTTCTTCATAAGGAACCAAAAAAATTCGCCTTTTAGCACTCTAGTGCTACTCACATTGAGTGTGTACAACTCTTTTTTTATAATTCGGTAAAATCATTACATCTAAAAATCAATGCATATCATAAAATATATTTTGATCAAATATAAACAAGATATAGACCTTGAACAAAAAGGTGTAAACAAGTCAAATCAGATCATGCTCCAAAAAAGCACAACGTTTATTGTGAGATCCAAATTCAATAGCTAAATAGATATAAAAAATTCTAGTCATATCTAATATCAACATGGACCCAAAATGACGATGAACATCTGAAAAATACACATAATAACATATATTTGATCCCATATAAACAGGATATGGATTTTTAACCAATATCGAAACAAATTCAGATATGAATATGTCATGAACCAAAATGAATACAAATATGGATCTTAAGTAACAATTAGATCCAAAGCAAAAATCCAAATGGTTATCTAGATCCAAATCATACTAATGTGGATCCAAACACAATGATATCAACAATAGAATCAATATGTATTTAAACAAAGAAAGAGGATCTAAATTCAAATACAATATGAACATGATTCAGCATAATATCCTTACCCAAATAAAATTTTAGTTATTGTCAAAAACACAAAGTTTATACCGTCATTGGGTCATGCACGCACAAAATAACAAAATTGCATATGCATAAATACAAGTTGCTAACCATTAAATCACACATATTAGTATTTCTTTAAGATCAAATGAGTCAAGCTCTTTCTATGTGTTGTTCTTAGTTTTTACCCACACTTAGAGACTTATTAGTCTGCTACCAATATCCCATATTCTTTCATTTTCCTTTTTCTTTCAATTATTATTATAAACCAGATCCTAAGAGATGAGACCATGTGCGGCATGTTTAAGATCCTCCTTCAAAGCATATAAAATAGTCTAGCATGTCATAAAAATTTTCAATGGGAAGAAACCTTTAAACTGATTTATATGCTATATTTGTCATTACAAATGGTTTTACTATATGTCTAACTTTAATAACGCATATAAATCTCTCTAGACTCCCTATCACCATTTGTTTGATATATTCTGACGTGCAAGAATTTTTTAGACCCTCTTTTGGAAATTTTAATAACCTTGTGGGTACCTATATGCAATTATGAATAAAATTTTGGTTTTAAATGAAATTTAATGTTTGCAAGCCTCTTTCTAAAATTTTTTTTAGCAAAAACATTGCCGCATTAATTTTTCTAAAATGCGATGTTGTTTTTGAAAATATTGCAAAAATGGTGGACTGGATCTGTAACTTTCAACTTTCGCAAACTTCTCTTCGAAAAAGTTTTTAGCAAAAATGTTGTGGCATGAAGTTTTTAAAATGCGACAATGTTTTCAAAAATTTTGCAAAAATAGTGGACTAAATCTGTAATTATTAACTTAAGGCTATAAATGTGTTTGACTTGAGTTTTTCTTCATTTTTCAACCCAATCTTCTCTCTCTTCTTGAGCTGCTAGGGTTTTGTCTGTCGCATCTCATTCTTCGCTCTCTCTTCTCTCAAGCTTTCTCTGCTACCACACAAGGAAGATGACCAGTGTTTCGTCTGGCGAGCATCAACTCCTTGGCAGAAGAGGAGGCAGTAGCCGGAAAAGGAGCAGCCATTGTATCTCCTGCTATGGCAGACAACTGCTAGAAGCAATAGCTGACTCTCTAGTGAAACCAAAAAAAAACTGACAAAGGGGTCTTCCCTCTTTTAGTCTTGTGTGTGCGTGCTCTCTAGCTAGACCCTCAATGAGGGATCTGATTTTCCTTTTTTCAGAACCCTTGACAAGGCTTTCCTTCCCCTCATCAAGGGTTTTTACATGTTTTAGATTTTCAGAGCATTCATGAAAGGTTTCTTAAAGTTCAATCAAACCCTTCGACAAAAAAGAAGTGGGTTCCATTGTAATACTAAGAGAGCCCTACTGCCAATAGCAAGAAATGTAAGATAAATATTTATTTATATTCCATGCTTGATTCTATGCTCTCTTGATTTTTCATGCACAAATCTATGCAGATAGGAGAACCACTATTTTGATAGCATATTTCCGGACAAAGGCTGCTTGGGGATTAGGCCCCCATCCTTTTATTTCAACAAAATGAGAAGTATATACAACAAAAATGGGTCCACAAGGACCTCAGCTTCACAAGGAACTATCTTTTAATGGATCCCACGTGTTATGAGTGGGATTCCATTTCGTATACAATCCATTATCCGGAATGAGCAACAAAAGATTAGTCGCTTCAGCAAGAGGCCATCTCTTGCAAAAAACAACCCTGCTGATGAGACTGTTGGTGAACAGAGAATTGATCACCCTGTTGGACCTGCATTCTGTGAGACTTCGACAGTGTTGCTTCCAATCGCCATCGTTTGCCGGGATATAAATGCGTCCTTGATTATCTTCCACGTTAGCCAAGTACCCAATGCATTCCATAAGAACCTCGGTCTCCCACCAGTCCGAATTGTTGTGAAACCAACAAGCCAGGCCATGTCGAAACCGACCTGCGGTGTCTCTGATTAAGCCTGCTACCCCTTTTCTGCCAGCCTTAAAGAAGGAGGTAATGCTGATTTCCACCCAAATGTCATCTCGGTTAATACCACTGCTCCAAAGGATTCCAATGCGCAGCCAATTCTGTGTTTTGACTCGTTGCGAATCCGACCATTGGTAGGAACACCAGTGCTCGCTGCAGTGCAACCAGTACTGGTTGGACAATTTACCTATCGGAATGTCCCCTTTGTGCTTGAAGTGGTTGCGCGTTCTCCAAATGAACCATATCACTATGTGGAAGCTGTCTTTCCAACATTTGTCAAGCGTTTTGTCTTTGAAGCCTTGCTTATGCCACCTATTAAGGCCTTGCATGATGTTAGGAGGACTTCAATGCCATGGGGCAGTCCTACCAAACTTACCGTAGATGTGAGCCCAAATGTGATTGGCTCCCTTACAGTTGAAAAAAAGGTGTTGAATGTCTTCACGCGCATGCTTGCAGACATAGCACCTGGAAGAGAGATGGCAACCTTTCTTATTAACTAGCTCATCCGTCAGAAGACGACCAGCACGGCCTAAATACACCACCCAGACCGCCCTAGGGAGTCGTCTCCCTTTCCAAACTAGCATATTTTCACAGGTCTCATTGCCTTTCTTTCGAATCCTCTGCCAGATCTCGTGCCGGTTGATGTTGCTTTTTTCAGCATTCTTCCATGCCAGGGCATCCACCTTCTCTACCTGAATCCTAGGCCAAGAGACATGAATATTGAGGGTGCAAAGGAAGTCCTTTATGTGCTCCCCGTTCATCTCGAGGATCTCTTTAACCGAACAGGAGATACAATTTTGGACAAGGTGGAGGTGGGATATGGGAATATTGTCTATCAGGCGTTCATTGCCCCAAGAATCTGTCTAAAACTTCACCAAAGCACCATTGCCTATCTTCCAAACTACTTGCTCTTTGACCCTCCTCCAGGACTTCAGTGCAGTACGCCAAGCTCTGGACACCCTTTTGCCCTTCGAATTGCTGTCAAGCAATCCCTTCCGCTCACAATATCGGCCTTTAACAAGAGTCGCCCAAGGGGATGCCTGTTGCGACACTCAGAAGACTAAAAATACCATATTAGCCGTGTTCGTTTCCCTGATGTCCTTGATGCCAATGCCTCCCTCTGATTTTGGAAGGCACAGGGTGGACCAGCTTATACAATGGTAGCTCTTACAGTCTGCCATATCGCCCCAAAGAAAATCAGCAGCCATCTTATTCAGTTGTTTACAAGTGGTCGCGGGGAGTTTGGCAACTAAACTCCAATAACTCGGTACCAACGAGAGAACATGCTTGATTAAGCTCAACCGGTCGGCAAAAGAGAGACATTTTTGCTTCCAAAGTGCAAGCTCTTGGGAGGCACGAAGAGTGAGCTGCCTACATTGAACCTCAGTCAAGTCTTTCATCTGAAGGGGAATACCTAGATAAATAGTAGGGATCTGACCTTGACGCCAACCCATCTCATGTTCTATTTGATCTAGCACCTGGCTGTCCATGTTGAATGGGAGGACAGTCGTTTTGGCATGATTCATAACCAGGCCAGAGCAGGAAAGGAACTCGTCTAGACACACTTTCAGATGGTGAAAGTTGTGGAGCTTCCCATCAATGAAGAAGATGATGTCGTCTGCATATAACATAGAGAAAGGGGAAATGGGACCAGCCCCCATGGGGGGATTTTAACTTGCTTGCTGATAATGTGTGCATGGATACTGTGAGTAAGCATTTCCATGACAGATATGAAGAGGTAAGGGGAGAGTGGATCCCCCTGCCTAAGTCCTCTCTTATGCTCAAACCAAGTCCCTTCTTTGTCGTTGATGAGAAGAACTGATTTGACTGTGGTAACAATAGTCATAATTTTATGTATCCATAGGTCATGAAACCCAAGATGGCAGAGGGCGGCCTTCAGGAAGTCCCAGTTGACTCTATCATAAGCCTTGCTTAAATCAATTTTTACGCAAGCTGCTTGCTTCTTACAATTTTGAAAAACGTGAACTATTTCTTGACTGAGGAGAAAGCTCTCTTGGATACATCTTCCGGGCAAAAACGCGCATTGGTTTTTTGATATAATCCTAGTCAGGATAGGTCACATGCACTGGACCATAATCCTAGTTATGAATTTCAAAATACTGGTGCAAAGAGAAATAGGCCGGAATTTGTCCACCTGCATGGCGCCTTGCTCCTTAGGCAAGAGGATTATGTGGGTCTTATTGATAGATTTGACCAGTCTACCGGAATGAAAGAAACCACGTATTGCCCAAGCTACTGCCTCCTGTATAGTTATCCAGTTACTTTGAAAGAAACTGTTACCGAACCCGTCAGGGCCAGAAGCGGAATCCTTATCAGCCTCCATCACTGCCCACTGGATTTCTGCAGTAGTAAGAGGTTTCAAAAGTTCAGCATTCTCCTCCGGAGTGACTGTGGGGCCCGGAGCTAGGGAATTTGGAAGGCACCCGTCTCCATGGGAGGTCCCTAATTGATCGACAAAGAAGTCCGTGCATGCTGAGAAAATGTCAGGCATGTCCATTAGGATCTATCCCTCGAGGGAGATGGTATCGATCTTGTTCCTACGTCTCCTCCCATTAGCAATTCCTTGAAAGAATTTGGTATTTAGGTCACCATCCCTCATCCATTTGATCCTAGATTTCTGGCGCCACAGACGTTCTTCTAAGAGTAGAAGGTTGGTAAGATCTCGCTTGAGGTTGCATTCATGCTCAATTGTCTCTAGTTGGCCACGTTCACTAAGGGACTGGAGAAGTCTGATTTTGGACTTAATCTCCCCTATTTGGCGAGGAAGATCATTGGCTCCGCCCTTGCACCAGGACTTAAGCTTGTCCTTGATTGCCTCCAATTTATGTATGAGTTTAATCATGGCACAGCCCCTTTTGTCCACTGCCCAGGCTAAAGCAACTTGGTCACTATACCCTACCATATCCTGCCAGTATTGGAAATGACGGAAGGGGGTACAACCCCATGTAGTCAACCTGTGCTTAGATATGGAAAGAAAAATAGGATTATGGTCAGATATAGTCCTCGGTTGAACTTCTAGGTGCAGCATCAATTCAAGGTCATCCACCCACTCCTTCAAAACATAACATCTATCAATCTTGGACATGACGTTGTCCTGACCCACACGGTTGTTCATCCAAGTGAATTGCGTAACTGGGCAAGAGACTTCAATTAAAGCTGACTGAGAAACAAAATTGGATAAGGAAAGGCAGGCATGAAGTGTCGGGGCCTTCCCTGTCTTCTCATTGCTATTTAAAATGGCATTGAAATCACCCATGCATATGACTGGCATGCTGCAAAGGTTCAGGGTGGCAAGCAGGGAAGGGAAAAGATGCTTTCTAATCCTAAGATCAGTATGTAAATAGACCCCGAGGACAACAATTGTTTGGCCTGTAGAGATGATAGAAAACTGGGAGACAATCCAATGGGGATGAGCGTCCCAATTCAGGAGCGTAACTTCTATTGGATCCCAAATAGCGATGATGCGTGCCCAAGGTCCCGAATGGTGGATGTTGGAGATGAGACGTTTATCCGGGATCCTGAATTGAAATTTCTGAAGTTGATCAACATTGAGCTTAGTGTCAATAGCAAAAGCAATGGTAGTTTTCATGGAGCTAGAGTTCGTAAGAACTCATGCTGAGTTGGGGGTGCCACCAGCCCTCGGACGTTCCATGCTAGGGTCTTCATGGGCTAGGTTGGCTGAGCCCCCTCCCTTCCCCTCTACCCAATGAATTGGTAGTGCAGACGTCAACCTTGTCATCTTCCATCGCCTCGGGAAGAAGCGGTCCTTCATCGATCCCAACTTCCATGTCTTCTGAAGGTGAACCCTTCTGATACACCTAGTCCAACCCAGCCATGTTGAGGACTTCATCCTCTTGAGGCCTCCCTCCAGCCTTCTCAAGGTTGTCATTCGCGTTTGGAGGACTGGTACGCTTCTTAGATCCATTAACTTCCTTATGCTTGAGGGTTCTTTTTTTTACCTTGTCCACCAATTGAGCCTTGTCGTGCAATGGCATAGGGTTCATATCATTCCTTGTCGTAGTCGTAGCTTGGCCAGGACCCTGCACGCCTTTTCTTAACAGAGGTAGATGGGCCTGGAGACAACCTGGCACTCCCTTAATGTTATACAAGACATCCTGAACGGTTGATGTGTTGCCGGCCTGAGAATTGTTAGCAACCGCTGACTTGCCTTATTCATGCCCAGTCTCTTCTTCGCTTCCTGATACCCTCTCGCCAGTACGACCTTGAATGTTGTCCCCATCTTCTATATCCTCCACCATCTTTGAAAGGGCTTCAAACTTATTGTGTTCCTCCCGCCTCTCTGTCACACCTTTAAAGGGGTGTGGTCTTCTTTTCGGGGTTTTCACTAGGTGCCAGGCATTAACGATGCCCTGATCCCCTTCCTTGGAAGCCTCTATCACCAAACAGGAGCCATCAAAGTGTGTTGTAGATCCGCATTTATGACAGTATTTGACCTTCGTTTCATATTCAATAGTTTGAGAAAACGTTGTGCCCCCTGAAACCTCTAGTTCGATTTCAGGGGTTGGCCTGAACCCAAGCGGGACTTCAATTTTTATGCGGGCAAAGCCAAACCGCTGGAGATGCCTAGTAAACTCATCAGCTTCCACGAATGTTCCTCCTATAAGCTCGGCGATGTCAGTAAAAATCTGAGGGTTCCACCATTCCACTGGCAGGTCAGGCAACCTAATCCATATTCGGACTCGGTTGGAGCTCTCAATCCGCATAGGCATTCCAGGATGCCATTGGTTAGCAATGTGAAGTCATCCTCCCACATACCATCTCCCAGGCGACAAAACAAATTGCAGGTCAGCAGCGGAGGAAGTACGGAGAAGAAACATACCTTTGCCCATAGAGGTGAATCTTAAGTCCTTGATGCTAGACCATTGGCTCTGGAGACTCGCAAAGATGAAGTTGTAGTCTAGGCAGCCTTTCCATGCCCCTCCGGCTAAGGTGGCTATGGCGCTGAACCTGAACGGTTGGCAAAGAACCTCATACGATTGTTGAGAGATGACCAGGCGTCGCTTCCCCTCCACCTCCTTTTTCTCCAGCGGGGGCAAGTTCTACCCTAGCATGAGGCTTTCCTCATCCACAATGGCTTCCCAAGATCTCCCATTTGTTGGACTAGCAGGTGAAGGCCGGACCTGTCTCCCCACATCAGCGTCTCCAATGCCACCTAAAACCATGGGTTCTCTGCTTTCTGCAAGTTCTCCCATCAGCGAGAGCGCCTGCTGGGCCAGAGGCCGTTCGCTCCCTCTTCCACAATTTCGAGTTCGCTCGTGCCCTAGGAGAGAGAGAAACCAAGAAGGACTAATAGCTTATAACATACAATAGCTATATTTTCATCATGTTCATAGCAAACATAAGATTGCATACCATCCCATACATGATGGAGAATGATTTCTAGATTAGAAGCAATGGTTATGTTCTACTAACTGACAATAACAGAGTCAAATGTATAGTTTTGAATGTTTTGCACGTAGGCATATACAGATCTGATAAGTATTCGACCTCATATATTGATAAAGAGTCTATAATATTTATCATAATAGCAAAAAAAAAACACTCTTGGTTTGCATTTCAAGCACACAGAGGCATAGATATTAGCAGGCTTCACAAGGTTAGATTGACTCACTGGGCCGCTAGTTTTGTTTTTTGTTTTAGGTTCAATAACTAGTCTCTGATACCACTATTAGAACTTTGATGTTCTCGTCAGGATCTCTACGCGAAGCATTAGCCTGTAACTCAAACCTACACCCAAAACAACACCCAACAAAATGTGAGAGAAAGGGAGAGAAGAAAAGATTAGATTGAAAAACAATGATGAGTGTAGCGTTTTTAGGGTTTGCTTCAATGAGCCCTCTATAGTCATCAAAAAAATCATCCTAACACAAAGTGTACGTTGGGCCTATAAATGGGCTCCATGGATTCCCCGTCTTCTCAGTGTTATCACTCCAAATTTTTCCAAAAATATTGTATTCGGATTTAACCTTTAGATCCTGAGTCCAATCATAGACCCAAAACAAATTCACACCTATTCACCCCAAAATGAATTTCTAAACCATTGTCCAAACACAAACACAAAAATTCAAATTCAAAACCCAACTTTAAACATGAGATTCAAATCCAAAACCAAACTATCAGATCTAAATTAGATCCAAATCCAAGTCTAGATCCAAATCAAGAATTTCAAACTCAAAATCCAAAGCCGATATCAAAATGACAAATTTTGATGCTATCAAGCACCATGTGCGCATGAAAAGAACCTCCTTTTGAGTATAGATCTCGCTCTCACACCAAAAATATGTTTTTGAGCTTAAATCACTCACTACAACACATTGGCTTCCAGTTGGACTTGGACCCAATCCAGATTTAAAACGAGCCCGAAGTCACTCAAAATGGATTTGGTCTCTCCATTTGAAACAAAAACCATTCTTATAGACATTTAAAGAAAAAGATTTGAATTTTTTTTTTATAAACAGCTCCTTTTTTTTACTTATTTATTTCATTTTATCTATTTTTTTTAAATCGTCGCACAGTCGCTCAACAAAAAGCCATGCGAAGCGTGGTCACGCGGCCGTGCGATGCAAGGTCACAAGATGCTCGGCGCAGGCCCCATTTTCATGTTAAAACCGACTCTTGGGTGGTGGTTTTGCGCTTGTTGGGTGGGAAATAGCTCTGTCCACAAAGGGGTATTTACAAGGCTAATGGCCAATTTCATTTGGTCAAAACCTATTTAAAAAAAATAAAAATTATTCAAAAATACTTGAAATTCGCATGAAAATGTTATGAATATAAAAAAAATCAAATTTTGAGCTTTGGCTCCAAAACTCCCTATCATTACCTCCACAATCTTCTCCTTGGGGCATGACCTAACCCTTGGGAAACCTCTACTGTTCTCTCACTTGAAGATTTAGAGTTTTCGCTTAGCTCTTTTTCTCCATTTCTCTCATCTTTTCTTCTTCTTCTCCAACCTTGAGAGCAAGCTTCTTAAAGGTCCAACTCTTTAAGGGAGCACAATGAGATCTCTTATAGAAATATCTTCATCATCTTAGAGCTTCACACAAGGCGACTCTAAGATCATCCAAAAAAGGAGATTCATTTTCGAAAATTATTCTCGTTAGTGGTATGTAATCAACATTCTAATTCATTTTCTTTCCTTAGTTTTTTCCCTTCTTCATCTCTCATGGTCATATAAGATAACTCTCAAATCTTTACTTCGGAGTTAAGAGCTATTCTTGAATGCATCGGGAGCATGAGAAGGTAAAATGAGATTTTATTTTAGGATTGAAACATGTTTTTCTTTTATCTTGAATGTTGCTTTGCTTTGAGATGTTGTTCACTCATGGTTAATTGATTTTTCTCATTTATACATGAATGAACGGCGATAATGAGTATTGGTGTTGAGATTTCTTTAGTTTTATGTTGATTTTTGATGTTGAGATTTGTTCAACCCAAGAAAGTCTTTGAAAAATATGTACATGTTAATATGCATCTTCATGTCATTATCACGCTTAGTTTCTTTCTTAATCATATGATTAGGAATCTCAATTAGTGCTTTGTTGTGTTGGTCCTCATTTGATGTGTATTTGATTTTCTTCCATACCCAACTGTGGAAGAAATAGACTCTCTTGTAACAAAACAAAATAAATATGACTTTATGTTCATGCATAAAATATTTGGAATTATGTTTTCCAAAAAATTTTCAAAAGTAAATGCTCTTTTTAATGAGGCCTTGAAGACTTAGCTTAAGCTCTTGTATGAGCCCAAGTTCTTCTTTGGCCTATATAAAAATCGAAATCGGATATCTTCAAGTCATTTTTTTTATTTCAACTCTCATGAAGACATTATGTATATACATGTTATATGTGTATACGTGCACATGATCATCTTGCTTTGTCCTTCTCTCTATCTCTTTTCTCTCCCTCTCTCTCTCACTTTTTCTAATATTTTCTTCTCCCTCTCCATTTGATACTTTCTTTTCACAAATTTGCATACACATATGTGCACATATTTGTATATATTTACATATATACATGTATGTATATATATAATATAATATGTATAAAGATACGTATTTCCATCCTTTTTAAGCCTTTTATTTGGTGATCTCTAAAATCTCTTTCTCCCTCTCTTTTTCTCTCTATGATAATATTTCATTCTTTTGAATATTTTTCTTCAAAGGTCTATGGTTTTAACTTACCATTTTTTTACTTCACTAAGACCAAAAATCAAGTAATGATCTGATATTGAAATCGTGCTTGATGGTCTACAACCTCATTTAATTTTAAAAAACTTTCTCTTTTCATAAAAATACTTGTGACAATTTCACAAATAAAAATGAGAAACTTAGATGCATGTGGTGGTAGGAATGCTTTTAGATGAATTTTATGATAGGAAAAAATGATTTTTCTCTAATCATGTAGGATCAATGCATTCATACACTTATATACATTTAACACCATGAACAATCACAAACACCACTTTAAAAGAGTTCAAGCAAGATGAAATGAAGCTCTAACTAGACAGTAACCGAATTAGAGCAAAATTTCAAACCTACTTAAAGTCTTAAGGGAACACTAAAGTGACTTTAAAAGGTGATTTTCAAAGTTTTTCAAATGATATTTATAAAGATTTCTCAATTCAAAATTTCTCAAATCAAATTGCTTTACACTCTCAAATGATTCTTCAAAACTTTCTTAAAATCTTGAAACATCAAATCTTCAATATTTCTCAAACACTACACGGCATTTAGAATGAAAAAGATGTTTAAACCAAAACAAAATGCATCAAGGGTAAGCATAGCCCTTGAATTGATTACCCCCGGTAAAGGTACCAGGAATGGTCAATCATCGTACCGACGGGTGAGTCTCTTTCTCTCTCATTTCAAATAAAACCTTATTTTTCTAAAGCACTCCAAAAACCCATCAAATAATTTTTTTGGGATGCGAACACCCAGTTAGGCAGTTACAAAGAAAGTCAGTTACAACCTTTTTTAGTTTTAGATAACTATGGTAACTAATTACCATAACGCATGAGTGGGCCCACCCATACGTTATGAGAATAAATGTCAAGTGCATGGCACCAACGGCTAGCACCAACAGGAGGCGTTTTGGCAAGCAACAAACTTCCATACAAGGCAAAAAAGAAAGTTCGTTAAATTTCACACAAGCCTCCATAGAAATCCGAGAAGAAAACAACCTACACTTAGATCTAGAAACTTCGCCCCTCAAAAGCGTACCTTCGCTCTGCATTAAACCCTTCATACCCCCTTGGCACTTCAGGCGCACCCTTCCTCCCGATACCACCATTACTCGCCTCTCGCTCCATGCAGAGGAGAAGCTCTTGCCCCTCTTGTTACTGCCACTTTCTTTCACCCACACCTCGGACGAAACCATTCCAAGTGAGATGAATCACTCAGAAAGTCCCCTCATCTGCCACTGATCTCCACAAAAGACAAGTTAGCACGTTGTTGCCAAACCCTAAATCTAGAACCAAACCACCTTAAATCCGAAGTTCCCTCCCTTCAACCCCTAAAATCACATTATAGAGGATCATAAAAAACTATAGAAGCACCCTACTTGACCAAAAACCTCATAAATCACCTCTATAGAGAACGACAATACGGAAAATCACAAAGAGAAAAGAAAAAGCAAACCTCCCTTCCGCTACAGAATTCATGTTGCATAAGCATAAAAAATGCAAGAATTTGCAAAAAAAAAAAAAAAAGACAGAATCCCACCTCCTCCTTTGGAAACCCTCAAATCCACTCCACAAAATGAATCGACATAGACATAAACAATGAAGAATAATCTAGAAACCCAAGACAGCAACCTCGACGCTTAGAGCTGGCAAAGTTGCAAGCTCCTTGTCCGTAGCCGCGACAAAATCCAAGAGCGTCTCTAACAAGGAACCATAGATGGCATTAACAGTTCCCCTCTCTAACCCTTCACTCTGCTGCTCCCTCTCTCTCTCTCTCTCGCCTTTGTACACAGTACTAAAGGCGGGCTTACTGGGCCCCCAATGGGCCACCTTCATTTCCCATTACCTTCCCCGAATGCATAGCGGGCCGGGCTGGGCTTGATTGTACAGACCCGGTTCAACGGCTGCCCGGCCTGGTGCCCAGGCCTAATTCCAAACACCCTCACACTTTAAATAAATCACACAACTTGCAAAGTATTAGAACTAGTTTCATAAAAAATTCTGCCCACTTTATAATTAAGTTTTTTTAACTTGTAACTTTTTGTTTCATCATCATACCCAACAAAAATAGACTTGTCACTTTTTTTAATCAAGTTTGGATGTCTCACTAGAATTGATTAGACAATAGCTACTTACATTTTCCTTTTTTTTTTTTTCCAAGCTTCATATGGTGTTTTGTTGCACACAAGTTTTGTTGGAGAAAAAATTAAAAGACATACCGACATATCCATAGCTTCAAGCCAGAACTCAATTCTTAAATTCATTTACTTAGCAAACTATGAATCATCCGAACAGTTGTCTGATTATGCATCTCAGCCACATTATTGTGATGTTTTTCTTATTGTGACCTTTGGATCCCATTTTCCCCGCAGTATGCTTCAAAAACATTTGAGAAAAACTGTCCCCTTCTATCTTTGCAAAGTATGTTCATGGCCCATATGCATGCACTTTGAACTCCTTGAATTGATCAATAACTTCAGTTTTTTTTTTTTTAAATGAATATACCCAATTCATATGTGTATAGTTATGTTAGTGAATAAAAGAGAATTCTTACGCTTATTCAAAGACAATTTTCATTGGGCCATTGATGTCTATTTGAACTAGTTCAAGAGGTGTTCTTTCTCTCAGGTGTTCTTGCTCTTCAAGCTTTTCCAATTGGAAAAGAATTTTTGTGTTGTTCTCCGTAATTACACCTTTCACAGGCACCACTTGAATTATAAGGAGAAGATGGGCTACATACCCATTTTCTAGAAATATCATAAATTAGAGTTTACAAACTGAAAGAACATTTGGAACCCAAGGACACAATTCGTGATTTGTGTCATCATGGATCTATGCAACAGTTTCCTATGATGCACAGACACACTAGGTTCAGAGATAGTTGAGGCCCAGTTTCTAGGGTTTTGGGATGTGGCCTTGAAGAGATTTATGATTTGGAATCCAAAATTAACGTGATCCATGTTCAAGTTGAAGGTCTGATTCAGGGAAGATCCCAATTTGTACTTTATAATCCAATTTAATTATCTAAATCTAGAGGTTGGTTTTAGATTTAAGGGATTGACTAGGGTATAAATCTACGGTCTGATTCTGAGATTGAAATCCGAGTTCAAATTCACAATCTGGATTAAACTCGAAAGACCAATCTTGTAAGATCTGAGATCTTGATCCAAATGATGCAGATCTGAAATCCAACGTTCAAATTAAGATCTAATTCTATGAGGTCTGAAATCATGGTCCAATATCTAAGATCTGAGATCTAAAGTTGTAATCCAAATTCCAAGTGAATATCTGATTCTCTATAAGATCTAAAATATGGGTTTAAACCGGTCAAAAACAAAATCTAAAGCCCCCAACACGACATCTAAATTAAATTCCAAAATATATTAAGTTAGTTGTTTTCTTACTTAAATAATGTTTTTTAATAGTAAAAAAATATATGAATCTTATAACAATAAAATTTTGGTAGTATAAAGATCCATTTTTTTTTTTATAAAAATGATTTGGAATAAAGCATGATTTATAATAAAGTAGTGTTTATAAACACATTAGAAGGTCCATATTTTGTTTAAGACACTTTTTAACATAAATTTAAGAGGTTTTTATCCCTTGCCCAAGTGGTCTGGTACCTACCAATCACTCGGTAAATATATACATATACATTTATTTGCTCATTGATCCAGCATGTAGGTTCAAATCCTTGCCTTTTTTGTCCACTTAACCATATAAATGTGTCTCCGCATGGCACCAATGCGAAGTATGACTTCTATCAATGATGTTAACGTTTTTCGGTTACAAAAAGCTCTACCAATCACTCTGTAAATATGTACATATACATTTATTTGCTCATTTATCTATTTATTCATTTGTTTCAGCATGTAGGTGCAAATCCTTATCTTTTTTGCCCACTTAACCATATGAATGGGTATCCGCATAGCCAATGAGGAGTATGGCTTCTCACAAACGTTTTTCGGTTACAAAAAAGCTCGAACCAGCATTAAGCTTAAATCTAAATCCAAATCCAAGTCCAACTCCATGTCCAAGTCCGATTTCTCGTCCGAACGGCTCGGATTCGCAGATACCTAAAATCTTTTTCCCGCGGACGCCACTAACCCATTTCTAAAACCCTCGTTCCTGTTACTTTCCGACGGCGAACTCTCTCTTCTCCCAGACTTTAGGGTTTTGCAGAGGAAGCTGATAAGATGACCGCCTTCCTCAGAAGAACTCTCAATTCCTCCACGCCCTTCTCAGGCGTCTTCCTTACCAGAACCCTATCCTCTCTGATCTCTTTCGAGACGTCCATTCGTCATGTCTCTGCAGCTCCCTGTTATGCCCCTTCTCCGAATCCTAGCAGAGCGCCAAGCTTCTCTCCTTTTGCGGCATCCGATACTGCCGGCTTTCGGTTTGGTTTCCGTGGCTTCCGGACGTGCCCGGAGGTGTGCTTTCATGCGTCAGTGCCTGCTTCCGCGGAGTACGCCGTCGCCGATTTATCTGACGAGGACAGCTCGAGCGCAAGAAAGGGAGATGAGGGGCTCGAGATCGCCAAGCTCGGCATCTCACAGGATATCGTCTCTGCGCTGGCAAAGAAGGGAATCACTAAACTGTTCCCCATTCAGGTATGGGAACTTTAGCTCTTGACAATTTTATCCCCTTTTGCTACCTTTCTTTGTTGCTAGTAGCAGTAACACAACCGTCATGTTGTTCATAATTGTCCATGATTTTGATAAACTAATTTCGGGTACCTTGTTACTGGTGTGTTTTGCTTTTTACCCATTATAGTTGTTTGAGTAAAAGAAGGAACTCTTTAGGGGCTGACCAATGTTATTATTTTTCGATCTTAATTTAGTTAACAGTGCTGGAGGAAATGTTAAGGCAATGGAAAGGCTGCAACAGTGGAAATGAGTGAAAAAGGAAAGTCCTTTGTTCATGGTTAAATCCAGCATATGCGCCAGGGCCTAAGTTATTTCCGTGGATGTCTTTTTTATTTTAACTAATTGAGCAGAGTGGTCAGCTTAGTAGCTATTACTGAATGATGAAGTTTAAAGAAGCGCCTGCGATTTTTGATATGCTGCTTACTGGATGCATTTTAAAAATTATGTACTTTTTATGATCTTAAATCGCACTTTTCAGGAGTATGTTTTTTTGTTGTAACTTGACTTTCAATTTGTAGTGGTGTAATTATTGCAGAATCCTAAAAGATAATGGTTGAGTGTGTGAAAGTGGAGAAAGCCATTGAAACGTGTAACTAAGCTGTTAAGTGTCTACCCTGCAGTTGGCCAAAGACTCTCTCCCGGCCCAACGGACCCTTTTTGTCTCTGTGTTTTCTCTTCGTTTTTAAATTAAATCAATGACATAAACATTTTCCATTTGATTTTTGATTTTTGTTTCTTGCACTTGTTTGATGATCAGGCACAAACTCTACTACTAAAGGATGAGTATAAAATTCTGAGATAAAAAGAACTATTGGATAATTTATATTTCATCAGTAAAGTGCAGTGCGTGCTCTGCTCAAGTTTACATCGAGGAGATGTTTGATATATGTTATTATTAGTGAAAACTACATGGTAATGCCATCTCTGATGTTCTCCCAGAACTGTACATTCAACAAAAAAGAGTGAAGCTTCTTAATCCCTTTTTTTCCTCATGTATCAAGATCAGACCTGACATAATGTTTAGTCACTATAGAAATGTGAAACTAATATGGAGATAAGATACATGCATTGGAAATGTGGTGGATATTTCTGTCCTTGCTGCAGAGGTTGGACTGATCTTAATCAACTTTGATATTACTGGCAAAAAAATAGACCACTTTCATGTAAGCTGCATTCTTGTTGCATGAGACCAAAGTTTATTATATATTCTAACCAGGGTAATGGTTTGTCTACTATGATAGAGTAATGATGATCATGTGGCAAAAAACGGCGTTATTTTAAAAATAATGCATATTAAACGTTAAAAACGACATCCCCGTATAAAACGGGAATATAACACGTTTTTTTTTTTAAAAACGGTAAAAAATAAAAGACGCATATAAAACGCATATTAAACGCGTTTTATATGCGTCTTCCACGTTTTTTTAAAGAGTGAGTTTTTTTTAAGAAATGGCA
Source organism: Nymphaea thermarum (assembly GCA_011799765.1). Taxonomy (NCBI): domain Eukaryota; kingdom Viridiplantae; phylum Streptophyta; class Magnoliopsida; order Nymphaeales; family Nymphaeaceae; genus Nymphaea; species Nymphaea thermarum. The sequence goes on from JAANDH010000589.1 coordinate 171,876, forward strand.
TGCGTGTAATATTTGTAAAAGAATTGGTTTTTTTTAACTTGGACGCTCCTTTTAATGGCAAAAACGTCTTTTAAAAGAAAAATAGGGGTTAACTTCCCGCCATCCTCTCCTTCGTCTCCCGAGAAAATCTCTCTTTTTCCCTTTCCCCCCTCAGCTTCCTTGGGATTTGTTGTTCACGTTGAGGGGAAGAGTTTATTAACTTTATTTCTCTAAATTTTTAAGTTGGCATAAATTTTTAAGTTGGCAAATTGTTTCAGAGGTGTACCTAAAATTATTTGTTGCTTATCTAGCCATTTTCCAATGTTTTTTTAATTTCTCATTTATTTTATTTTTATATAATTGTTAGGATTTATTTATTTATTTTTTAAAAATTTACCGTCTTTTTCCCGTTTTATTCCCGAGATTTTTTCATCCTCGCCGTATTATACCCGTCCACGTCTTTTGTGACAATGGGTGAGAGGGAGACCTCCTTAATATTCTTGTCTTCTTAAGGGGAAAAGTCTAAAAATTAAGCTTGCCTACTAGGTTCTGTCTGGCACGTTAATGTTGTGAAAAGTGCCATAATGAGTTATTAGGAAAAGTAGCAAATGATGGGGGTTCATCATGTCATTGCATGTGGAATTATTGCGAGTAGCAATAACAACTTATTAACAATTTTTTCATCTAAGACTCTTTTTTCTATCTACCTGGTATTTGACTCCTGTTTTTGGAGAAAAGGAATTATGATTTGTGCTCCATATGTTCTATTCTGGAGTTCAAGTATATTATTACCTGTCCTTTATGTAGTTCATTTTAAGTTAGTTTGTCAGTATGATGTTGACTATCTACTTTTGTGTCAGAGAGCTGTTTTGGAGCCGGCAATGCAAGGGCGTGATATGATTGGCCGGGCCAAAACTGGAACAGGGAAAACTTTGGCTTTTGGAATCCCCATCATGGACAGGATCATACAATTCAATGCTAAACATGGGTTTAGTCCAACCTTCAATATCACATTAGTTTTTATGGTTTCCATCTTTGGGTGGCTACTTCTTTAAGTCACTCCTATGACCATGAATTTCAAAGAAGCTTATTCTCTTCTCTTTCCCTGTTGGTTGTAGGCGTGGAAGAAATCCTTTGGCCTTGGTTATGGCGCCAACTAGGGAGCTTGCTCGCCAAGTTGAAAAAGAATTCAGAGAATCAGCACCTGTGTTGGATACAATATGTGTTTATGGTGGTGTTCCTATATCTTCTCAAATGAGGACTCTTGATTATGGGGTGGATATTGTTGTTGGGACTCCAGGGCGCATTATTGATTTGCTCAAGAGAGGTGCATTAAACTTGTCAGAAGTGCAATTTGTTGTCTTAGATGAGGCTGATCAAATGCTTGCTGTGGGGTTTGATGAGGATGTCGAGGTAATTTTGGAAAAGTTGCCCCAGAACCGTCAAAGCATGATGTTTTCTGCTACGATGCCAAGTTGGATAAGGAGGCTGTCACAAAAGTATTTGAAGAATCCACTTGTCATTGATCTTGTAAGTGTTATTTGGCCCTCCATGTTCCTGTCAATTGTTTGTTTCTGAATTCTGAGTGAACATCTGATAATATCTACTTTGACTGTTCTTGTTTAATCAAGGAGCACACTTTCCTTATTGATTCTACACTTGAACTGATTCGAGGTTGCAATTTTGGCTTTAAAAGTAGGTTTTTGCAATGATTTCCATCTCACATGCATACTCATTATTCAACTGGTATTTGATTTTTCATGCAGGTTGGTGATTCTGATAAAAAATTAGCTGAAGGGATTAGTTTACATGCCATTATGTCCGACATTTATTCGAAGCCCTTGGTTCTCAATCATCTGATAACAGTATGTATATTTCATTTTTTGTGCTTTCCTGTGATTTTCTTATGTTATTTGGTGGCAACATAGTTTTCGAATGTTAGCCTTTTGCTCCCCCTTTTGTCTTTCCATTTCTAAGAAATTACAGTCTTTGTCTTGGTCCACAGATGTGCCAACACCCACATTGCATCTCTGGATGCAGAGAACATGTATTCGGCTACACCAGATGATTTTTTTGTCCATTAATGACCATTAATGATATGCACTTGACTGACATCAATGGCAAGTCTAGTATGGTCATTTGATTAGTTAAAAAAATAAAAAAAAATAGAAAAAAGCATATGTGTTTGTGTGAACCCTCTTTGGTTCAACTGAAGCACATCTCTCTTAGCTCCCTCCTCTTTCACCTCTCCGGTTGAGCGGGGACTAAGAAATTACAATCTTTGTGTTGCCACAGAAGTGCCAACACCCCACGTTGCATCTCTGGATGCAGACAACATGCATTGCACTGCACCAGATGTTTTCTGTCCATTAATGATATGCAATTTGACTCACATCAACGGTGAGTCTATGGTCATTGAGGACGGAAATTGTCCTTGTCTTAGATTAAAAAAAAAAATTAAAAAAAAAGTTTAGAAAAAGCAGATGAGAGTTTGCATGCACCTTCTTTGGTTTGATTGAACACCATCTCTCTTGCCTTCCTCCTCTCTCACCTCTCTGGTTCACCAGGGACTAAGAAATTACAATCTTTGTCTTGTCCACAGATGTGCCAACACCCACATTGCATCTCCGGATGCAGACAACATGCATTTGGCTGCACCAGATGATTTTTGTACATTAATGACGTGCAGTTGATTCACATCTGTGGTCATTGAATACTGAAAATGTCCTTTTTTAAGATTAAAAAAAATTTGAAAAAAGTATAAGAAAAAGCAGATGAGAGTTTGTATGGACCCTCTTTGGTTTGATTGAACCCCATCTTTCTTGCCTCCTTCCTCTGTCACCTCCCTGGTTCACCAGGGACTAAGAAATTACAATCGTTGTCTTGCTCCGCAGATGTGCCAACATCCACATCACGTCTCTGGATGCAGACATGATCCATTTACCAGACGATTTTTGTCCATTGATGACATTGATCTCTCATTAACAGCGAGTCTAGCATGGTCATTGAGGACTGAAATTGTCCTTGTTTTAGTTAAAAAAGAATTTAGAAAAATGTAGAAAAAACAGTGAGTTTGTATGAACTATGAACCTCACCTCTCCTGCTCACTGGTCCCTAGTGAGCTTATCTCTCTGTGCTGAGCTGCTCTTTCTATCGGGAAAAAGCAACTGTGGGGCAACAACATTAATGTAAGATTGAGGGAGAGAGAGAGAGATCTGACAATATTGGTGTCAAATTTCAGGGTAGAATGCATTTATAATCAGGTTCAAATTGGATCTCCTACAATAATAAAATTGGAGAATCAGATCCAACCAATTTGCAATCCTATCAAGGATAAACGGAATCAGGTGATTATCAAATTCCTTTGGATGGAAAGAAACTAGTTAATTTCACATGATCTTGTAAATAAAATGGTTGGATTGGTTTGTGAGGTTCCACAATGGTTCAACCCAATATTTAATTGAGTTACTAATTGTAAGTTATGTCACATAGGTATGAGTATGGGTACTAGTACTGGTACAGGTTCAGATTATTTTCAAATATATATATACATATATTTGAAAATAATCTGAACCTGTACCAGTACTAGTACCCATACGCATACCTATGTGACATAACTTATACATATATTTGAAAATAATCTGAACCTGTACCCGTACTAGTACCCATCTCATACCTATGGGACATAACTTACAATTAGTAACTCAACAAATAAGAATTCAAACAAACAAAATAACATATTCGTTATTCAAAATTTATGGATTCTAAAGAAGAAACTATTGAATAAAATATGAAAATAACATACTAAAAATCCAAAATATATTAGTGTTAAACTCTGATGTTGGGTTATATAACTTATATTAATAACATTCGTAATTTGAAACCTAACTCTAGATGTGTTTATTGAGTTTAACTTTAAACGATGTAACAAAAATTGAAAACCCTAAATTTTGGACAGGAAAGGACTCGGTCAACTTTGACCAAGTCCTAAATCGGATGGATACAGTTCCGGGTATGTTGACCATATTCGGTACTGTTTGACCAGTACCCGGGCAATAACCGAGACAGTACCGGTGTCTTACCTGACCGGTACGGGTGCGCTGCCTTTACAGCAGTACCCATGTGACAATGATTGTAAGTTAGTTTTGTGTAACAGATGCATAATAGGAATGAAAAGCATTGGCATTTGTGGACATCTTTGTTTCACACACACCCTCACTATACCTGCCCCTAATTATTTCTGGAAACTGCTGTGCCAGGGAAATGATTCTTGTGTGCAGTTTGTTTTTAAGTAAGACAACTTGTGAAACTCTCCCAAAAGTTACCACACCAACATTCTGCACCCTTCTACAAAGGAAGGACTCCTTCAAGAAGTTTCTATTTAATTAAACCAATAGTCAGAACTTATTTTCACAGTTTTGGAAGCTCAAATGCTTGTTGACTAGCTGATTCATTAATTTTTGAAGATATGTCTAGGTTAACTTAGTGCTACGTTGTCAGAGGCTTGCACCTAGTGTCTCAAACTTCTTATGCTTAGCTAGCTTGTTTAGGCAGCCTACCATCTAAGTCACAGGGACACTTTATTTTTGCCACTACACCCTCGTCGACACGGCTCGGGTGTTGGTGCGGCTTCGATTCGCACCTACAATCAGTCAAAGAAGAGTCGGGTGCGATCAGCCGCACCTAACCATTTCTGTCCATTTTCGACACGCATCCGACTCGCATTTGGCTTGAGTCGGGTGCGATCAATCCATGTCGAGTTTATGTGTCCTTTTTTTGTTTTTTGTTTTTTGTTTTTCAATTATTTCATCATAAGTATTGAAAAGGGGGTTAGGGCTTCGACTGAAGTCAGTCGACCACCTGATCCCATTGGAGTTCGGCCTTCCATGTGTGTGTGTGGAGAGACTTGATAGACGATAATTTTTCGGTGGCCATCGGTGCGACAGCGACCTGAGATCGGCAGACTGTCTTCCAACAGCGACCTTCAGCCCTTCTCTGGCACAAGGCAACCGACATTCAGTTTTATCAGTTTTCAATCCTTCGGTGACCAGCGACAGCGACCTGAGACGGCGGGCTGTCTTCCAATCCTCTGACATCCAATCCTCCGACGTTCTCCGTTGAGTTTTATTATTCTATCAAGTATCAACTATCACCCTTTTATGTTCATTTTTTCACTGTTGTCCAGTTTTTTCTTCTTTTTTTTAACGTGTGTGATGATAGATGAATAATTGTTTGCTCTTGCTGCAACCCTGTTTTTTTATATTTGCTGTGTGTTTTTCAGTTCTTATTTGTGATGTACCTTTTTTTAGGATTTTATAATTATTGTCTGAAATGTGTTATTGTTTTATTGCTGTTTTCATAGTATTTGATATACAGTTGTGTTGTAACTTGATGGTTTCCTGTTTCATATCACGGTATACATTATTGTCTAATATACAGTTGTGTTGTAACTTGATGGTTTTAACATTTTGTTTTACACTTTTACTGCTGTTTCATATCACGGTATACATTATTGTCTAAGTCACATGGGTACGGGTATGGGTACGACAACTTTAAAAAATGTGGGTGTGGTAGGATATATGTATGTATATATGCAAAATAACACAAAAAATTCAAAATCAAAGCAACATTTTACTAAACAAGTGATAAATAAAAACATTAGTATGTTAATGAACAATAACTCTAAGAGTAGAATGAAAAATAAGGTGGAAAAATTAAATCAAAGTAAAATTAAGCAGTTTGAATCTAAAGGTACCTAAGTGTGTCCAAGACTCAAGTACCCATTTTGGGTACGGGTACGGCAACATGGGTATGTGGACCTTACTGAAGTACCCATGTGACTTGGATTATTGTCTATTGGTTATAATATATTAATATATAAGTTTTGGTACTTGTATTCTAGGTGCTGCCATGTTCTACTTTCTAAATGTTAATTTTCAATCTACTTTTGTATATATGTTAGTATGTTATATTACTAAGTTACAGTAGTTACTATATATAATATATGTTGTTCTAAACTTCTAATATGGTCGTATGCATTATGTTCTATGCATTATTACTTAAAGACTCATTGAATTGTTGATTTGCAATTTCGAATTTGTTATTTAATTTTGTTGTTTATAGGAAAATTTTCTATATATATATTTATTTATATTTATATAATAAATGGATAATAATAATAAAAAATATTCTCACCGCACCACTGCACCTAATTTTTTTTGGGATGTACTGCTCCGGCACCCACACCAGCACCCGCACCTCGCACCTGTGTGACATAGGCTCATAGCCTACCATTTGAAACCACCTAGAACATTGTTTTGGACATGGGCTTTGCTGAGGCGCTCAATGCTGTTGGTTAACAACCTAATTTTTTATTCCTTTTTCTTTCTTATTCTTTTCCTTTTGTCTTTTGAGACAATTTTCTGTTATTATGTTTTTGGGCAGTTTTTCACTTCTTTGTTGTTGTATGTGATTTTGCATTCGAAGTATATGTGTATAGGTGCATACACACTTATAACTAAATAGTAAATTCATATACTATTATATGTTTAGTATTTTATGTTATTTTGTGTTTTCAACTGTCACATATGTATGCATTATCTTTTTAATATATTTTTCTTGTTTATTAGAATTATAACAGAATGCAATTTTATGGTAAGCCATAAACAATATGAATATGGGCTTATGATTATTTGAGGATATATGCTTACCTGTTTTTAATTAGGTTAGTAATTTTGGGTTTTCTTTTTGGATTAGTGTTAATAAATAAAATTAAAGATATTTTATCTGTTGACACCTAAGAAAATGGTTAGATTTTTCACACTCTATAATGTTGAAAAATTTTGGTATTTACTTTTAAACAATCTTTTGTTCTATATAACTTGTAAACTAGAGTTGTTCAACTTCATGTAAAGTTTGATGTTTCAAGTTTGCTATTATGTTTTTCATATTACAAACTGTTAAATGTGTTCGGTTATTGTGCTTTGGATTGTTTTAATGTTATAAGTTGGTTTGCCACTGAGAACTGCATCAGTTTTATTATTAATTTGAAAAATTAATATTGCATTTTATTAGTTCTCTTTTTGGAGGTGGGCCACTTAATTTCTGGTATATATGTGTGTATGTGTGTGTGTGTACATATATATATCCCAACCCCTAGTTTTCTCTGACTCTTTCTCATCTATTTTTTTCCTCACTCTTTTTTCCTCTTCATTTTTTTCTTTTCACAAACTATTTCTGTTTTAAGAATGGGTAGACCTTTTAAAGGGAAAGAAACATGAAAATCTAGTCTCGTTTTGGTGCTAGTTTAGTTGTTTTACTCATTTCCTATACCCCAACACAGACTATGACTGAATATTGTTGATGTCATGATATATGTGACTATATTTAATAACATTTTGTGTTGTAATTTATTGGTTTCTACATTTTCCTTTTTCTTGGTACTGCTTAAAGTGCCTAGTCTAGCCTGGATGTGCCTGGGATCTACTCATTGGTTTGGTTTCACGTAACACTTCTGACGACATAGACCTAGACTCTAGCTCATGAGCTGAACCTAAACACATTCCACATCTAGATGGAAATATCATGTCCTGTGTGCCATGGAGCAGGTGAACTTACGGACTTCTTTGAGAAGGTTTTATCAAAATGTTAGGATCTTTAACAACCACATCCCAATGGAAATACCATATCCGCATAAAATGGAGTGGACTTATGGAACGACTTCTATGGGAGGGTTTTATAAAAACTGTTAGGAAGATCGAAGTAGATTTGCTATATATAAGGATGTCAATGAGCTTCGAGAATGTAATGGTATAACGTGGGAAGATCTTTGATCCATGCTGACCTTTCTATTTAATATCATATGGCGCCAAGAAACACTGACATCTATGGCCATCATAGTAGGTTGAGTTTTACTTTCGATTTCACAAAAACAATTACATTCATTTTTTCAAGTGATTCATACGATTGAAATTGAATGTGCCCATTGCTGATTTCCTTCTGATCAAATAATTGGCAGAAGCCAACTTTCAGATTCATGGACCAAATTTGATTAGATTGTCTTTCACTCACATTTTTGCATGATTGGTCACTCTCACTCAACATCTTTTGGTCTCTGCATGAAAATGAGTGGAGTATTAGAAAGTAGAAAACCATAATCAGAGTGCTAATGGAACTGGTTTTTCTGTCCCGTCTTTTTTTTTGCCTTACTCTCTGGTCTCAATCATGCTTTGACTCCTGTTGGATATGAAACAAGTGAAAAAAAATGCATATGGTGGTCGAATATTAATGTATCACAAATACTGTTCAGGTATCAAAGGGATATGAACTGGATCTACGGTAGTTATATCTAGGGGTTATTAAATGAGCATGTTTGTGAACTGTTCGCCTAAAACAATTGACAAACTAATTACTATAACGTTTTTACTGTATAGCATGGATTATTCTATCCAACCATCATTATTGTGAGGTCTGATACTAATGAACAGCCAAGACAGAACGTTTTTTGGTTGTGCGAACCAAAAGGAACGATGACTTTGGGTTGTACCAAGTGTGAACCAAAAGTAGTAAAATAGTGCTGAATAGCTAGTGGTATAAACTGAAAGTTGACATGTTCACATACAAATAAAATGAACGAAGTTGAAGTTCATTGCTGCATTGTGTTAATGATGTTTATCTAAAACCTAGAAAAATTAAAGATGTGAAGTTAGTGGTGGAATCTGGCTCACTCAGCAAGGTGGTTGGCCAACACATGTTGACTCACTAGGGCAGGTTGGTCATTTAGATATCTTGATGATTCTCCATGTTTAGAGAACATGCTTCTATCATTAATGTCATACTAGCTGCAGCTAATTGGTTTAGTATTCTGAAGTCTCTCGTCATTGTTGTTGCCATTGATGTTCAGTTTCCACTTCTGGAGATAATACCTGCCTGCCTTTTTAGTAGGAACAGCTTGCCTTTTTTTTTTTTCAGTGTACTGTGGTTCATTTGTACTGTTGGATAAGCGCTAAAAAATGCCAGGAACAATTTTAAAAGCTTTACTGTGCTGCTTTAGCCTTCTGTGGAAGTGGTCTTGTGTGTTTCTTTTTTAGTTTATTTTTGTTCGGTGTTTATTGAAACTATAAACCTGCCAAAATTAATTGAAATAAGTTTGAAGAACCTTAAGCATATTCTCTGCAACCATGGGTGAAAACCGTTAGTATAATATTTCTTAGCTTTCTGTTTGAACTAAATGACATAAATATATGTTTTAAGTGTCTGTTTGTATGTGTTTAAGCACTTTTGAATTCTTTTTTGTCAATTAGGAGCATGCCAAAGATGGGAAATGCATTGTCTTCACCCAAACGAAACGTGATGCAGACCGACTGTCATACACTATGTCTCGGACTTTGAGATGTGAAGCATTGCATGGTGATATCTCTCAGAATCAGAGAGAAAGGACCCTTTCAGGATTTCGAGATGGCCATTTCAATATCTTAGTTGCTACTGATGTTGCTGCTCGAGGGCTGGATATACCAAATGTTGATCTGGTAGCAAATTTTCTCTTACATTGAGATTGCTTGTGGGATTTCTTCTTTTTTTTTTTTTTTTTTCTTTTTTGCTCAATTGGCAGAAGGGATGCATCTGTCTTTCACACGTATATTATGTGTATGTATCCTTTTGCAATTTCATAGTTAATGCGTAGGTTTTTCTGTAAATGAAGTATTAATGAATTTTTATCTAATGCATGATTTGATGGTTTTTGTTTCTTTTGATATGTTCCAGAAAACTATTGTTATGATTTATCATAATTTGAGTTTCTGTCGTTCCATCAGGTGGTACATTATGAGATGCCAAGCACATCAGAAATTTTTGTTCATAGATCAGGACGCACAGGGCGTGCTGGTAAGAAGGGAAGTGCGATTCTAATGTACACGGAACAACAGACTAGGGCTGTTCGGGTAATTGAGCGAGATGTTGGATGCAAATTTAATGAGGTATGCATTCCTTTTGTCTATTTGTGGTCTTTGTCAAATTTAATGAGGTATGCATTCCATGAGGTATTTATTGGGTTCTTTGTCCATTGTTGTTGGATTTTAATGATTCTGCAGATATTGACAAGTTCTTTTCTCCTTTGTTTCAGCTGCCTAAAGTTGCTGTGGACAGTAGGAGTCAAGATATGTTTGGCGATGCTGGCGGCGGCCGCTATGGATCATTTTTTGGGGGTTCGGGTGGTGGTCGTCTAGGTGGTTCAGACTTTGGTCGTTCTGGAAGCTATGGTGGTTCACGGTTTGGCGGCTCTAGCAGATCTGGTGGTTCGTCTGGTCGACTTGGTGGGTCTGGTGATTCTGGTTCAGGCCATTCCAGTTCCTTTGATGGACCCAACTCTGGTCGATTTGGAGGGTTTGGTGGTTCAAGCTCGGAGCGCTTTTCTAGGTCTACTTTTGGTCAGTCTGACAGACTTGGCGACTCAGGCTCAAGTCGGTCTGGAGGTAGCTTTAGGAGTTCGAATTCTAGCAGGTCAGGTGGAGTTGGCGATTTTGGCTCCAGCCGGTTCGCTGATTCGGGTTCAAGTCGTTTTGGTAGCTTTGGTGGTGATAATGACCACCGTTCCGGCAGGCGTTCATTTTGAAGTAATCTCATAAACTTGTAATACTTTTGCGTCTGGTTGTATACAAAAATAACATTATATGAATAATTTCCCCTGCTGCGTTTCTATATAATCAAGAATGTCCCAAAAAATTGTTGTTAACCGACTCACTTTGCTGTTTGGTGGTGCTTGATAAGAAACCTCTATGCTACCTTGGTGCATGTGCATACAGAAGCGCGGGTGCATGTGTGGCAACTGACAAGGATATATGTATGATCAAAGTTGTTCTCAGACGATGTGACATGGACATGTCAAAAAGCCTGACGTACAGGTCTGGGCACATTTAGGCACGAGTGCAGGCGAGCGTGTATCTCCGGATTCAGCTGCGAACCGTGGTCGATTCACGTTGCATGCTGTCCATGTAGAGACTTGGTCAACTTTTACCGATCTTATCCTTTTTTTAGAAATTAATTGATAAGATTTTAGTTAGGGTCATCTGACGGACGATGCCTGCTTATGCGCCCTCTCATCTTTGAGAAACCCCGAATAGGTTTTGCCAATTGATTCACGTTGCCATTGTTTTCCCCCTAAGAAGCCGTCCTGGGTATATAAAATGCACATATACGTTGTCGTAGACTCAAAGTTGGACACATGCCACTGTGTCAGACAATGCTTGTTTTTCAAAAAAAGAAAAACTACACAAATGACTATGAAACCATATGCGACAAAGTGATTTACGAATTCGCAGGTTATGATTGAACTTGAAGACATGTTATGATTTGTATTACATGTACTCACGTGCTTCATAAAGTTACACATAATTTGTGTGAGAAATAATAAACATATATGGACCTGATTGTATATAATATTCATATACAATGATTGTATACTAAACTGGTTGGTGTATCTGCACATTTGTATGACATGAGACAAACCTGTTTATCAAATGACAATACACTTCCATGTTGAAGTCCATTCAATCATTGTAGTTAAGATGAAGGCAAAGGCAAACTCACAAAATTACACAAACAACAACTGCAAATTTACGTGAGAAACTGATGTAGACAGAATCTATATAAAGAGAAGGGGAGAAAAGTGAAAACACATATATGTTGTCAGTTGTCCCAGACTTTCAAGATTGAAACATGAGACTGTTTATGCATCTTTTAAAAAACTACACAATCGACACCTTGAAAAACTTGCTACAATTGATTTTACAAATTCAGAGGTCATGACTGAACTTGGGACAACGAGTCATGATTTTCCGTAACCAAGGTTTAATATAACACTAATGTAAATAGATGATTGTTCGGAAGACATGAGGCTAATGATTATTAGAACGTCCGGAAGACAACAAATGCTTCCGTTTTCAGACTTCTTAATTTCCTGCCATTCATAATCTCTTTTCGTTGTATTTTGGTGTCTCTTCATTGTTTGTGTCATTCGTCTCTTCGCCTTCACATGTCTTCTTCTGTAACATCTAATAACCATTAGCCTCATGTCGTTCACATCTTCCATTCTTCTACTCATGCATGTAGCAACCATCTCATATTCTAGTGCAATGTAGAGGTGCGCATTTTTCGCATCATTCAACCCACGGTTTCAACGTTTTCTAATGTTCCAGGGTTTCATTCAGTACACAAGAAAATTAGTAATGAAGAAGAAGCTCAAGCCACCATCATGACCTACGAATGCAAGGTGGTTGAATCGTTGAGAGCTGCTCAAGTGCGTGAAGAACTGGCCAGCCATGATCAAGCTTACTTGCGAGTACTTGATGAACACTTGGGCAGCTAAATTTTAAGCACACTGCATTTGCAGCCCACTGCAAACTAAAGCTATGTTCAGATGACCATGCAGTTTGCATTTCGAACTTGCAAAGACCCATAATTGAATAAGGATTCGCTCTTGAATTATCGTCTTCTATAATGGAGATAATGTTTCCAACACTATAGCATTGGGTATTGTACGTTCTGGACTTTGAGGCCAAAATGCTGATGATATACAACTCACTGAAGTTGGTGGCCGATTTATTCGCCCATATAAACACCTTCCTAGATTTTTTTCCCTACAAGAACTGGACGTAGATTTAAAGGATTTCACATACGTATATTCATGCATTTGACATGCCCATGTAGACAAATTCATTCAATTTTACAAGACATTCTTCCACAAGTACATGGAGTGCATTTTATTGGAAGAGCTCAAGAACTTGGTCGGAG